>CM033348.1:24693709-24948592 GCA_019395295.1 Osmanthus fragrans
AATTTAGATATGTAGGGTTTGAAAATCACATCCAAATTTTTTTTATATAAAACATAATTATGAATTTCAACATTAAAATTATTTCTTGAATAATTTCGAATTTTGAAATTTTATGGCCAAAATTCATATTCCAAATTAAAATATTCTAGAACTCAATATATGAATTTCAACCACAAAATTCTTCTTTTAATTTCAATGGTTTTAACATGGAGTCGACTCTGATACCACTTGTTGAAAATTTTATGAAACTTTAAATGTTAATAACATGAAAATCTAATTAATTTATTGCCGAAATTTTCCATGTCAAATCACCAAGAAAATTAATAAAGTACAGAACATACATTAATTCATCGAAATGTTTCTTTAATACTAATCTTAATTCAGGATATTGAATCTTGAAAATTAATTTGGAATCTCTTCTTAATTGGTTTCTTCCTTTCATTTTGATTGCTTTGTTTGATTCTTTAATTCTGATTCTTGGTTTTCTTCTTGATTCATAATCTTGACTCTTGAATTCCTTGCCTTGATTCTTGATTGTGGGTATTAGATTTTCTTTTTTAATATGATTTCTCTTACATTCTTGTATTGGTGGGATGACACAAAGGATTAGAAGTTGCATATGAATTGGGGACCATAACACTATATATAGTTTTCATATGTATTTCGTCCATCATGAATTACAATTCTAAAGAAATTCGGTCTCTACACATATAATCCGACCCACACTTCATTTAGATTCCCTAAATCCAATTACTTAATTCCTTATTAGATCGCTTTAATTTTTCGCTTAACTTTAAAATAACGTTTTATATACAATTAATTACATATATTGGCCCATATGAAAACTTGATAATTTCTCGACAACATATTGTTGGGAGATCTGACAATACTTAATAATATTAAAGAAAAAAAAATTATTCTTTATATTTTTCAATCTCGATTGCATATGCATCTTTCTATAATAGTTGTCAACTTTAAATAGGAAAATAAATTGGCCAACACCACTAAAAAGTGAGTAATTCAAAACCATCTGAATTTAGTTATTAATAGTAAAGATATTGGACCACATACACCATTGTCTTCAAAGAAATGGTCAAACTCCCACTGTCCCATAAATTCATCAGATATTATGAGTTAATTCACAAAATTGAAGATTCCTGAAGTTCAATCAAAACTTCTTTTACGAGAAGCACCCGCAATTTTAAACGTGTATATATATATATATACACACACACACTATACGCAAATCATTGAAATATAAGTGGGTGCCTATCTTATTGACGTTTTCTTGATTCAATTTGGAGATTAAATTGTAAGACTATTGATGGGCTTTTTTATTGATTTCTTTTATTCTAATTACCTTTTGCTAATGTGTTGACCAATATTATCGATTAAAATTCTATTATTAAGCTCCTGTTTGGTAGTCATTTTTGGGAAGAAAATGCATTTTTGAATAGTTAATTGATAGAGAATATGTGGTAAAAAATTAAGGAAAAACTTTGGGTTTGCGTATAATATTATTTTATTGAAAAATTTGTGGTTGAAAATAAAATAAAAAATGTATTTTGAGAAAAATGGCTACTAAACAGAAATTTTTTTGTGTTTCCCATTTGTCATAATAGTTTTCTTTATTGATTTTATTTGTTTATTAGTCTGATTATTGTGACACGATATCTTGCTCATCAAGTCTTATTGATTATTTCGATCTCTTTCAAAGTTCTCAAGTATCGATAAAATTATTTTAAGTCAGACTTGAATATGCAACGAGCTTCGTAATTATCCATTATATTTCACTAAAAAATATAATTAAGTTTTATAATTATCTCATACCTTTTTTTTGAGCTACAAATTTAAAGTTTCTTTAATTTTTCTTATTTTTATTTAAAAATGGATGTTGGACCACAAAATCTTTTGCCTTTAATACGTGAATTAAAGAGAAAGATCATATGACAAGGATTGGTGAGCTCCCACTTGCTGGATGGCCAAAGTCGAGCCTGTCGCGTGAAACAGAGCCCTCTACGGCTCTACCCAGAGCCTTACTTTCAGATTATTCCCTAATTAAGACTTGAGGTCAAGAATGCTACAAAGAAAATACTTCTACGATAAATTCGTAAGGATCGTAAGGATTTTGCTATTTGTACATAAAAAAATATTTATAAACGGTTACCGAAAATAATGTGGAGAGAAAAGATTGAATGAAAAAGTTGATTTTATTTTAAACTGACAAATGATAGTGTCATAAGTCATTATGTAATTCTTTATGTAAATTTTATATTGTGTTTGGGGTTTTTTTTTTTTCAAGATCTATATTTGGAATAGTATTTTATGGGAGAATGTTTAGTTGAAGAAGATGGAAATTTTTTCGATTTACGTGTAGTATTATTTTATGAAAGATTATGTGATTGAAACTATGAGAGAAAAAAATATAGAATATGATAGGAGACCAAACAAGAGCTTAATATACACAATTTCGTTCTTCTGCGCTTGGCGCGCTGGAGAAGGAAAGCGCTTTACCTTGCCAAATGAAAATAAAGCAAGGTAACTTTATTTTATTCTTTTTTTTTTTTTTGGTTGTTAGCCGCTGGTTTCAACGGCTGACAACCTTTTTTTTAGTTTTTTTTTGGTACTCGTTCAACGTAGTTTGAATTAATTTTTTTTTTTTTTTGTCTTTTGTTAATTTTTTTTTAATATTAACAATTGAAGGACAAAAAAAAAATAAAATTAACAAAAGACAAAAAACAAAAAAATTTAATTCAAACTACGTCGAACATTGCAACACATTCAGACAAAATAAAATAGACATTGCATAAATTAGATAAATTTTCTTCAAATTACGTCGAACGAGTACAACAATAAGTGGTTTAATGGTGGACGAATGTGCTTTGACTGACGACAATTAAATTTGAATTTAATTTTATTTTATTGTTGTACTCGTTCGACGTAATTTGAATTAAATTTGTTTTTTTTTTTTTTTGTCTTTTGTTAAAAAAAAATTTTGGTTCTTCAATTGTTATTATTAAAAAAAATTAACAAAAGACAAAAAAAAAAAAAACAAATTTAATTCAAACTACATCGAACGAGTACAAAAAAAAAAAAAGTTAACAAAAGACAAAAAAAAAAAAAAAATTAAAAAAAGGTTGTCAGCCGCTGAAACCAGTAGCTGACAAAAAATAAAAAAATAAAAAAAATAAAGCAACCTTGCTTTATTTTCAAGGCTTTGCCTTGCCTTTTTGGCGAGGCAAAGAGCATTCCTTCTTCTGCGCGCCAAGCGCAGGAGAATGGAACTGTAATATACATATAGCAAGATCCAACTAGTAATTGTCATTTTGAAAGCGTGGCTCAGTCTCAGCATTTGAGCACATAAGTAAATATTTTATGCTCGTCTTGAAATATAAATGAATAACGACAAGTACATTAGGGGCCCACCAAAGGAAATGCAAGACGATTGAAGAGTTCGCTCCGTAGCGTAAGATACTAAAATTTACCACAACCACCATCCGCGATCCATTTGCATTCTCTTCCCTACCCGGAAAGGTGGATCAAAGAAAGGTAGCTTGCTTCTCTCCTAGACTGATGGCGACTTATGTGGTGGTCGACCTTCCTACCAGAATGCCTTCTTTTTCAAAGAGCCCCTTTACTAGTATTAGTAAGGGCGCAGAAAGCAAAAAATTTTGCGCAAATGACGTTTTCTTCTCTGCCTCCTCCTCTCCAAAGGCCAAGAGATTGAATGAAATTTTCCCTCTCTTATGATAGCATCGTCCGCGAGGCTCTCTAATCGAAATGTGTTATGCTGCTTGAAGCTTTTAGTTGGGTGGGGAGCTTGAGGAGCGAAGTGAGCCGCGCTAGTCTATTAGTTTTTCAGCAGCAAGCTACGATAAATTATACCATTTTTATGTATACAGACAAGATAAATCTAAGGCCACAGGCCCACATAGGAAACCGGCAGACAACTATTTCCGGTCCTCAATAAAGACCCAACATGGAATGCATACATCAATGGAGGAAAAATTCCAATCATTGGGCCCATGATAGGTGACTATGTTAGTATGGCCCATTTCAATTATGCAGGGTTAAATTCCAATCATTGGGCCCATGATAAGTGACTATGTTAGTATGGCCCATTTCAATTGAGGAGATTTTTTTTTTCTTTTCATATTCGATCCAACAAATGAGTCTGGAGGAAAGACTAGTGAATCAAGCAACCTAGTCTCCATCATATCTTATCGATTAAAGCCTTGCTAAAGCAGATCGGGAATAAAAAATCAGGTATGAGCCATAGCAAAGGAAGTCTCGGTTGGATGTAGAAATGAAAGAGTTTTTGCTAGTGAAACTTTAAGAGAAGAGATAAAGCAAGTAATCTACAAGTATCATTGCTTTGTTGTCGGCTTTCATAGTATATAAAAGAGGTCACTCTCTGCTTTCCGATTCCTACTCAACCTTTCTGGGAATACTTGACATTTTGGTATATCAAAGTGCGATTTTGGGGTCAAGTTTTGATATTTAAAAGAAGAATCGATTCATAAACGTTTGAATCAAAGAATGCGTTTCGCTCTTTACTCATGAAAGAGCTTCCTTGCGATGTATGGAAGAGAATATATAACCCGAAATACTAAAGTAGGATTAAGAAAAAAGTAGGGTCCTCGGGATTCATTATCCTACGAATAATGACCCGTATTATGAACCAATTACTAAAAGATGTCCGACTAACACTTCGAAAACACAATAAGGGGACAACATATAGGGTCCATGGAGCCATAATATTCCAAATGGGCTCATGTCCCTTTCGTCAATTTTATTACAAATTGATAGAGGCCACATGCTGTCTTGCTTAATAATGTGAGTTGACTGCCATCAGACATGTTGTGAGACACTGAAGGTCCACAATAATACCTTCAGTTTTCCGAAGGTGGACTCCATGAAATTTAATAAAGAAATCCATGGTTGTGTGTGACAGAGTTACATGTATATTAAGATCACACACTAGTTTGTTGTCCGTCTTGATTTTCACTTGAACTAACTTAAATTGATGGAGCCATTTAGCGTAGGAGCAACACAAAACCACAATGATAAGGTCCATTCAAATCGGGGAAAAGACTTGGATTTCTAAACTCGATTTAATTGAAAAGGGTTTTTTTTTTTTTTTTTTTTTTTTTTCCTTTTTTCTTAACAAGTACAGGAAGACCCTTATTAATGCATAACTCAGTTGCCAATGGTATATTACAGAAAATAAGAATTAAGAGTGATCAATTGTAGAATGGACGCAAATAGTTGGGGTACACATCCACTGGAACACCCTTTAAATAATTTGGGCTGAAATCACAAATTTCTAGCCCGATGATAACCATTTGAACCTCTTAGACTCTTGAAAAAATGACTTTACATTTTGAGATAGAAACCCTTAGCAAAATTGCAAAAATCAGGTAATAAATTAGTAAAAACTAGAATATTTGGAGTATTATACATAGTAACCGATATTGTAGGTTCTTTAAATAAGATTCATTTGTATTACGATATAAAAAATTTGTTAATTTTTGTTTTAGAGCATCGCAGTGGCGATGATATTAAGAATTCAAATGTAAGCAATTTGGTGATCGTAGTTTCTCCAGGCAGATGAATAGTTGAATGTATATGTTGTGATCTATGTTGCTTGACACGTGATTCCTTCTACCATGTAATCATGTTATTGATGTGTGATGTTTGATTTATAGCTGGTAAATTGTATCATGAGATCATGCATGCGATTGTCCTCCACTAGTATACGCTCCCAATTTGAATCACATGACTTTGTTTACATTTCACGTGACTTCTATTCGTGAATATGTAAAGCTTTGTAGAATGTCACCATTGTGACCTTTTAAAGCATTTGTCTCTTGTCTACTCTGTATTGTAGAATCACAGACATTTTGCATGACATATCACACGTGACAAACGATTGTAAGTTGATATCCATCAATATGTGCTCCTAATACTAATCGTGTTACTATGTTTAATTTCTTTAAAATGGAAAAGAGAAAAGGAAATGAAGAAGGATTGAGGAAAATAAAACCATATTGGGATTTTAAAAAAATCAAAATTTACTTGTTTATCACTATAAGTTTTGGAACCATATCAATTCTAAAATAACACAATTATAACGAAATTTTCATATTTTTGATTCATTAAATTCCTATTATGGCTTAATGTACCAATTTTTCTTAATACACACCTAATTTGTGAAAACATGAACTATTGGTCTTGCCTAATTTTCTCTCTTAAAACTTCTTAGGTGTATGGAACAAATGCTCCGAGCAGATGGGCCGCATTTACTAGCTGCAAGCCCAACAACCAATTGTTTGGGCAAAAGTGGAGATACTCATCATGTTATTTGGGTCGTAATCACAAATTTCTACCCAATGCCAATAGTAACCATTAAATAGTAGGGACATCTTAAAATTCTACACAATTATAAACTATTTGACACAAATTATCAAATTAATTGATAATAAATTATTTTTTAGCTACAAATTATTTTTTTTATAAATTAGAAATTAATTCAGGATCACAAATCAAAAAAATTATAAGTCAGAATTTATTCATCGACCCTAAATCAAAGAATTTATAGATCATAATTTATTTATCTATCATAAATCACAAATTTTATAAGTCACGGATTGTTGTAAAATGGAAGTTTATTAGGGTTTGTAGTGAATGATAATTATACCCCTGTAGCCCTAGACATTATTACCATTGTATCCCTGATTCTTACCTATAAATATAGGGCTTTGGTCATTAATAAAACACACACAAGTCTATTGACTTAATTCTCTGTTCTTCTTCTTCTCTATTTTATAACACGTTATCAACACGAAAGCTTAATTTTTCAAAGTCCATTGAATGTAGTATTTTTTTTTCACGTGTACTAAAATTAATTTAGTCACATGTGATTTTTTTTTTTTTACAATATACACAGGCAGTCATGTTGATGGCTTGTTCTTCCGACATAACTTTTTTAAAGCATTAAATTGTATGGTTTTCAGTTCTCAGCCACCGCCTTCTTCCATTAATGAGAATTTTTTTTAAAGCATTAAAATGCACGATTTTCAATTCTCAGTCGTCGCCAATATATGTGCCTTTTGATTTCTGTATGATAATGCCAAATTACTTAGTTGCTCATGTGAACCATATTAGTTAATGCCAAATTCACTTAGCTACTCGTTTGAACCATCACAATCTCTTGTTTGTTTTCTAATTCAACTCTAATCTTTAATTAATTGTATATACATCATACATGATTTTGCTCATCTGCTTTACACAATGATTATCCACATATATATTAATTCATGATTTAATTTTTTTTAATTGCAAATTATACATTCATGATTACTTAATTCATGTTTGGTAATTTATATTCATGTTTGTATGACTGATTAGATTTTTTAGATGTTCTTTGGTAAATTCAAATTGATAAAGTATTATGTTATTGCTCCTGAAATGACACAACATTATAATTAATATTCTAGAAGAATATTAATTGTAAATTTATCAATTACAAATAATTTATTTTTTGCTCCTAAAGTAGCACAATATTATAATTGACATTCTTGAAAAATATTATTGCTCATGAAAAGCATAAATTATAATTTTTAATATTTCAGAAAAATATTGATATATTGTTCTTGAAGAAACAATAATAAAATACAACGTGCTCCCGAAGTAGCACATATTTTGAAGTACATATTATTTTAAATTAGTGTTTATTCCTGAAAGAAAACACGTAACTTATATTGATATTGACTTCAAAAAAAAAAGGGGGGTTATCTAGAATAGATTTGTCATCAACAACCAGAGGCAGCAATTTAAATCAATGGAATGTCAATTCCATGGCTGTGCACCAATAATCATTGATAAACTGATGGGAAGAAATCAAAGTCATCGTCTGTGATAAATCAACGTCATCATCCGTTTCACGTGTCATACCACATACCAGGTTTAATTTATTTTCTTTCTCCATATCTATGTGGCTAATAGACTTTATATTCTATTCATATTATTATGTTATCCAAATAAAGCGCACATCTATACTTATTAATGTCCATGAAGAATATTTTGTCATTCTTGAATAATCCAAAATTTATGCATATTAAATTTCATATGATATTAATATTCTAGGAGAATATTACTTGTGCTAGAATAGCGAATTCTATGAGATCTAGTTTATTTCATGATTTGAGAAATTTTCTAGATCGATATCATAAATGAATATAATGTTGTTGCTCCTAAAGAAGCTCATCTCTACAAATAATACATGACTCTTGAAGAGTTAATATTTTCTAAATAATAATTCGTTGCACCTGAAGTAGCACACAATAATTTATGTTCTAATAATATTTTACTTGCTCTTAAAGATGATAATTAAAAATGATGTCTTTACTCTCGAAGAGTAAATTTTTATACAATTTATTATTTCAAACAATAATAAGTTATTGCTCCTGAAGAGCAAAACACTCCGATTCAATAGTCCATAAGAATGTTATTTATAGATATGTATATTACAAATATTTTGTTGCTCATGAAATATCACAACATTATATTGATATTCTAAAATAATATTATTTGCTCCAGAAGAGTATGATATTACAATTTCAATATTCCAGAAGAATATTAATTGATTTCTATGTGAAATCACAAGTTAAATTATTCAATTTCTTTACGTATCCATTCTTCTACATTATGATTTATATATTGATATTCTAGTTATATTTTATTTGCTCTCAAATAGCATAATTAAAAAATTCTATTTTTACTCTTGAAGAGTAAATTTTTATCCAATTTATTATTTCAAATAATAATATGTTGTTGTCCTTGAAGAGTATGATACTGCGATCCTAATATTTCGGAAGAATATTGATCTATTGCTCTTGAAAAATTTATAATTAAAAGTAATGTGTTCTCGAAGTATCACATTTTCGAAAAATATATCATTTTGAATTCGTGTTTATCTTTGAAGGAAAGCATATAACTAATGTCACGAGAACGTTGATTAGTTTGACTACTTGAATGATATATAACTATATAATGTTTATTCATATTCTTCGAAATTAAATAATTGAAATATACCTTATATTGAACCAGAAGTTCAATTTGATTGGCATGACTAGTTGGACCATCGCTGGATCAATAATGATGCGAAATTTAAAATTCAAATGGATATTCAATGAAGAATCAGAAGATTCTTCAATCCAATGAATTCATATATATCATTTGTTCTCTTTATCGACAATTGATCATTAAACGCCACTAGCTAAAATAGGATTCAATTCACTACATTTTTGAAAATTAATTAGGGTGATATACGGGACCCTGTCACCCACCACGTTGACCATCTAAACATTATTTGTATATAATAGATTTGATACAAATATTGGATGATTGCATGGTGTTCGCAACCTGAAGTTTGCGAAATTATTGCTCAAGTTATGAGCATAATTTTCAAATTATATAATCAAGACCGTGTCTTATTAATGCTAGTGGGCATAAATCTCAATATTTGAATAAGTGTTAGTTAAGATGTCGATAAGTGATTTAACACTATTGTTTGTTAAATGCCTCCAAATAATTTAATTGAGAACAAAGTGTTTTTCCCTTTTTGTTTGGGTAATTCTATTACGCATCATTGCCAACATCATAGTTCTCCCTATTACAATTGGCTTATGATCAGAGCCTAAATTTTCATCTAATTATTTTGATAGTGCAGCATATGCAAAATCAACCTACCACAATGCACTGAGATGAAAAATAAAGAATGCTGAGAATAAATGTATAGTTTGAACTCTTATCCCAAATAGGTGATATTTTATAATGCTGAAAAAATTATTGTCAAATTGATTGGACAATTCTTTCAGCATTAGGGGGAGGAATTAAGAAGTTGAAAATAATCTACAAATGCATCATTGTCTAAATTCTCGCAAAAGATCACTCGAACCAGAAGTTCGAAAGATAATTTGTTTGAAACATTTACTGATCAAAAGGATCAAAGTGCTCCAACACAAATTGATGTCGTAAGAGGACAATTTGATATATCTATGGCACGCCTGAAGCGTGATGTGTTCGATTCTAATACAAGCAAAATATTCAAACGAAAATGGAACAATTAGCAAAGATGGTCTCATTAATGAAGCATACACTTTTAATGAGTATTTAGACATAACAAATTATAAAACCCCTGAAGAGGTTCAGGTACCTGATATATTGAATTTGAGATATTTCAATAAGTTATGTCGTTATGGAGTAAGAAATAGAATCGAAAAACGAAAAGTTGTCGACAACAATTTTGTACATGATGTGCTACATCATATATGAATCGCGAAGAATCAAAATATATGCGTCAAAATATATCGATCGAAGTAATGTTTGGCCAAATAAAATGGACGCAATCCTAAATTGATTTTATTAGAGAAACATGATATTTTTGGACCTGTAGTCCAATAATCTAAAGATATATACTTATGCGAAAAAAAAAATGAGAAAAATGAAGTCATAATGTGTAATGTACGACTCTCAATATAGTGAATTTTGCAATTATTGTTGTGGATGAAATCACGAGTTTATATCGTATTATCTTGACAATACATGAAATTTGAAATATGTGATAGTCAATTTATCCGACATGATTATTAATGTTATCTCTGAAATAATTAATATGCCTGAAGCATAACTCAAATGATACATGTCCGAGAACCATATTTTCAATTAATTGCATAGATCATTATATGGATTGAAACAATCCGGACGCATGTGGTATAATCGTCTTAGCGAATATTTGTTGAAGGAGAATTATAAAAATGACAATGTTTGCCCATGTGTTTTCATAAAGAAAACAAATATTGGATTTGCAATTGTCGCAGTTTATGTTGATAATCTAAACTTAATTGGAACTCCTGAAGAGCTCAACAAAACTGCTAATTATTTGAAAAATGAATTTGAGATGAAAGATTTAGGAAAAACCAAATTTTGTCTCGAGTTGCAAATCGAACACTTCCAGAAGGATTGTTTGTTCATCAATCTACATATACAGAAAAAGTTTTAAAACGATTTTATATTGATAATGCACATCCATTGGCATCACCCATGATTGTTCAATCACTTGATGTGAAAAATGACTCATTTCGTCCACTTGAAGATGGAGAAAAGGTTCTTGGTCCTGAAGTACCATATCTTAGTGCAATTGGAGTATTAACATATCTTACAAATTGCACTCAACCCGACATAGCTTTTTATGTAAATCTCATTGCAAGATATAGCTATACACCAAGTCAAAGATATTGGAATGGTGTTAAACTCATTTTTCGTTACCTAAAGGGTACGATTGATTTGAGATTATTTTACTCCCAAAAGTCGGGATCTACTTTAGTGGGATATGCAGATGCAAGTTATCTATCTGACCCACATAAAGCTAAATCACAAACAGGATATGTGTTTACACGTGGAGGAACAGCTATATCATGGAGGTCTGTGAAGCAATCCTTGACATCAACATCCTCAAATCATTCTAAAATTATTGCAATCCATGAAGCAGGGTGAAAATGTGTATGGTTGAGGAACATGACCCATCATATCCAAGCATCATGCGGGTTAACTTCAACAAAAGATAGTCCAACAATTTTGTATGAAGACAATGCAGCTTGTATTGCACAACTCAAAGGAGGCTATATCAAAGGCGATAGGACGCAGCATATTTCTCCAAAATTCTTTCATACACACGAGTTTCAGAAGAATGACGACATCGATGTTCAACAAATTCGCTCAAGTGACAATTTGGCCGATTTATTCACAAAAGCACTGCCAACATCTACATTCAAGAAGTTAGTCCAGGAGATTGGAATGCGTCGACTCAAAGATTTTTAGTGATCAATATCAGGGGGAGTAACTGTACTCTTTTTTCTTCGCATAGGTTTTATCCCACTGAATTTTCCTAGCAAGGTTTTAATGAGGCAGCATTTATTTTTAATACTCCAAAATAACTGTACTCTTTTTCCTTCGTTTGATTTTTTTTGTCCTATTATGTTTTTATCAAACAAGGTTTTAACGAATCAGATATTTTGTAATATGTCATTCAAGGGGGAGTGTTGTAAAAGGGAAGTTTATTAGGATTTGTAGTGAATGACAACTATACCCCTATAGCCCTAGAAATTATTACCATTGTATCCCTAATTCTTACCTATAAATATAGGGCTTTGGTCATTAATAAAACACACACAAGTCTATTGACTTAATTCTCTCTTCTTCTTCTTCTTCTTCTCTGTTTTATAACACATATCAAATTTTTAGATCACGTTATTAATTGATCACAAGTTATCAATTATACTGGACACAAGATATTCATTTTATTGGTCACAACTCACAATGTCAAATAATTGGTAACATATTATTTATTGGTAAAAAATTAACCAATTTATCAATGACAATCAACCAACTAATTGGTCACAAACCCCCACCCCACGCCATCCCACCCAAAATCACTGCACTACTACTACGACTATCACCACCAGTCACCACCACCACCAGGGGCGGAGGGAGTCCTGGACCCCTCATTTTTGTTTGACCAATTTTTTTTATTTTTTAAATTTATCAAACCCCTAATTTCAACTCAAAACTGTTAATATTTTTCTGCTGAGAAATGTAGCATAGAACGAGTAAAAGAGTAAAAAGCAGGTTGAAGATCGTGAATTTTGTTTGAATTAGCATTATATTCTTTAAAATGGTGTAGTGAAAGGAGTTGGAATTCTGGGTTTGTAGATCATTTCTCTAATTTTTTGCCTTTTCTGGGTAAGTGGGTTTAGATCTATTGAGTTAAAAAAAACTGGTATTCTGTATTCCTATTGTCTTTTGAAATTCTTAACTTGGCAAAAACTTTGGAAGCTACAGAAAATATGTTATGGAAATACATTTCTATTTATTTAGTTTACCTTTATTTACTAGATCAATTTAGTTGGACTTCAAAAGTAATATTGATATTGTGTTAAATTTCATTATTGCCGTGTCAAGGTCTCGCTTAAGGAGATAACAGACCACCGATATTTAAGTGTCTTCTTAATTATTATTATTATTATTTTTTTTTTTATGAAGGTTCATATTTAATATTAAGTTATGTGGATGAGTGACTAAAATTTCACATTTTAATTTTTAATTTTAGTTTACGTTGGCATCTTTAATGCATTTTTTAAGATATGTGTGTGTGCACTATTGCACATTCACGGGCTCATACCTGGAGTGTGTATGTATAAAATAGCTACAAGCACCTTTGATCATGTTTTGTTCTGTTGTGAATCATTATTAACTTGGTTGAAATATCCACGATCAATGACTCTTAACTAAGTGATAATGTGTTCATGTCAGGCCTTTGTCAAATCTCAAAAGTCGAGGACATACTTCAAGAGGTTTCAGGTCAAGTATAAGAGAAGGAGAGGTGAAGTATAAGCTTTGTGTTCTGAATTTTTATGCGCTATCGATCTTTGATGCAATATTTAATGAATTCATAGTGTATGGTTCTATTGAGTGATTTATACTTGTGTGGTTTATACTTTATATAGTATTTCTTCTGTGTTATGCGCATTATTTTCTTCAAAAATAAAAATTCGGGGGCCGTACCCCCACCCCTTCATCTATATATCTTCAAATTTGGACTCCTCATTTCAAAAAATCTGACTCCACCACTGACCACCATCACCGCAGCCAACATTACAACCTTGACTGCCCAAACAACGGCATCACCGCCTCACAATCTAAAAATTACAAACAGAAACAAAACCCAAAAAGTCGACAACGCTACACCGCCATCACCACCTCACAAACAAAAATAGAAACCAAAAAGTCGGCACCACCTCACCTTCACCACCATTACCACCACCAACACCACCACATACATTGTCGCTGATCCCACCCCATAATCGCCAACTCCAACAACCACCACCTCCACCTCTACCTGCTACTCCAACCAACCACAATTACACCACCACCAACTGTATTAGCAACTACCACCGCCTACTCCAGTAACCACCCCCACCAACAAAATCTCCAAACGCGCTACCGCCATCTACACTTTCATTACACTACAAATCAACCTCCAACTTAGGCCACCACCAAATTAAAAAGAAAAAAAAAAAAAAGAGAAATGAGAAAACCTGATTTTTGCAACAGTCGCGAAGGTCGGCACATCGATTGGAGGAATTTATCATCGCTGCACATGATGGTCAGCCCCATTGACTCCGTTGTCGTATTGTGTGCAGCGGCACCTGGAGTGTTAAAGCCACTACTACATAAATTCCTTATTTCAAGTATTTGATTGAGTCAATAAGTTAGTACTAAAAATCAGGTCTTTGCTGTTAGTAATGGGTCCTTATTTTTCTCCTGTAGTTTGGTTGTTAATTGGAATCTTGTTTTTCTAGCTCTGTATTTAAAATCTCTCATCTTTCCAATAAACGTATGTAGTGTTTGCTCATATGTCTTTCTTTTGTCCTTTGTGTTTTACTTGTCTCTATTTACCTCTCTTCCTAACAGTTGCAGAGAGAAGTCTTAGTCGAGTTCTATTGTCTCGGCAAAGTGGTATCAGAGCCACTTATGTGTTTTTGAGACGGCAAACACTACCAATGGTGTCAATCCCACAATACCCACGTTTTCACTCTTCAAAGGTAGTGGGTATGATGAGGAAATTGGTGTAAATGACCTAGAGAAAAGTAGGTATTTCCACAATGACCTTTGACCGGATGTAATTTAAAAAAAAAAAAAAAAAAAAAAAAAATTTCGTTTGTGATTAAAAGTTCAAAAATACCCTCCCTTTCACTTTCCTTTACCCCACACGTGAAAAAAGAAAGCAAAAAAAATCGAAAAAAAAAAAAAAAAAAAAAAACCGACCGCACCGACTGCAATCGACCGATCGACGCCGGTGAGATCGTGAAACTTTGGTCAAAGAACAAAACCCTAAACCATTTACTGAAATCGAACAAGGTTAGTGGAACAATATTGAGTTTCCTTTTGATTTCGCGAAAATGGCATGATATTTCATCGTTTTTGTGGATTATTGTTAATTATTTGGTTAGATGATTGAGTATATAGGATTAGATTAAGTGGATTTGCCATTTTTTGGCCTTGAAATCGCCGGAAATGGAGTTTTTTCCGGCGAACCAGCGTGTGGAGACGAAGGGACAGTCGGGTCAACCCGACTGTTTCGGGTCGGGTTGACCCGAAAACAGTCGGATAAACAGTCGGGTCTAAGACCCGGCTGTTTTGGATTGGTTCAGTTTTATTCGAATTGGGCCGTCTGTTTTGGGTTGGGCCGACTGTTTCGGCCTTTTTTATTTTTTAAAAAAATAACAGTCGGCCCAACTGTTTCAAACAGTTTGGGCCGACTGTTTTGGTCCGTTTTTATAAAAAAAAGTTTAATTAAAAAACAAATTGTAATTTTAATTTTTAAAAATTTCATAATTGATAATTTTACCAAAATTAAATTTTATTTTAAAAGAAATTATTAATGTTAAAAATTTACTAACTATAATTAAATAATAAATATTTTCTTTAATTAATTATAATATTTAGTTATTGTTAAAAATAAAAGAATTAATAATATTTGTAATATTTAGTTATAAGTTTATTTTTTCAAAAAAAATTAAAAATAAAATATTAAATAATATATGTAATTAAATATTAAAAGTATTATTTTTACATTTAAAAATTTGTAATTAAATAATATTTATACTGGTTAATTAATTAATTTATTAATTCAAATAAAAAAAATATTTTCTTTATTTTAATAATAATATTTACTTATTCTTTAAAATTTTTAATTATGTAGTACTAAATTGATAATTAACAAATAATGAATTAGTAATTATTTATAATTTGTTTGTAAATTCGTTATAAGTTTATTTTTTTTTAAAAAAATTAAAAAATAATATATTAAATAATATATGTAATTAAATATTAAAAAATATTATTTTTACATTTAAAAATTTGTAATTAAATAATATTTATACTGGTTAATTAATTAATTTATTTTTGCAATAAAAAAAATATTTTCTTTATTTAATAATAATATTTACTTATTCTTTAACAATTTTAATTATGTAGTACTAAATTGATAATTAACAAATAATGAATTAGTAATAATTTATAATTTGTTTGTAAATTCGTTATAAGTTTATTTTTTCAAAAAAATTAAAAATAAAATATTAAATAATATATGTAATTAAATATTAAAAATATTATTTTTACATTTAAAAATTTGTAATTAAATAATATTTATACTGGTTAATTAATTAATTTATTAATTCAATAAAAAAAAATATTTTCTTTATTTAATAATAATATTTACTTATTCTTTAAAAATTTTTAATTATGTAGTACTAAATTGATAATTACCAAATAATGAATTAGTAATTATTTATAATTTGTTTGTAATTTCGTTATAAGTATATTTTTTTAAAAAAAATTCAAAAGAATATATTAAATAATATATGTAATTAAATATTAAAAATATTATTTTTACATTTAAAAATTTGTAATTAAATAATATTTATACTGGTTAATTAATTAATTTATTAATTCAATAAAAAAAATATTTTCTTTATTTAATAATAATATTTACTTATTCTTTAAAATTTTTAATTATGTAGTACTAAATTGATAATTACCAAATAATGAATTAGTAATTATTTTTATAATTTGTTTGTAATTTCGTTATAAGTATATATTTTTTTTAAAAAAATTCAAAAGAATATATTAAATAATATATGTAATTAAATATTAAAAATATTATTTTTTTACATTTAAAAATTTGTAATTAAATAATATTTATACTGGTTAATTAATTAATTTATTTTTGCAATATAAAAAAAAATATTTTCTTTATTTAATAATAATATTTACTTATTCTTTAAAAATTTTAATTATGTAGTACTAAATTGATAATTAACAAATAATGAATTAGTAATTATTTATAATTTGTTTGTAAATTCGCTATAAGTTTATTTTTTAAAAAAAATTAAAAAGAATATATTAAATAATATATGTAATTAAATATTACAAATATTATTTTTACATTTAAAAATTTGTAATTAAATAATATTTATACTGGTTAATTAATTAATTTATTTTTGCAATAAAATTTTTTTTTTCTTTATTTAATAATAATATTTACTTATTCTTTAACAATTTTAATTATGTAGTACTAAATTGATAATTAACAAATAATGAATTAGTAATAATTTATAATTTGTTTGTAAATTCGTTATAAGTTTAGTTTTTAAAAAAAAATTAAAAATAATATATGTAATTAAATATTAAAAAATATTATTATTACATTTAAAAATATTATTATTACATTTAAAAATTTGTAATTACATAAATTTTATACTGGTTAATTAATTAATTTATTAATTCAACAAAAAAAAAATTTCTTTATTTAATTATAATATTTACTTATTCTTTAAAATTTTTAATTATGTAGTACTAAATTGATAATTAACAATTAATAAAATTTGTAATTAAATAAAAAATTGTTTATTTAAATTGTAATTTTGTTTTTACTGTATTTTTTTAAGTTGAAAATCTGCAAGTACAAAGAATTGTAATTAATTATTAAACATGTTCTATGTCTTTGTTGGCAGTAGTTGTTTTTTCAGATTGCTTAATGTGATGTTATTATACGTTATTATATTATATATTGTACAGTGTTGTAACATTGCTCATTTTGAATTTTTGTAGGATGGAATATCATCTGGATGACGAGTTGAGGCGGATGGCGGGGTAAAGCTACTTGGAATAGTAGCTTTGACGCATTTTCGACAGTGGAGGGGCTGTTGGATGATCAGCACATACAGATGCTGCGACAGTCTTTCATCTGGCCCTTACGTGAGTTGCGAGAGATACAGTTTTCGGGCCAGATGATTGACGCATTATTATGTAGATTGCTGAGTCCTGTCGACGGGGATGCCCTCCACTTCGACCTCGGGGGCAAGGTCGCCAGTTTCAGTCCTGCCGAGTTTACACTGATGACTGGGCTACAGTTGACCGGGGATGAGGTTGCTCGACGAAGCAACAGGTTGCTGGATGCCTACTTTCCGGGACAGGGGACGGTGCTTCAGCCGCAGTTGATCGACGCGATCAGGAGATGTGACCACATGCTAGATCGATTGAAGCTAGGGTTGGTCTACATTCTGGAGAACGTTCTGCGGTGTCACCATAAGAAGACTGCGATCGATCTCCTCCACTTAGAGATCGTGGATGACCTGGATGGCTTCAACAGCTATCCTTGGGGCCGGAGGTGTTACGATGACACCGTCCACGTCTTCACCCGATCGCACTCGAAGCCCAAGGGGGGCAGTGCGTAAGTACGATGTCTATGGATTGCCCCTAGCAGTGCAGGTACATATTTAACGTTCTAAGTGTTCTTGAAAAAAAAAAAATTATGTTGTGTATAACATATTTGTATATGTTGCAGATCTGGGCGTACGAGACCGTCCCCCTGCTGGGTAGCCGCTATGCAAAGCGGCTGGAGACACGTTGTCCCCGGATGCATCATTGGCGATCATCCCGACAGGATGGCTGCCCATCTGGGAGACAGTTATCGACTCTCCTCGACGATCCGACTGTGAGTATTGTAAATTTTTCATTTATATTTTATGCAATTTAAAATATCGATGCAGTTTAAACTAATAATAATTCAAACGTCAATATGTCAGCTGGAAGTAATAACAGAGTTGACGGCGTCGATGGAGGAGGGTCCAGGCGACCAGGCGACCGATCCGGTCTTGGACCGACATAGGGTATGTGATTTGACCGATAAATTATGTACAAACAATTTCAATAAGATTGAAGTTATTAATTGTGTATGTTGACATTTTTGTAGGAGCGCGATCCAGTAGATCGAGGATCACCTCCGCCCTTTGGCGCCCCCTCCGCCCATGGTGTCATCTTCGCGGAGGGCGTCCCCGGCGCCCAGGTCGCCCCCTCCGCCCATTGTGTCACCTTCGGGGCGGGCGTCCCCGGCGCCCATGGCATGGTCGCCCCCTCCGGCCCCAGCGTGGTCTCCCCCTCCGGCTCCAGCATGGTCGCCACCTACACCGACACCCGGTCAGAGTCAGAGCGATGATTTATTTGCCCGGTTGACTGTACTTATCACAGGGGAGGTCGGTGAGCTACGACGACAGTTGACCGGCCAGATTGCAGATTTGCGCCGAGACTGGATGGATCAGGGTCGTGATCTGACCGGACAGATTGTTGAGTTGCGCCGAGAGTTGATGGATCGTGGTCGTGATCTGACAGGCAGAGTCGATTCTCTGTCACACGATGTGACTCTGCTGCGTGGCCACGTTGCAGATCTTCAGGCAGAGGTCGCGTCGCTTCGGTCGGGCTGTGATATCTGGTGGAGTCAGGGAGGCTGGCCGAGAGGGGGATGGAGGAGGGGACGGAGAGGGAGGTCACCCACAGTACTGGGGAGATGTGGACCTCTCGGATTGGTTGTTTACGGAGGAGGGGGCTGGGAGAGGCGGCGGAGGAGGGGAGGGAGGCGGCAGCCCCGACGGGGGAGGAGGCAGCTCCGACGGGGGAGGAGGGGCTGGCGGAGGAGGTGGTGGAGGAGGGGCTGCCGGAGGAGATGGTGGAGGAGGGGGGGAAGGAGGAGGCAGCCCCGACGGGGGAGGCCGGGAGGACGGAGGAGGTAGTTGAGGGGGGGGGAGAGGACGCCGGCCGTGACTGGGGGTAAGAAGCGTTCTGTTGACGTGCTTGAGCAGGCGGTTGGCAAGAGGCCTAGGATGCCGTCACAGTACATTGTTTCTCCCTTCACGGCCGTGGCCAAGAGGAGGACGTTTATTGATGGAGGCGTCCCGAACATGTTTAGGGAGGTGGATAGCACCAAATGGAAGGCGTTCCAGACGGAGTGGAGACGGTGGAGGCCCGGGTAAGTATTGTATTTAATTGGTTAGTGGATTGCGAAATAATTACTCGTTACATATTGTTTAATTATGTTTTTTGTTGTATACATTCAGGGTTCCCCGCACGATTGCGGGAAAGGCGATCCAGAACGTCTACAGCTGGTTCCATGACGTCACCCAGTCTGGTACTTGGCTCGCTGACGATGTAAGTGAATTTATTTATTATATGTATATAATTTTACAATTCATTGATAAACTGATGAACTGATGTATGTACATTTGAATGCAGCACATCGACATTATTATGGATCTGCTGCGTGACCGAGCTGTGAGACTCCCGAAGTCCTTTTGCATCCCAGGCCGACTCATTATGAATATGGAGTTCTTTCAGGCCATAGGCATTGAGTACGAGTCGTTCAGGCATCAGAGTGGCGACTACGTAGTGCCGGATTATTTGGCCGATTGGATTTTCGGGTTGTCACCGAAGGTCGGGGGGGCGACCATGGACTGGTTGTACACATATGTACATTCCAGTCTGTGCGAACCATCACTACATTGCACTGGAGATCGTCTTGACCGAGTCGAAGGTGTATGTGTATGACCCCGATCACTCGTGCTTGACACAGATGCAGCTCGAGCAGATCTGCGAGCCGGTGGCTGTGATCGTTCCCCGGATGGCTAGACTAGCGGATATCTGCGTGGAGGACAGACTAGCCATCGTGCGGGACACGACTACGGCGAGACAGACCATATCGTAAGTATTTGTTATTTTTTTTGAAATTTTAGACTTTCTTCTTATGTTTATTTATTATTACTAACCAGTTATTGTTTAACTGCAGCGGTGATTGCGGCATATACGTTATAAAATATATAGAGTTTTTGAGTGTAGCTCAAAAGGTTGATTCTATCAACCAGTCATGGATTCAGAACTGGCGCAATAAGTTAGCAGCCGATTTATGGGAATTTAACTGCGACCCGTAAATTTGTTTATTTTTTAATTCTTTGTAATTTTTGTAGATGTAGTTTAATTAAAAAAATTTGTTAGTTATGTACATTGTAATCATGTGTAATTTTTAAACAGATTTATGTTACTAATGTAATTTGAAATTCTTTAAATAATTAAATTTGCTTTCTATTGTAATTTAAATTTTAACTTGGTATAAAAAAATTGACAATTGCACCTTATAAATAAAAATTTATTAAGTTTATATAAATATATTAACAATTACACCTTATAAATAATTAAATATAAATTAAACTAAAATTAATTACTGGATTTTTAATAACATAAATGAAAAAAAATATTATTCATTTCGTACATCAGCTTACATGTCACTTAGGGGAACATGACTGTTACAATTTTGACGAGTATGACCTACGGCTCTGCACCTGCCACACCTACGCGGTTGATGAAACTCTCCGGTAGATGGTATTCTAGACGTACGTGGACGTCCTGGACCGCGCGGTTGAACTTCTGGTGGTGAAACAGTATTAAGGTGGCTAATGTTGTCGGGAACTTCCCACTCAGCTTCATTAGGTAGAGGAAATATAGTCTCTGCATACGCTGCTCTCCAAGAATCAGCGGTGTAATAACGAGAGCATAATGTTCTCGCTGCAAAGCCTCGATATATAGCCACCGCGACTGCGTGCTGACATGGAAAACTCTCCAACTGAAATAGATTACAAGTGCATGTGTTATCACTCAAGTCAACCATGTATGATGTAGTACGTGTACATTTAACAAAGAACCGTGACTCATCTAGTGGTTCCACATTAAATTTTCTCGCAACAGCTGCAGCTTTACAGAGTTTCTCCTCTTGAGCTGGCGCTAGAATGGTCGAACAATTACGTGATTCCGCACGCCGATCGTGAAAACCACTGCTGCAGCTTGTTACGAATGTTCTCAATCATTGCGAGGATGGGTAACTCTCGATCCTTCTTGAATAACGAATTTAGAGACTCCGCATTGTTCGACGTCATCATGTTGTACCGACGGCCTGGGAAGTATGAGCGAGCCCAATGTTCGATTCCCATTTTTGTTAGATACTCCCAAGCTGGGAATGATTTGCTTCCTATTTCTTCCATGAACCTGTTACACTCTTCAACACTGTATGCTTCGGCCGCTCCTCTAAATAATTTCCCGATGCCTTTGCCCCGAAACTTAGTCTTCAGGTTGCCTTGTATATGGTACATGCAATAACCATGATGTGCCTCGGGAAAAACTTCAGCGATACAATTTATCAAAGACTGTCCCCGATCAGTTACAAATGCAAGGTCCTCGACTTCCCCGATTACTTCCCTCAGCTTTGTGAAGAACCAACGCATAGACTGATCATTCTCACTATCGACTATGCCGAATGCAAGAGGGTAAATTTGGATATTGGCATCCTGGCATGTAGCAATAATCAACTTGCCTTCGTATTTAGATTTCAGAGTTGTACCATCGACTAGAATTATGGGTCGCATGGCATTTCGAAATCCCCGAATGGACTGTCCAAGAGCCATGAAGAAAAATTTGAAGCAATTATCGCCATCCGTCTCGATAAAATATGCCGATCCAGGATTAGTTTTCTCCATGTTGTGGCAGTACCTGCCCAATTTAACATAGCTCTCCTCCGCTGATCCCATTAAATCCTGAAATGCGCATTCTTTGGCCTTCCAGGCCTTCTGGTAGCTCAAGATCACTCCATGATCTCGACGGTAGTCGTTAATGATATCCGAAGGCCTGTAGATTGTCCGTGGGTCCTCATACCTGTGCATTATCTGTCGCCCAATCAACCAAGCACGGGCTTGTCTGTGATCACTTCGACCAATTCCCACTTCACAGGTATGTTCACGTGTATACTTGCGAACTACAAAGCACGCGTTCGTGTCCATCTTCGCCGCTCGCAGACGCCAATTGCAATTGTCACCGACGCATGCGATCGACAACAACGACTGCGATGATTTTTTCACTTTGAACTCAAAATTGTATTTTATTGCAAGTAGGTGTAGAGATTCCTGCAAATCTTTCTTTGTTTGAAACAGTTGTCCGACAGCCAAATCATCTTCATCGGGAACCACGCGCGAAGAGTTAGAGGACGGTCCACTCATTCCAACTGATGAAGTCCCACCCTGCTCATGTCTCTGACGAGAAGCAAACAAATCCTCATTTGTAAATTCATTTTGATTTTCGTTGTCCTCAACTACAGATGGAATTCTGTGCGTAACAACGATATCACGTTGAGGAGCATCTGTCTCTGGAATAACCACATTATCATCACGAGCTATCTCCACATTAGCCCAAAAATCGTTACCATTGTGATCCCCTCCATTCAAATTACCTTCGACGACATCCTTCATCACTAAAGTCACGCAAAGAGGAGTCGTCTCCTTCTGGTTCAGAAGGAATAAATAATTTACTTCAGCATCAGAATAAATCCTTATAGGTGCCATGACAATTGCTTCGTGCTGGATGAATATAAATTTCAATTCCATATCGTACTGAGAGGTATCAACATTCAGTTTGTTCTGTAAATCACTATACAATTCTTCATATGATGTACTTGATGATAAGGCAATCGCGATAGTACGTATTTCGCTCGTATATTTCCATATCCATCGATTTCTTTCATCTCGTTCGAAATCACCAAAGTAACAGACCGGGGGACTACATTCATATCTGTATGACGAAATAGAATTTACATTTAATCATGGGAAAAAAAAACAGTGGAATTTAAAAAAAAAAAAAAAAAAAAATATGTTAACAGCCGGCTGTTTTGGCCGGCTGTTAACATACAGCCGGCTGTTGAAGCCGGCTGTTAACAAACAGCCGGCTGTTCAAGCCGACTGTTTTAAACAGCCGGCCAAAACAGCCGGCTTCTACAATGTCTGTCCCAATTTCTATCAGATCCATTTCGTCAGATGAATTTTTTTTTCTTCATGCTTAAAAAAAATTATAGATCTATTAACAATTTAATCTACTAACACATTATACATCATAATAATTTTTATCGAAAAAAACGTATACTAATTTCTGAAAGATACAGATGAATTTTTTTCTTCTTCATGCTTTAAAAAATTTATAGATCTATTAACTATGCATCATAATAAATTTTATCGATAAAAACGTATACTAATTTGATGAAAACGAAATTAAATATGCGTAAAATGTACTTACTGAAATTATAGTGATTGATATAAAAAAATTTCGGCCTTCAGCGTTCATCTATTTCCCAGATTTTATTGTTGAGGCTGATGAAAGTTGAGAGAATTTTTTTTTCTGTTGGAATGGACAGATAAGAAAAAGCGAACAAGTTTGAAAATTTACGTAGTGTTTGGTTTTTATTTGTGAAATAAAGGATATTATTGTCTTTAAACAAATCAATATTTAGTAATTGTTTTATATACTTAAGGTCGTTTTTGTCTTTTTACAGCATGGAGGTCATTGTGGAAAATTTTAAATTTTTTAAGTCAAAATGGAATTTGAATAGTTTGACTGGGTCAAACTTAAAAGTACCCCTGAGTATGATATATATAGAGCACAAAATTGAAGACTCTTTTCATCTCTCAAGACCTGTGGGAGCTTGTAGAAAAGGGGTAAAGTACAAGTGATGTTTCAGCTGATGTTCTTTAAGATTTGAAGAAGAAAGATGCTAAAGCTCTTGCTGTCATTCAACAAGCATTAGATGACTATATTTTTCATCTAATTTCTGGTGAAAAACGTCTAAGGAAGCATGGGACACGCTACACAGAGGTTTTCAAGGAACATCCAAAGTAGTTACTGTCAAGTTATAAACTCTTCGTTGACAATTTGAGAGTTCTTTCATGAAGGGTGGTGACTCAATTGACACTTAATTCTCAAAGTTGCTGGAGATCATCAATCAAATTCGCAAGTATGGAGAATTTTTGTCAGATCAAAAGGTTGTGGAGAAAATATTGAGGAGCTTGCCAAAAAAAATATGAACATGTGGCTACTGCAATTGAGGAATCAAAAGATTTGAGTCAGTTGAGTGTTGATGAATTGTTGGGCTCCTTGCAATCTCATGAAGATAGGATGAAGCGATATGAAGAATGAGCTGTTGAGAATGCATTCCATACAAAATTACAGTAGTCAAATTACCCAACCAATGGCAACAATTCCAGCTACAAGTAAGGGCATGGAAGCAATGTGTTTCATGGTGGCGGACAATGAGAGGCAATAGAAGTGGCCGCCGCTTTGGTGGACATCGTCAAACTCATAAGGAAGGTGAACAAGGAGAAAGGCTTGACAACAGTGGTACTCACACTCGTAAGCCTCAATGTTATTATTGTAAAAAGTTTGGCCATATTGAGAAGTTTTGTAGGTTGAAGGAACAACATGCTAAAATTGTTGCAGAATAAAAAGAAAATGAAACGGAAAGTTTATTTTTTGCCAGTTATGCTAATGTGTGTGCTACAGATGTTTGGTATATTGATAGTGGGTACAGTAGTCATATGACGGCAAGTTTGGAGGCTTTTTCCACATCGGATAAGTCTGTTACAACCAATGTGAAGATGGGTGATAGAACAATTCGTGAAGCACTTGGTCGAGGAGATGTGGTGATAAACTTCGGGAAACCAATGTGCATTAAAGGTGTATTGTATGTTCCTGACTTGGATTTTAATTTATTGAGTGTGGGTCAATTTCTTAGAGAATGATATTCCATTGTGTTTGAAGATTTTTCTTGCTTAGTATTTTTAAGCAACACTAAGAAGCAGCTTTTATTTAAAGTTCCAATGGACAAGAATAATTTGTTTTCTCTCACTTTAAATGGTGACAACCATGCACTGAAAGTCTCTTTTGATGATGATACTGGGTTGTGGCATTATAGAACACTAGAATTTTTGAAGTTTGAACATGTTAGCTAACTCTGGTATGGTGCAAGATCTACCTCATTTACATGCTGAAAGCTCCATATGTGAAAGTTGTGTTCTTGGGAAGCACTGACGGAATGCTTTTTCGAAAGGTCAAGCATGGAGAGCCTCAAAGGCCTTAGAATTGGTGCATGCGGATGTCTAAGGGCCTATGCGCACACTGTCCTTGAATAACAACAAATATTTTATTATCTTTGTTGATGATTTTAGCAGGATGGCATGGGTTTATTTTGCCAAATACAAGTCTGATGCATATCAGATTTTCAAACACTTCAAGGCAATGCAGAAAAGCAAAGTGAAAAAGTTCTAAAAATCTTGAGGACAAATCGTGGTGGAGAGTTTCTTTCCTCTGAATTTGATGAATTTTGTGTAGAATTTGGGATTCAAAGACACCTTACTGCGATTTTTACACCTCAACAAAATGATGTAGCAGAGAGGAAAAATCTCAGTCTTGTGGAGATGGCAAAGAGCATACTTAAAGCAAAAGGTCTTCCTAAATGTTTCTAGGCAGAAGTGGTTCGTACTGAAGCCTATCTTCTCAACTGAAGTCCTACGATGGCACTACATCACCAAACTCCATATGAAGCATGGTATGGTTGCAAGCCTACTGTAATGCATTTCTTATGCTCATATTGCTTCTCAAAAAAGGGACAAACTAGATGATAATAGTCTTAAGTGCATTTTTGTGGCCTATAGCACTTAGACTAAACGTTATCGGTTGTATGATCCCCTAACCAAGAAGTTGCTGATTAGTCGTGATGTTGTTTTTTATGAAAGTAATGCTTGGAGTTGGCATGAGCAACAGGTTCAACGGCCTTCAAAAATGGATCTTGAGGACTATGAATTTATGGATACTTCAAATGATGGGAATAGTGGAGATTTTGATAGGGGTGTAACTCCTTCAATTAGCTCAACAATAGGTTCAAGCAATCTAAGTAATCCAATCAACTCAAGCAGCCCAAACAGTCATAGCAACTCCTCAAGTCCTTCTAGTTCAAGCTCATCTTCTTCAGAATCAGAAGCACCTCCAAGGAAGTGGAGGTCTTTAAGAGAAATCTACCAAAGAACTGAGAGATGTTAGTTGGCATATGTTGAAGAACCAATTAGATTTGATGATGATGTTCAACACAAAGAATTGTGCATTGCTATGGATGAAGGAATGCAGGCCTTGGAAAGAAATAAAACATGGGACATTGTAGACGTACCTGAGGGCAAAGAAGTTGTGGGACTCAAAATGGATATACATGATTAAGTTCAATACTGATGCTTCAATTCGAAAATACAAAGCTCGTTTGGTTGCTCACGATTTTATGCAAAGGGAAGGTGTCGATTTTGAAGAGACTTTTGCCCTAGTTGCAAGGTTTAATACTATTCGGACTGTTTTAGCAATAGCTGCTCAATACAACAAATGGAATATTTTTTAGTTTGATGTAAAATCGGCTTTTCTTAATGGTGTTTTGGATTAAGAAGTCTATATACAGCAACCTAAAGGTTATGCTATTGCTGGACAAGAAAAGAAGGTGTGCCGGTTGAAGAAAGCATTGTATGGCCTCAAGTAAGCGCCAGGGGCCTGGTATGACAAGATTAATGGGCATTTTCTAAATCATCGGTTTAAGGAGTGAAAGTGAACCAACTTTGTATGTCAAGAAAAAGGGAGCTGATGAGGTACTTGTTGTATGTCTATATGTTGATGACTTGATTTATACTGGTAATAGTTTTGCTTTGATGGATGAATTCAGGAGTTAAATGGTTAATGAGTTTGAAATGACTGATTTGGGGTTGATGAATTATTTTTTGGGTTTGGAAGCGAAGCAATCTGATGTAGGAATTTTTGTGTCCCAAGAAAAATATGTTAAAGATCTTCTTGCTAGGTTCAAGATGCAAGATTGTAATTCAGTGAAAACTCCGATGAACACCAATCAAAAACTTTGCTTGAATGATGGAGAGGAGAAAATTGAAGCTGGTCTTTATAAAAGTTTGATTGGAAGCCTACTATATCTTAGTAATAGTAGGCCTGACATCTTGCAAGTTACAAGTCTTTTGTCAAGGTTCATGCAAAATCCAAGTAAGTTGCATTATGGGGCTGCAAAAAGGGTGCTGCGATACTTGAGTGAGACTATTTCTTACAGTCTTGCGTATTCCACAACTGACAATTTTAAGCTTTGTGGGTATTCTGACAGTGATTGGGCATGTTCTCTTGATGATTGAAAGAGCACCACTGGTTATGTTTTCAATCTTGGATCAGCTGGAATCTTTTGGAGCTCAAAGAAGCAATCATCTACTACATTGTCTTCATGTGAATCAGAATACATGACAGTCGCTTCAACAGCATGTCAAGCTGTTTGGCTTCAAAGAATTTTGGCGGATATGAAGCAGAGGCAACGACAATCTATTGTGATAACCAATCCACAGTTGCTATGACGAAAAATCCGGTGTACCACAATCGCACCAGGCATATTGATACTCGGCATTACTTTATAAGAGAGTTGGTCACAAACGGGAGCATCAAGATATCTTATTGCAGACTTGTTTACAAAACCACTTCCTTTGATGAAGTTTGAGATATTTAGAGATCAATTAGGTGTTACAAATTTTCTACAGTAAGGGGGAGTGTTAAGGCACTACTGTAGAAATTCCTTATTTCTAGTATTTGATCGAGTCAATAAGTTCTTTGAGTCAATAAGTTAGTTCTAAAAATCAGGTCTTTGCTATTAGTAATGGGTCCTTATTTTTCTCTTGTAGTTCGGTTATTTATTGGAATTCTGTTTTTCTAGCTCTGTATTTAAAGTCTCTCATCTCTTCAATAAACGAATGTAGTGTTTGCTCATATGCCTTTCTTTTGTGCTTTGTGTTTTACTTGTCTCTATTTACCTTTGTCTTCCTAACAGTTGCAGAAAGAAGTCTTAGTGGAGTTCTATTGTCTTGACATGGAGAAGTCAATCGTCACTTTGGAAAAAGTGAGTGCCATTGGCGATACCATCGTCGATGCACAGATATAGTGATACTTTCGTCGCTGCGCGCGATGGTCAGCCCATCGATTTCGACGGATTGATGAATTTCTAGGTCAAAATTAATAATCAATTTTAATACCACATTTTACGATATCCATAATTTTTCAATCACAGTTTTTATCAAAGTATATACGCCCGGCCCTTATTTGAGCCTCATTATTTGGTAACAATATATTTTGGTATAGTTAATTTTTTGGAGAACGTGTGATTGAAAAGTAGGAAAATATTTTAACGTTATATGTATATAATTATTTTATTAAGAGAATATATGATTGAAAATAAATAAACGAAGAAAAATATATTATTAGAAAAGGGGATCAAACAAGGGCTACATATCAAGTCAATGCACCGTGCTTTGTTATCTTTCTTTCTTATTTAATTATTAAAATAATAATATTGAGCGATACAGAGTCGACAATAAATAAAGTGATTGTTGATGTTTGACGAAAATCAATATCTGAAAGTTGCTTTAGTTGCTCATTGTTGATGATGTTTGACAAAAATCAATATCTACTACACGTCATTCAACAATTATCGATGACAATCACGACAATGTTTTAGTTGCTCATTGTTGACAAATAAGCATCTATTCTTTTCTCGCTTTTGTTTTATTTGTTTAATACTTCGTCGTTAACTTAAAAGATCTTTTATTTGCTGTGTTTTATTTAAACAGTAGTTTTTGTTGCTTTATTACTAGAACTGACAATAAAGTTCCTCACGAGCTTGTCGCAAATGGCCAAAACATATAATTGGAATAGGTGCTGGATTGATTTTCTCTCAATTTATCCTTTATCCTTCGTGCAATTGATTAATGAAATCATTTGTAAAAAAAAACACACACACACACGAGCAATTGGCAATTCCTAGGCCATGTTCAAACAATACATCAAAGATATAAAATCATTGACTCTTTCCATGAATACCTTTACTCAGACAGAAAATTTGTAATTCAATTTATCATAATATAACAATTAAGATGATCATTTCAGATTGATCAAACCAAGTAGATGTAGCAAATAAGTCCTTATTTGATTTAGCTAAAAAATTCACATTAATAATTAAGCCCGTGTTTGGTTTAGTGAAAAAAATTGATTAAAATTTAAATAAAAGTTTAACAATTAAATTTTAATAATATTAATGAAATTTGCAACTTTTCTAAAATACATTTTAATTACTTTTATTAAAATTCATTACAAATTTCATTTTTATTAAAACCATGTAGACTAAAAGGGAAAAAAAAAAAAGTAACTACAATAAATTCAAACAAATAAGGATAAATTTTGGTGTACCCCCTCCCTCCATGGGAGTGTATGGACACTCTTATGTACAAAAAATTATGTACGAAGCATAAGCCCCTAGGGCACATCTTCAAGTGGTAAAAGGGGAAGATGGAGAAATTCAGATTTGCTTGAGGCTGTCGCGTAAAGAGTTCGAATCCTGAAATATGAATTTAACTCTTGGGTAAGTGTAAATGTATAAGTAGCCTTCCATCCTGTACTCTTAGAGGTATAATCTGCGATTTACTTCTTTCATCAAGGCTCAGGATAGGATAGGTGAGGACGCTAATAATATAGCGTAATCCAAAAAATTATGTACGAAGCACAACCCAACAAATAAAGCGGGCAACATTAGTCAAACAAAATTCAAATTTCGTAGCCACGTTACTCCACTTTTATTAGTCTCCTCCAGAAACTAACAGACAAACAAACAAAAACTCTGAACTGCATTCACATGACTCTAACGCACACACACTATCGCATTTTTTCTTGGTTTCGGAAGGATTGTCAAGATTCATCAACTCACAAAACACCAATTAAAGCTCTTTTTTCCTGGCAAAATTTGAACGTTTATTTGAAGAAACCTTTGATTTATTATCTTGAATCCGGTAAAGATTGAATCTTTATTCAATCAACTGAATCTTTTATCGTTCCAAGATTGAATTTTTCAATCAATAAACGATGAAGAATCCCTACATTATTGCTTCGATAAAGTTTCTTTATTTCCTCACGCTCTCCATTTCTTCAACTTTCTCGTTGAATTCAGACGGTCTCTCGCTCTTGGCCCTCAAAGCAGCCATTACAGAAGACCCATCAAAAGCTCTCATTGCTTGGTCCGATTCAGATTCAACTCCATGTAAGTGGGATGGGATCACCTGTGATCAAACTCACCAAAAGGTGACCTCCATTTCTCTTTCCAACAAGAATCTCTCAGGCTACATTCCATCGGAGGTTGGTGCACTGTCTTTTCTCACTTCTCTTGACCTCTCATACAATTATTTCACTGGACCCCTGCCACACCATATTGCAACCCTTCTGAACCTTGTTCATCTCGATCTATCTTCAAATAAGTTCAATGGCACCCTCCCTGAAAACCTAAGCAATTTAAATCAGTTAACAGGGACATTAAATCTTTCTTTCAATGAATTTTCCGGCGAAATTCCGGCGAGTTTTGGCAGGTTACCGGTGACGGTCAGCCTGGATCTCCGGCACAATAACCTCAGTGGAAAAATACCTGAGGTGGGGTCACTTATGAATCAGGGCCCCACTGCATTTTCTGGAAATCCTTATCTTTGTGGGTTTCCATTGAACAACCAATGCACAATGCAGAAGGCTCAGAATCCAAGAATTTTCGACAACCCCGTAAAGCCAGAGAATCCAGGAGTTTCTTCAAATGGGTTTGCGGGGAGTAAAAAGGTAAAAAGTGGGTCACTCACAGTTTCAGTGATTGCTGGCTTTTCTGTGGTGGCTGGGATAGTGTTTGTTTCAGTGTGGATGTCTAGGAGAAAACGGAAAATGGCAGAGAACAAACTGGGAAAGGAAAATGTGAGCAAAGAGGTGGGGGGAATGGGGAGTGAGGAGGAGGGGCAAAAGGGGAAATATGTTCTGGTAGATGAAGGGTTTGGTTTGGAATTAGAGGATTTGTTGAGGGCATCAGCTTATGTTGTTGGGAAAAGTAGGAGTGGGATAGTGTACAAGGTGGTGGTGGGTGGAGTTGTCAAGGGGGGAATATCAGGTGTGGGTGGTCCAATGGTGGTTGCAGTGCGGCGTCTCAGTGAGGAAGATGCCACGTGGAGGTTTAAGGAGTTCGAAACCGAGATGGAAGCCCTATGTAGGGTTCAGCATTGTAACATTGTAAGGTTGAGAGCTTATTACTATGCCAGTGATGAGAAGTTGCTGGTTTCTGATTTCATCAGCAATGGAAGCCTGTACAGTGCACTACATGGTTAGAATTACTCTTCTGTACTTGTTGATGATTTTGTTTATTTTCTATTGTTGTTTGCTTCATGGAGTAGATTGCAAATAGACTTCAATTTAGCATGATCAATGTGTTAAAATATTGCAGAATGATTTTAACTTGGCATGCTCGATGGACTGCCACATTTGAGTATGACAATTCTTGATTGTTATTACTTTTAGTGAGAGTAAAAGATCCCTTTCATGTTTGGGGCATGTGTATGATCAGAATCAGAAATGCTTAGACCTGTTAAGGAGTTCGCCGCCCAATAACTAATTTTGTTACTAGGTACGAATAACCAGTTGTGCTAAAGGATATGGTCTAGCCTGCAAGAACCACTACCGTACCCAAGTCCATCCGTGATGTTATTTTAAATCCATAATTGAGATATATGCGAAAAAATTGTAGGATCATCATACTTCCCTATCATCCATGAACTGATCAGACCTAGCAACCAAAGTTAAGCTCTGCTATTAATGTACTGAACAGTGGCAAAAGCCTTAGTGCCTGTCAGACGAGGAAAAAAGGTCCTAGCAAACCCTGTAGCTACTGTATTGAAAACTAATGAAATGAGAAACAAAAAAGAACTGTTAAGGGAAGGAAAGGGGAAGAAGGGATGAGGTTAGTAGTGGAAAACGGAATGAAACAAATGTATTATAAGGATAACAACGGTAAAACTTATTAACCTTTCTCCTTCCCTTTCCCCTTCACTTATTTAAATGCCAAAATTTTAAACATTTTCCTTCCCTTTCCTCTCCCTGAAACCGAACAGAGAGCCTAATAAGCATATCAGATTTTATACTCAAAAAATAGTCTGAGTGTTAAGGACCGTTATATCTGAAAAGGAAAAAAAGAAGATAGAATGCATGTATGGCTAAGCTTAAAAAGGCACGTACAAGTAAACTTACTGATAAACCACACAGTAACCAATGTTGAGATACACAAAGATGTGGCTTTCACAAAAAGACCTTTCACATTAGAGACAATCATATATTTCTTGACTTGTGCGGGCTGTCAATCTACTCTGACTCTCCTTTTCTTTCTTGGTGGATTCCGTGCTATTCATTTTCTATTACACCTGTTGTATTGGCCCTTTTTCTTTGACTCGAATTTAGTTCTTTTTTGAAGATTTTAGCCTGAGGACATATTGTGTACAATTTCCAGGTTATTCATTGGTAATTATCCTATTAGCATTGCTAAATTAACTCTAACGGTCCATACTCCCCTGTTAGCTTGGCCACACAATGGAGTACAAATAATCAAATTCTACTTTCCCGTTTCATTAATATGTGCTAAGAAATTTGCACTACCATCGCAATTCAGAACACAGACTTAAATTTCTGAGATTCTAGCATTTTTCATGCTTCGTCGCGCTATTAATTTTTTATGCTTCACGTTTCTATTTCTATTGATTTTGAATACTGGTCGAACTTTAATCGACTCTATTTTAGCTCTTCTTGAAGGAACTTCACTGTTGCGCCTGTCTTCTACAGCTTGTAAATAATTGACCAAAAGACCATCAGTTCTTTGATTCTATTAATAAAATGTTGCAGGAGGACCTGTCAATTCCTTCCCTCCGCTATCATGGGCGGAAAGATTGAGGATTGCTCAAGAAACAGCGCGGGGTCTACTTCATATTCACGAATGCAGCCCTAGAAAGTATATTCATGGCAATATCAAGTCATCAAAAATTCTTCTTGACAATGACCTGAAGCCTTTTATCTCTGGATTTGGCCTTAATCGCCTCATGCCTGGTATCTCAAAACTCACAAATGCAGCTTTCAGAAACCAGGACATAAACCAAATTATTGTAAGTCTTAAAAGTTCAACTTCACCATCTGTTATGTACATGGCACCCGAAGCTCGAGTTGCAGGCAGCAGACTTACGCAAAAATGCGATGTATATTCTTTTGGAATCGTGCTTTTGGAGATGCTGACTGGTCGACTACCAGATGGGGGGCCAGAAAGTGATGGCAAGAAACTTGAGGGCCATGTCAGGAAGGTGTTCTGTGAAGAACGACCATTGTCTGAAATAATAGACCCTGCCCTTCTGCATGTGGTTCATGCAAAGAAACAAGTTGTTGCAGCATTTCATATTGCTTTAAACTGCACAGAACTGGATCCGGAGTTACGACCTAGGATGAGAACGGTTTCTGACAATCTTGATTGCATTAAGCTGTAGTCTAGCAATGTTGGTAACTATTTTGTAAAGATATTTTCATTTTGGTAATGTCAAATGTTGTAGCTGATTTTAGTCCCAAAAGCTTGAAGGATGTTTTGTCTTGAGAATGTCTTGAATAGAGTACAGAGAGAGGTCCCTGAGGCAATAGGTATACGTGTAATCCGCCCAAGGCAACCCTTGCTTGGATGAGTTGAAATCTGTTGTCCAAAATTGATTGTCCAATCACTTTAAATTAACATGTTCAATTTTTCTTTCACTGCCAATTGTGCTTAAAAATAAGTGTAAAATGATGTGTCTATAAATCATTGGTGGACAACAAGTTAGATAATCAATTTTGGATAGCAAATCTCAACTTTGCTTAGAGTGGGCCGGATCTAGCAAATTTTATTTCGAAAAAAATTAGTAAAGTTACATTTTCCCAGACTCCAGACTTTGGCCAATGCAGTTGCAATGTTCAATGTGCCACATCCGTGAACTCTGCCTAATACATTAGAGGCACGTGGCACACCCGGCATGGTCCAGGTTGGCCACAGCCCCTAGAGCCAGGCAAGGCACAAGTCACCCAACCATGCCTTACCGTGGACTGAGCTTTGACGTGCTGTGCCTGGCGCCTAGCGAGTTCGTACCTGTCACGCGTTTTTGTGTAACGTAATTTTATACCGCAAGTGTACGGTGTCAAGTTTTGTAAATATAGTAATGAAGTGAAAATTGTCGAACCCACAAAGATTGATACTTGATTTCTACCGAGTACTATAATTGTTTAGTTTTTCACCTTATTTAGACAATCAAACTTGAATCAATGTAGTGATTTTAATCTAACTTAGGTGGAATAAAAATGGGAAGCGAATGTGAGCTAACTTTAAAGAAGTTGTCAAATAATGAAAGCCTAGGGAATGATTTCATCGCACCTTCAACAGTGTTTTTTTTTTTTTTTAACTTATAATGTTAACTCAATCAAATTTTTCCTAATTTATAGACAAGAACCTTAAAATCAATTTTATTCCCTCTCTCGAGTGCCAAATAGAACCTATCTCGATAAATTAATTCTAATATCTCTATTCCGAATTAAATGAATAGTAATTATAATGCACGTGGTTCTTAATTCAAATAAGCCTCAAAAATTCGTACTTCCTTTCGAAATCTACAAAACTTAGGTTATGTTGTTCTTAGATCGCACCTAAATTTTCCTCTCTCAAGTGTTGAAATTTATGCATCAATTCATCTAATTATTGATCAGGTAATTGAACGCATTACACACAAACAACATAAATAACTTGACAGAAAATTCGAAAGAGATAAATGAATAGGAATTAAAATATGTCTCAGGTCGATTACATCAAACCCTAGATCTAAAAAATTAGTTCATACTTGAATTCATAATATCTAAATGATTTAGAATAAGAAACATAGAGAAAAGAGAGAAAAACTCTTTGATGGAATTTTCTCTCGGTTCTTCACAATTTCTCCCTTTGATTTCTTCAAGTCTTGGCATTTGGCTTCTTCAAAAAACACTTCCAGCAACCTAGATTTGTTTCCAACTTGCTGTCTCCATTTCTTCTGCCCCCTTCTTCAAGCTTCTTTCCAGCCCATTCTTTTCTTCCTTCATCACCATCAATACTTTCTTCAATTCAAGCTCCAAATTATATCATTTTCTTCCAAGTTGTCTAAGCTACAAAACAACATGTACACACACATCAAAATGTTCAAACGCGCTCACGAACAAACCAAAAACTATGATTTAGAGGTATTTGTCCGATGAGTGAGTTGCACTTATCAGTACCATTGGGTCCATTTTTACACCTCTACATGGAACACTTGCTTGGTAGTGAAGAGACCTGTGCAGACAACAATGACCTGATCGATAGATCAACAACCAATTTTTTTTTATTCAGCTTAGAAGTTAGACCTAGTCTACGGGTTAAGAAAAGCCAAATACACAAGTTAGGAGTACAATTACAAAAATTGAAATAAACAGGCTCTAAGGTGAACTAAACTAAGTTTACAAACTTATGATGAGAACAGAAATACTACACTATATAACTGTTCTGTCATTGAATGGAAAGGGACTTCATAATGCCGGCCTTGCTGAATTACCTAGATTTAATATCATCACCAAATAGAAGATTTCTGATTTAAGACTGATAAGTGCGCTTTTGCACACTTATTAGACACTTTTTGGAATTTAATTGTGATAAATTTGAGTATACTTCCACTCATAATTGTGTATTTTCTGATTTTATAGGCCAAAACCCTGAATTGGATTGAAACGGAGGCAAAACGAGTGAAAAAGGACTTCAATTGCACAAAAATGTGAAGTTGGGGACTAACTTGCAATTGACCAAAAGATGGAGGGTTTTGACTGCAATTTGGTAGGGGCTTAAATGAAAGAAAGTTCAAAGTATGAGGACCAAATTGTACTAAATCAAAGATGATGGATGAAATCGCGTAAGGACAGAATGTTCAAGGACCTGAGCTGCAAATAGGAAAAAATCCATGCGACCGCATGGATTATAACCATGCGACCGCATGGCTTGCCCAGAGACGTGAAATGTATATTTTGTTTCTACCATGCGACCGCATGGAATTACACCATGCGGCCGCATAGAAGAAACAAATCAATGGCGGTCTATTTTCTTTCCACGCGTTTTTGGTCAACTTTGGCATTATTTTAGGACTTGTTTAATGGAGATATTTTGGGATATTTTGGGTTGTCTCACATATCATTACATTTATCCCTCTCTCTCTCATAAGTTAGACATTAGGAGTTAGAAGGTAGTTAGTTTAGCTTAGGTTTTCTCTCTAGTTTTTCTTGCTTTCTTTTCCTTTTCTTCTTTTAGTTAGTTGCTTCTTTGAGTTAATAACTCATTTTGAGAAGAACCATCAAGGGAGCAAGGAGATAACATCAAAGGAATTGGTGGAAAACTTGGAGGAATTCAAAGACTAGAAGGGTTGTATCTATTTCTTGTTTTTCCTCCATTAAATTTCCATTTTTGACATGTATTGTATAAGAATCTCTTTGTTTATTATCTTTATAAAATGAGTTAAGTTTATTGTGTTGGAATTTATGTTGAATCTTAATCTTATTTTTATTAATGTTGATATATGTTGTTGAAAATGCATTTATTATCAAAGTATTGGTGTATTAATTATTATTGTTGATTATGCTTTATTTATTTGGCCAAATAGATGAAGTGATTAGGTGGTTTATGTAATTATCGAAAGATTGTTGCATTGCTAGACCTAGATAATTGGTACCCTAGGTGGTTTTGGGTGATATAGAAATATATACCTCCCCTAGGTGATCCTTTGAGTATTCTCACAATAATTTAATGCTTTGGTTAAGTTTTATCTGCATATAGATTTGGGGATAACTTAATCAATAGGGTCGATATCACTCGAAAGAGATTATTGACTAAAATTGGAGAATCGGATCTAATCATTTATTTTGGTAATTTGCATGTACGTTATTGAATTGATGTTAATGAAATAAAGGTTAAGTGAAATCATAAATTCCAACCGCTTTTCAAATCAAAGATGCAGCTACGTCTTTTTAGTTTGTTAGTTTAATTTTTAGTTATTAGTTTCTAATTTAATTTCATTATTAATTGTGTGTGTGCGTCTGTCGTTGTTAGAACCAAAATCGATTAGAGTACGTAATTTCAAAGTAACATTCCTCGTGGGATCGATATTCGGACTCAAAAAGTCCACTATATTACTTGTTCACGATCCGTGCGCTTGCGGTACATTTTTCAGCGAACAAAGACAACAACTAAATGATTATTTAGTCATTGTCTATGCGACTTATTTTATTAGGCAAAAGAAGAAAAATATACTCATAAGTGATTATTTAGTCATTGTCTGATTTAATTTTTAAGTCAAATGTTATTAGTTTACCAGGTGATCCATCTCAAAACACAAAGAATGAACCTTCCAATAAATAAATCCTTCTAAACTTTATAGATTCATTATATAAAGATCAAGAAAGCATATGTAATGTAATCACTCGTAACTTCAGCCATGGCAGAGTTCCAAGAATGTGTCATTTACTTCCTCATTTGGCTTGTTTCTACAATTCTGATACGAATATTTATCAGGAAACGAACCACTTCAGGTCTTCCTCCGAGCCCCCTAGCCTTACCAATTATTGGTCATCTCCACCTCCTCGCCCCAATACCTCACCAAGCTCTAGCCAAATTGTCGCAACGGTATGGACCTTTGATTCACATATTTCTTGGTTCAGTCCCTTGTGTTGTTGCTTCCTCACCTGAAACGGCTAAAGAGTTCTTGAAAACCTACGAAGGTTCCTATTCCAATCGGCCTCAAAGTTTTGCTACTGATTACCAAACTTATGGCTCTCAAGACTTCTCATTTGCACCTTATGGACCTTATTGGAAGTTTATGAAGAAACTATGCATGTCTGAACTTCTTGGTGGTCAAACATTAGAACTGTTACTTCCTGTTAGACAATCTGAAATGAGACGTTTTATAGAATTTTTCTCGCGAAAGGCTAGTGCAGGCAAGTCAACTGATATTGGTGGAGAGCTTATTAGACTTACAAATAATATAATATCAAGAATGATTATGAGTGAAAGGTGTTCAGAAGATGAAGACGAAGCTGGAGGTGTCAGGAAATTGGTTCAAGAGATTGCTGAGCTCACCGGGAGGTTTAATCTGACGGATTTTATTTGGTTTTGTAAGAATTTGGATTTGCAGGGATTCGGAAAGAGGCTTAAGGAGGTTCGTGACAGATTTGACGAGATGATGGAGAGGATCGTCGATGAACATCAAAATCCAGGCTGGAAATTGAAGCTAGAGAACGAGGAAGGAGAAGGCTTAAACGATTTACTCGACATTTTACTTGATATATCAGCAAATGAGAACTCGGAGATAACTTTGACAAGAGAGAACATTAAAGCTTTTATCCTGGTAAGTAACCTGCATTACCTTTTCTTGTACCAAATGTTCAACACATGAAAAAGTCAACTTCTTGATTTAGCAGATGAAAGTACAAAAATTAACATGATCACAGTCGTAATCTTTATAATGAACCGTTGAAGCACACTTTAAATCATCCTACTGCTTGAAGTTCAGAAGGATGTATATCTCTTTCCTTGTCATGGTCAATGTTTCAGCTAAATTCACTTCGATCGGCTTCTTCCTTCCTTCTCTTCTGGTAGCACCTGCAATAATGGATGTGGGGTATTTCATCGTGCCCCTCTGATGTGAGAAAATGACAAAAAATTCTGTCATTTGAATTTTACAGGACATATTTGCTGCGGGAACTGATACATCAGCAATCACAACAGAATGGGCTCTGGCAGAACTAATAAACCATCCGAACATATTGCATAAAGCCCAGCAAGAAATTGATTCTGTTGTTGGAAAGACCAGACTCATAGAAGAATCAGACATTGCAAACCTTCCATACCTTCAAGCCGTTGTTAAAGAAACGCTAAGGCTTCATCCAACAGGACCATTAATTGTCCGAGAGTCAACTGAAGATTGTACCATTGCAGGTATTTAAAATCTTGTCTTCAGCATGCCCCTTCAGACCGGAGTCATTTTTTTATCAAACATCTAACACATGTACAATTTTCTAAATGGGTAGTGGCAAGACTTGAACACGGGTCTTTTGTCCAATTTGATAACAATTTTAATCTCGCCTTCAACACAGGTTACCACATTCCAGCGAAAACAAGACTTTTTGTCAATGTTTTGGCCATTGGTAGGGATCCAAAATACTGGGAAAATCCACTGGAATTCCGGCCAGAAAGGTTTTTGAACGAGGATGGTAATGTGAAAGCACAATTAGATGTAAGGGGACAACATTACCATTTGTTGCCATTTGGGAGCGGTCGAAGAGGATGTCCCGGAACTTCTTTGGCTTTGCAGGTTGTTCAGACAACCTTAGCAGCCATGATTCAGTGCTTTGAGTGGAAAGTAGAAGGGAATGGAACTGTTGACATGGAAGAAGGAACTGGTATAACACTTCCAAAGGCACATCCTTTAATTTGTTTCCCTGTGGCTAGATTTAATCCAATGCCAACTATGTAATTCTTTATCTTTAATCTTCTTTTATCTGAATATATATTGATCATAAGACAAGTACAACTACATCGGACATCCTGAGCAACGAATATCAAAAGTTGTATCAACGATTAAAAACTAAAAACCAATCGCTAAAGTTTTAAACTGAATCAAAATATGATGATACAATGTAAACATTATGTTGTAAACGAGTTTTTAATCCTTTGAATAATGCTATCCACATGTGGTCATGGATCCTCAAAGATTTTCCTAGCTGTCCATATTTGGTAGACTGTACATGCAGGAGCAATCTTCTTTGCTTCGCTATGTCAAGATGTCCTGCGTGCCTCCACTTTAATGCAGTGCCAATTGTCGTCATTTTATCTTTAATCTTTGATTGAACGTTTAAAAAGGGATAAAATCTACTTACAAAATACACATTATTATGTGTTCATTATAATTCTACGATTCTACGTATGGCAAACATATCTTTCTCCGTATGTATCTACTATTCAAATATGAAAAATACGTGTTCATTATGTGTTATAGGATAATTCAAACAGGTTCGATTGCTGATATGGAAAAGATATATGTGGTGAGGGTACACATGCCTAAATACTTAACTGAGGAAATCACATCAAATTGAATTTTGTTAGTCAAATCAAGATAAGATCACCAATAACAGCCTTCTTATTTTGACCAAACGTTGGGGAAAAAAAATCCATGGTACATTTTTAATTTCATGTTTGATAATATCATCCAATATATTTTTCAATATATATTTTCCAGACTAAAGAATGTATTCATTAATTTTATGATTAAGATAAGTTTTGAGGTCTTATTCCGGTGTCATATAATTTAAGATCACGTTGGGAGAACAAGTCAACCAAGTATTTCCACTTCATGAACTACTTGGGGGAGTTGAATTGTATAAAAAGGGCCCATGCAAATGATATTGATACTAAAACATGACTAGTTATCGTTGACTTTGACAAGGTTTTTAAAAAATCTAAAAAAAAAATTGGGACTAAAAAGTTGTTTTTAGACGAAGTTTTTTTTTTCATCGGAAGAACTTTTAAATGAGGCTCATCCATAGTGACTGAAGTATAAGTAGAAGTTATTCCAAATAGATCGAGTCGTTGATTACTATAACTATTTACTAGGTGTCGAAATGTGTCAGGCAACCGTCCGATGAACTAACATGCCTAAGCAAATTGCAAATCAAAAGGGAATGAATTAGTCAATTCTGCTACCAAAATAATTGTCCTCTTCAATGTATTCATCAATTTTGTGATTAAAAATCTTAGCATTAGTCAAATGTTGGCAAGTAATCTCTCGAAAATCTATATATACATACACATATAGCTGACTCTACAACCAAAATTCGTATCAATTTTCGACCATTTTCAGAAAATGAAGAACTCAAGTTTTGTCATTCTCTCTCTCTTTTGTCTCATATTTCTGTCTAAGCCATTTTTCTCTCTCTCAGCCGCAGAAAGGTGCAATCCAAATGACAAAAAAGTCCTCTTACAAATCAAACAAGCCCTAAACAGCCCTTATCAATTGGCCTCGTGGAATCCCAACACAGACTGTTGTGATTGGTATGTTGTTGATTGTGACCCCAATAACAACCGGATTGTTACATTCAATCTCTTCTCCGCCAACATTTCCGGCCAAATTCCAGCTGCCATTGGGGACCTCCCTTATCTCGAAACTTTAGTATTCCGAAAACTTACCAATGTTACCGGCCGAATCCCGTCAGCTATCGCTAAACTAACCAATCTCAAATTGCTTAGACTTAGCTATACGAACCTAACCGGACCGGTCCCTACATTCTTTACCCAACTCAAGAACTTAACCTTTCTAGACTTATCATTCAATGACCTAACCGGTTCAATCCCGGCTGAACTTTCCCTACTCCAAAACCTCGATGCCCTTCACTTAGACCGGAACAGACTCACTGGAACCATCCCAGAATCCTTCGGAAAGTTCACCGGAAAAGTACCTGATCTCTATCTCTCCCATAACAGCCTCACAGGTTCAGTCCCAAAATCTTTAGGTGACTTGAACTTCACTATGCTCGACTTTTCGCGTAATAATCTCATAGGTGACATCTCGTTCTTGTTTGGCAGAAACAAGACTATCCAAATAGTAAATTTTTCAAGGAACACTTTCGAGTTCAATCTGTCGAACGTGCAGTTTCCCGACAGCTTAACATCATTGGATTTGAATCACAATATGATTAGTGGGAGTCTACCACAGGATTTGACAAAATTGAATTTGCAGTTCTTGAATGTTAGTTATAACAGGTTATGTGGTCAGATTCCTACTGGTGGGAAATTGCAAAGCTTTGATATTAGTTCTTATTTCCACAACAAATGCCTGTGTGGAGCTCCGTTGCCTGCCTGCAATTAAATGATTTCTACAACTAGGATGTTATGTAATAAAATTCTATGTTACTGCAGTGTGAATGATAAGAATAATATTATACTAGGCCACTTGTTTGAAATGCTCAATCAACTTTTATACTCAATTAGATAGTGGGTAGAATTCGCGTTGTCATTTCACAAGTTGTTGGCTATAGAATGATATGTCCAAGAAAGAAGAAAATATTATCCCATATTTGCAGTTGCATTCCATTATCCATTTTAGTCAACATCTTGACCTTGTGGGATCCCGACACTAATTGTTGTCATTGGTATGCGGTGGATTGTGCCAATCGCGTCAATGATCTAATTCTCCTGTCAAATCCTGGAAATAAATTGTCGAATATGTTCAACACTGTGTACCAATCATGCACTCTAAGAATATAAAATTCACGCCTTATTTCATCACGTAAAACTATTACAAGTTGTTGCGGCAGATGAGGAAGCCAACAGCAGAACAGGTTCAACTTGAAACCTTGAGCAATTATCCAAATAGAGAGGATCATTTAATTTTCATTTGCAATTTGGCAATGGTGCTCCACACAAGCATATATTGTGAAAATACTCGGTGTATTCAAAGTTTTGCAACGTCCCACCTTGTGGAATTGGACCAAAGAGTCTGTTGAAACTAACATTGAAGCCATCCAATCTCAGTTTCCGGAAGACTCCCCGTGATCCTATTATGGTTCAAGTCCAAGAATCTTAAGCTGTTCGGAAATTCCACATTTGAAAAATCAAACTGTAACATGTTCCTGTTCAAGTCAAGAATTTGTATGGTCTGGTTCTTCCCTAACATAAATGATATGTCCCCTTCGAGCTTGTTTCTATATAACTCAATCCAAGTGAAGTTCAAATCACCCCAACTCCTAGGCATTGTCCCTGATAACCGGTTGTGGGAGAGAGAAAGATACTGAAGACTTGGTGTCAAATTCCAGAATGACTCCGGTATACTTCCTGTGAGTTTGTTACGGTCTAAACATTTAGGTTTCGTAGTTCAGAAAGTAAGGAAGGGATTGGACCTGAAAAACTGTTGAAAGACAAATCAAGAAATGTCAAGTTTCTAAGCTGGCCAAGAAATGAAGGGATAGCACCAGAAATATTAGTCCAGCTTATAGTAAGCGATTTGATCTTAGTGAGTCTAACAATGGACGCTGAGATTAGTGATTTTATGAAATGTTAAAGATTCAAGATAAGGGAGATCGCCAATTTCTTCCGGGATTTGGCCAGCGACATTGACAGCGAAGAGGTGGAAATCGTTGATCCGATTAGTTATCCGATCACACTCCACCACATACCAGTGACAACAATCAGTATCCGGTATCCACGAGGCCAAGGCATAGGGATTGTTAAAGGATTCTTTGATTTTCAGAAGGGCTTTTTTGTAATGTGGATGGCATCTTTCAGACAGAAAGGACAATGGTAGAGTCAGAAAAATGATAATGCAAAGAAACTGGAGATTGAGTTGAGCCATGAAAGAAAGCTGAAGATTGAAGCAAAGTACAATTAACATATACAGGAGGAAGCAAATTTTGACTTTCAGTCAAACAACAAGTTGTTTAACTAAGGACTATGCTATGTGTACACAATGGTGTACACAATAGCTTACACAGCCATTAGTTTAAGGATAAAACTATGTTTAAGGATAAAACTATGTGTACACCTCATGGTGTACACAATAGCTTACACCCCTCTCACATAGAGAGGGGGCCCACACATAATAAAATATTCGTGGGCCCCTCTCCATGTGAGAGGGGTGTAAGCTATTGTGTACACCATGAGGTGTACACATAGTTTTATCCTTAAACATAGTTTTATCCTTAAACTAATGGCTGAAGTTTAATAGTGGAATCATGATTTTGACTAAAATGGATAATGGATGACAACTGGTACACCAATGAAATGTCTTTTAATGTTTTGTTCTTCTTCAACAACTCGTCTAAAATTTAAATAGTTTACGAAGTAAAATTCAGATAATTGTTGCATGTATCCCATACATTATAGTCACGTTTGTGCAATCGTGCATACCAAATATGCCCTTCGCACGCAAGAATATTTAAAAGCACGCTGCTAAGTTAAGTGTAATCTTATTTCATCCCGTCAAATTATTACAAGTTGCAGCTGCTAACGCAGACGAGGAAGCTAACAGCCTCAACATTACAATTCAAAACCTTGAGCAATTATCTCAATAGATTACTGCAGATCATTTGCAATTTGGCAATGGTTCTCCACACAAGCATCTATTATGGAAATATGCAGTGTATTCGAATTCTTGCAGCCTCCCACCTCGTGGAATTGGACCGCAGAGTCTATTATAACTCACATTGAAGCCCTGCAAACTCAGTTGAGTTAATCCTTGCGGAAGACTCCCCGTGACCCTATTATGGTTCAAGTCCAAGAATGTCAAGCTGTCTGGGAACACAATATCCGAGATATCAAACTGCAACATGTTCCTGTTCAAATCAAGAATCTGAATAGTCTTGTTCTTCCCGAACATGAACGATACGTCCCCTTGGAGACTGTTTCTATATAACTCAATGAAAGTGAAGTTCAAATCGCCCCAACTCCTCGGAATTGTCCCTGTTAACTGGTTGTGGGAGAGATAAAGATACTGAAGACTCGGTGTCAAGTTCCCGAATGACTCTGGTATACTTCCGGTGAGTTTGTTCCGATCTAAACGAATCCCACCAAGGTTTCTGAGTTGGGAAAGTGAAGAAGGGATTGAACCAGAAAAATTGTTGAAGGACAAATCAAGAAGTGTCAGGTTTTTAAGCTGGCTAAGAAACGAAGGAATAGGACCAGAAATATTAGTCCAGCTTATAGTAAGCGACTTGAGCTTAGTGAGTTTGAGAATGGATATAGGTATATTTCCGGTGAGATTAGTGATCTTATGGAAGGTTAAAGATTCAAGATAAGGGAGGTCGCCAATTTCCGGCGGAATTTGTCCGGAGACATTGGCAGCGAAGAGGTGGAAATCATTAATCCGATTGGTCTCTCGGTCACACTCGACGACATACCAATGGCAACAATCGGTTTTTGGATCCCATGAGGCTAAATGGTAGGGGTTATTAAAGGATTCTTTGATTTTCAGAAGGACTTCTTTGTCATGTGGATGGCATTTCTCAGTTGCCGAGAGAGAGGAAAATGGTAAGGAGAGGAAAATGAGAAGGGAAATAATACAGAGAAACTGAAACGCCATTAAAAGGGAAGGGTGTTTGGTGGGGGAGTAAAATTAGATTTTTCTTGAATGTGTAGTGAGCGAAAGCACAATGCATATATAGAGGAGGAGGAAGCAATTTTTGACTTTTACTCAATTCAAAAGTTGATATCAAAACTAGTGATGTTGACTGAAATGGATAATAGGTGACAACTGGGCAAGTGTATCCGTGTATGTGCATGTTTGTAGGACCACAACTATTACTCGAATTAATGAGATAATATAATAAATGACATAAGTTACCATTAAAAAATTATTCATTATCTACTCAACTTTGCTATAAGTTATTATTTACTCATCAAAATTTAAAAGTTACTCATCACTAGCCAAAATTTGAATAAAATTACTCGTTAATGACTAAACTTTGCAATAGATAATACTCATGAAAGTGATATGGGTTATTAATGAATAATTTTGTTCAAGTTTGGGTGACAATAATTAACTTTTTAAATTTCGATGAACAAGTAGTAACCTATAGCAAAATTCAACGAGTGAGCAAAGAGTAACCTTTTAAATTTCAGGAAATAAGTAATAACATATATCAAAGTTCAATGATCATTGATTAAATTAACTCCCAAATTAATCACTGGGAATCAACTAGACCCATGAACTTTCTCTTCTTCTGTGCCCTTTATTTGATACTCCAATTCGACCCCATGAACTTTCTCTTCTGAGCCATTGTGCTATATGTATATAATAATTTGACTTTAAATGTTGTCTAAATAACTTGAATGAAAAAATCAGTAGGGATGAAAATCTCATAGAATGTCGAGCAAGATCATCTTGGTTCAAGAACAATGACAACTAATACGCAAAAAGGGAAATCTAAAATATCGTAAGCTTCAACACACATGGAACTCCAGATCTCTCAGTCTCCCACCATTTACCAAGAATCCTCGACAGAAACTTTGCTAGGAAACATTATAGTAGTTGCTTGAACGCAGAAGAGTTCATTGGACCGTAACTAGACAATCATATTCGAGTGCAAACAGACCAAAGATAAAAGGACATCGTCTCTTGATCTTAGTCTAAAACATCAAGCCAAGAACCCCACCTCCATGTAGAAGCCAACATCATATCTAAACAAGGGCCGAAAAGTGCACAAGAAAGGTAGCCCTCATAATTAAATAAAATACCACCCGGATCATTTCAAATAAACTACTAGTAAAATTGAAAGATAGAAATTGTCCAGAGCATATTAAATTAAATGACCACTTGTGCGACTAGATATTACCAAGGATATGTCGCCACAGAACCGACTTTACATCAGAAATCCTAGCAAACAGACAGCAAATCCACAAAATCTGCAAGTTCCAAGAGAGATCATACACATCTTACCAGGGACCAAAGTTCACCGTTTGGTGTAACAAAGAAAACAAGATCCATTTATCAGCAGCTTCTGAAAGACAATGGACTTAGACAGCCCAAATACAGATTGCTCACAACATGCAATCTGTTCTAGCAGGTAACCTTCTAAAGAAATTGAGGGGCACGGAAGGAAGCTTGTGACGGAACCTAGGATGCCTCAAAACATAGAATCCTGTAAGAAGAGCCACCACTTGAAAAGGTGTGACATAGAGAACAATGGCAGCAACCAAACAGAAAATTACAAACAAAGCTGTAGCTCTTGGGTCCCTCCAGCTCAGCAGAGACTGTAGCCTTTCCCCCTGTGTTGCCAAATCGCCAACCACAGTTTGGATCTTCCCTGCAATGCTTCTCAAACGGTCGTACCTCATCCTCACAATATCTGGAGGACGTGTAGTAGGAAAAGTATCGAACTCCTCGTCTAGTTCATCAGGATGAGCATTATCAGCACAGGAGAGGCGGGTATCCATGTGGGGAGGTTTCCTTGGCCTCCATCTGTAGTGCCAAACTCCAATTAAGAACAAGTAGAGGAAAATAGTGGGCAAAATTAGCTCAGGATATAAAACCAGTATTAAGAACAAAATGTGAATCAGAACGGTCGTAATGGGGTTCTTCCAGTTGCATATCTGATCAAACCATTTTCCAACAGCAATTAACCCACTTAAAACTCCCATGATTCTAAAAAAGTTTGCTTTGCTTCTCCTCATACTCCACATGTGAGAACCTACGTCCAGCATATACTCCACTACTTCCTTCCTCAAAGGCGGCTCGGCACGACTCAGCCTCATGGAAACAATCTGAGTGGCCTGGTGCCTCAAGCTGTCGAGCTGACTGACAGTTAATGGATGAATATAGTGCATTTTGGGCAACAATGGTTGCGAGTACATATGCATCATATTCAACAAGGACGAGCAAGTAAATCTCACAGCCAAATGAATTTCACCCATCTTTTTTACCCCATTAGGCTGCAAAACTAGAAGGGGATATGAATGTGTATACACACGATCAGTTTCAAGGGTAGAAAGGCGAATCCTGACCTTTCCAATCCGTGAGTCCCTCCCAGATTTATCTCCACCTTGCAAATGACAATTATCAAATACACCAATGGTTATGACGGTGCATGGATCAGAAACTTCCCAAGTGTATTGTTCATTCCATTTGGGAGCAAAACTGCCAATGATGGTCCTCGTCCTGACCCACTTCTGCCCATATTTGGCAACACAGTAAGCATCAGTAGTTGCTCGCCCATCTGTCTTCATCGGTGACAACCCATGAGCACTCAAAATACCCAACTCTAGGACCCCAATGCTGGACTTCCATAGCTGTCTTGCTGTTGGTCTTAGATCACTGCTGTAGTGAGTCGATTCATCCAAAACATGGTAACCACCCTCCAAGCATATTCTCATATGAATCCTACTGGCAAACTTGATTTCCTTCTTCTTTTCACCTTCAACAATGATATGTTTCTCAAGATTATACCACCTTGAATTCACAGGTCTATGATCCAGCCTCCTTTCTACATATGCAAGAGGAATGGCACATCTTCCAAGGACTTCATCTTTGTTGGGTGCAACTCTATCTTCCACGCTCAAAATTAATGGCTCCTCAAATGGTTCTGCGGCAACAAACATCAAATCCTCATTCCACATAGGATTAATACTCTTGTTCATTGACACCCGAGTCCTCAACGGCTGATTTCCCAGTATGACCCTCACAAAAACTTCTGGATATCGACCTTTATCAGTCGGCTGCAAGTCCTGAGCTTCAATCACATTGACTCTCAGATACCACAGCTTAGGCGAGACGTAAACCTTGGATCTGATATTTGCAAGACCATCAGCGCCACTAACTGTCGCAGCATCTGAATGCCATGCCTCAGGAAATGCTTCATCGGCTTGAGTACCCATCCAAACTGCCAACATCAGCTCTCCTTTAACCTTATCACCCTTCTTATCCTCCAACCTATACCACTGGGGGGCTAAGGGGCTATCCGGGGGAACTCTTTTAGGAATCTCATTCAAGTCAAACACAACCAAACCCATAAAATCGTCCTTCACAAAATCCTTATCTTTCACCGTAACCTCGAGCCCAGAGGCCTGAATCCGTTCCTTTGAGAAAGCAAACACCTGATTCCATTCAGGGTTGGACTTCTTCTCAAAATGACGTGTTATTCCCTTATAGTTACCAAGCCTAACCTCAACGTAAGGGTCACAACTACCTGTCACGTCCTTTACCGGTAGATCTTTTGCCTTTACAACTCGAACATATAGATACTGCATCTGCTCAACGAGGTCATAGGTGCTCGTGAGCTTATCTCCGGTGACCTTCCCCCCACCCAGGTGGGGGTTAGTCTCCTTGAGAGAATAATCTTCTTGTGGAGGTCTCTGCATTTCTTCACTTGTTTCTTTTTATCCACACAACACGATATTCGAACCAGGTTTTAAGAAATACGACAGAGGTTTCAAAACCCCTTAATAGATCTCAACAGAAATAACCTGGAATATTCATAGCCATTAAGAGAGTTAACGAGGCGGTGGACCAAACTAAAACGGAGAAAGATGTAAGAAAAGCAAGTTTAAAAACTTCATCTCTCTGTTCAAAAAACAAGCGTATTAAAAAGAATATCGCAAACCCAAAAGCTTCATACAAAAACTTAGATCTGAATGCTGAAACCCTCAAACAGAGTGTACAGTAAGGAGAGAATTATTTCACATTACAAATACAGATGTGTTCGTAAATTCATAAACTCTACCTGAAAAATAATGACATACACGTAAAGCCAAAAACAATAATAAACATATAAGAAAAGGATTAGATCTTAGAATGCGAAAATAAAAAAATACTCACATTAAAACTCAAAAGACCCACAAATGTATTTAAAACCCAAAACTCAGTAAAATCAATGCATATGTTTTTCATGTGCAAGGACTTAATTTTAGACTAGATATAAATACATATATAGATACAGATAAAGCGTTGAATATACCTAAACGGTTCATGGTAGCTGAGACGATAAGTTTCTCATACAGATTAAAACAACAGAGGAAAAAGAAAAAGATAATGGTTTCGTTCTTGTTGCGACGGAGAAACAGTACCAGCAGTAGGTGCCTAAGTGGGTCTAGAGAGAGAAAGTCTGAGCTTTTTCTTCTTTTTCCTTTTGTGTAGATAGAGAGAGTAAAAGAAAGAAGACGGTGGAGGGCTCTATGGGAGGATCAGATGAATCTGCTTTGTAAATTCTTCGGTGGATGTAGTGTGAAATATCAGTGTTTGTATAGGTGTATGTCTGTCCCTGTGTCCTTTCTTCTTTAAAGAGAGGCACTGTTGTCTGAGTAAATTCTAATTTATTTGACCAGAGTGGCGCGCGTGCCACGACTATGGTCGGGACATAGCACGTGCCGTGAATTTCGGACCAAAGCTCATCTCTTTTCACTTTTGATTTTCAACAAATTAAATTGCATATTCGTCTTATATCTGATCTGAGAAAATTTGGGTTGGAATCAGTTGTAAAGTGCAGAAATCTTATTTGGCAGCATTTTAAGGAGTTACCAAATAAATATTTTAAACAATTCATTAAATTAATACAATATCACGTTTAAATTTAAGTCTTTCACGAGAAATCTTGCATTCGAATTTTGAAGAATGCAAATAAAATCCTTGAAAATTAATATGGACGGACACTCCCAAAACAGACAATACATAATGAGTTAACACGAAATCATATCATTACAAAAAGATCGTAGTTAAAATCGAGTCACATATATTGTCTCGATCTTGGACTTATTGGTGAAATTTAATGTGCTAAATTCTTTTTAGCAATTTAAATTTTTAAATTAAATAATTGACGAGGCCATAGTAAAAAAAATAAATTGATTGGTACTTAAAAGGGACGTGTGATTTTATTTTTGTTATGCTTTCAACGTGGGTGTCGTGTTCGATGACAGCATTGGCTGATTTCAAATTCCTTTTTGATTAAGAAATTCGGTCAGATTCAAATTACTTTATCACTACTTCTAGGTAAATCAATCTTGTGGCCCCTAGGACACATTTTCAAGAGATAAAAAAAGAAGGTGGAAAAATCTAATTTTATTTGAGACTGCTGCGTCAAGAGTTCAAATCCTGAAATATGAATTGACTCTTGGGTAAGTGTAAGTATACAAACAGTCTTCCACCTTATACCTTTGAAGACATAACCTGCGATTTACCTCCTTCACCAAGGTCCGGGATAGGGCAGGTGGGGGCGCCAGCAATAGAACATAATCGAAAAAAAAATCTTGTGGCCTGTGGGGTAGAGTCATTGACGTGCGTCTTTTGCTTTCAACTCATAAAATTATAATTACTTAATTATATTTACTTAATACTGAAAACTCACTTATGGCGTAGTATATGTAAAAATTCTATCTTTAAATGAAAAATGCTAGAGAAACGGGGAATTTAACAGGGTTTGATGATCAATACCTATGTGGCGCCCTCCTATTGGAGGGGGCGCCGACAGGTCACCAAACCCTGTCAACCCGTTAGGCGCCACATAGGCATTGATCATTAAATCTTGTCAAATTCTTTGTTTCACTAGCAAAATCGATCTAAAAATACTAATTAGATTTTTTCTTCAAACTCTCACCAACCAGAGAAACGGTCTCTATCACCTTAAAGAGGAATTATGTGACACTTCTCTTCAAATTAAGAAGTGTCGTATACTACATTAAATCCTAACTTTTCTGCTACGTCACGACCCACCTGGCTTAAGAGCTAATCGCGATTACTTTCGACCATTGTAATCCATCCATGGACCCTCCACTTTTGTCCAACTACAACTAAAATTTTGTCTTCTAAATATATGCAATGAAGCATACATCTGGTTCAGATAAAAAATTTGATTAAAATTATAGTTAAAATTAATTTTAATAACACATTCCATGTAATCCCAATTTTTCAACTACACATTTTATCAACTTTTATCATCATCTACTAAAAATTTTATTTTTAATCTATATCAAACATGTGCTAAATTTACCAACTAATGCTGGATGTACTGGGTCTGATATTACAGACCCTGTACAAAGTCCTCACATGAAGTCGGCCCCATACGGGACCCTATGTAATAAAAAAATGGCCAAAAAAATACCGACTTCATAATTATGAGATGTTTGTAAAATATATGATAGATGCACTCTTTATGTCTAGCAGGGCTCAAATTTACCTATGCTACTGGATATAGTATTAGACTATTAGGGTCCGTTTGATAGAAAGATGGAAAATGGATGGCAAATAAAATATTTGGTAGGGAAGTGATTTCACTAGAATTTGTTTTAGAGGGAATTGTAAGTAATGGTGTTTGATTGGTATAATTTTTCACATAATTCGTTTGACTTTGTTTTTCATGTAAATAGTTACTTTTTGGGATAATTTTTTTACAATCTATATTAAAATTTGTTTGGATTGTCAAAAAATAAAAAAAAAAATAAAAAAAAATATTTTCATAAAATTTTTATGTTTGTTTGACTTCATTTTTCATGCAAATTGTCAATTAAATGGGTAAATTTTTTTACCATTGAATTTAGAATATGTTTCCATTGCCAAAAAGTTAAAAAAAAAAAAAAAAAAAAAAAAACACCCAACAAGGTGGAAAATAATTTCCCGCTAAAATTATAAGAAAATATTTTCCTATTTTTGTGCTTCAAGGGATTGTACATTAGAAATTGGTGGCAAATATTTTTCAGGGCAAATTTAGCTAATCAAACAGTCAAAAGTAGGAACTAGGAAAATATTTTCCTCGTTCTATGGCAAATTCAGCGTATCAAACGCGTCCTTAGTTCAATAATATTTAATTTACCTAAATGTGGGTCCCACGTGTGACCGTAGGGCAAAGGAAAATTGTTAGGTGGGGAGAGGCTTTTACATGTCTCAAAATACTCTCATATTCTCTTGCTTTTTCTTGGAGGGACCCCTCCCCGCTCACTTTTGCTCAAATAACAAGGTATCCAAAGCAAACAATTCATGTAGATAACGACGTCGTCTCTCGCTTTTCATAGTCATGACGGTAACGGATACACCCATCAAAGTCGTTTTCTGATTCGGTCACCGTCAATTCAGATTACAATATTTAGAGAGTTCAACTGATACGCTAATTTCATTTTTCTTCAATTAAGACACGACAGAATATAGAACAGACATACGCACAATCTGTAGTCACTTAAAAACAGACACCTCGTAACAAAAATTTGAAAGCCCATCAAATTTCAAGCATTCCAGTCACTAAAATTCAAATATTTAAACTACAATGATCCATACAAGAACAAAATGCCAATTTTTTTTTATTTTTTATTTTTTACTTTTGAAGTCGGGATAGTTTATAGAACGTGCTAATATCGAAGACAGGACATGTTTGTAAGGATAATACTCCTTGCGAGTATCGATTCTTGTTTGTTGAAATGATCCTTCCTGTGAAGATTATAAAGGCATAAGCCAAACAATAAAAAATGATTGTACAAAGTACTGGGAAGGGAAGGATTGAACAACATGGTCAATACTCAATAGTATATTAGACAAGATTTTTTATTCTTTTTGTTCTTAATGTCGTATAGTAATGTTCAATCCATCTTGCCAAACAAGTTACTAAAACACTCTTTAGTTGAACCGCCACACGAAAAGGTAAAACGTCTACCTAAAACTTATACCTGTTTTCTATGCCAAAATGAGAAAGAAAACCCAAAGAAGAAGAAGAAGACAATCAATTTATCAGGAAGATGGTGACAGGGAACTAATTCTAAAAAATTAGATGAAATGTTCATCCAATGATTTGTTCAATAATTAAGTCCACATAGTTGTTATAGGCTTATAGCTAATGTCAAAATGTTGATATCACGATGTAGATTTTTCGAGCATAAGCACATCTGCTTTTGACATGTTAGAGACTTCGACACATTCAACAAGGCCACAGAAACAAATACAGTAATAAAACAGATTATAATGAATGCTAAGTGCAAGTTTGGTACCGAGTATTGGACAAGATTTGATAGTATAATAAACAAAATTATAGCTTCTTTTCTTTCTTACTAGTGTTTAGTGCTACCCAATTTCCCCGTTAAACATGCTAAAAAAAAATATATATATATATATATATATATATATATATATATATATCAAATAAGTGTACCATTGCATTAGTTATCAACTCCAGAACAGTGAAAATTAGAATAGAATATAAGAATATGCCACAAACACAAACATAGGAACAACTCACATCACAATCAACAATAGAAGAAAATATCAAATAATTGCACCGTCAACCTTCTAAACTCTAGATTAATTGTCAATGAATTTAGCAATACTAATTCAAAGAATTTGAAAGAATACTACTTTCCACATGCTAAAAGAAGTGCATTAGCATGTTTTCAAAATGTGGAGCAAATGTCCTTGAAATACGCACCATTTTATAGTGGGTGCAACGATGGGTAAGAACAACACAATGTAACGGACCACTCGTTTGGCCCTTAAGGTTCTGGAACACCAAGGCAACCTTATTCACACGTGGTCGAAAAGCTAAAATATGCAACATAAGCACAATATAAGGAGGTAGGAAGCTGTATAGTGCACTTATGAGAATATAGCAATAAACCCCCAAAAGCAATCTTGCCATGCCACATGGGTAGGGGTCTAGGGGATTTCTCTAGGTCTGTGACTCACTCCCCCACTCAATCCGCTAACGCCCTCGTAGTGGACATGTGTTTCGCCTCTTCGTGCATTGCATCCTCCCTCCAATTTAGTGGGTCCAAAAATTTCTCCACAATTGCGGCATCATCCCCTTGATGTGTAGGCGTCCACAGTGCCCCCCTGCACCTCTTCCCAAGGTTTCTCATACATGCCGCCTTCGACACCACCTTCACCCTATGCACCTCTGCATTAGTTCCTAAGTGGACGGCTCTTTTGGTAACTGCGTGACCACGCATGTCGAAGTACACCTGTAAATGCCCCCACTATTCAATTTCAAGAGCAATGCCTTGGTCATGCCATTGCGAAACAAACGTTCATACAATAGACAAAACTGCATAACGCATGCCCCAACATCCATCATCCTCAAAGCTTTCCATCCTCGATTCCACTTGCTTGCCAACCGCTTCCCCACATGTTGGTGGTCCCAAAATCTTCTCTGTAAGAACATTCACCTTTAGTCTTAGGTAAACCAACAACAAAACGTTTTGAGCGAACCTGCTATGATATTTCATGTAACAAACCGTTCGTTTGGCCCTTAAGGTTTTGGGACACCCCAAGGCAGCCTTCCCCACACATGCGGCGCTAAAATACGCAACATAAGCACACTATAATGAGATAGAAGCTTACCATCGTACCTATATCAGGGACATCGTTAGTGCACTTTCTAGAATATAGCAATGAATCTCCTAAAACAATCTTGCCATGTCACATGGATAGAGGAGTTCTCTAGGTCCGTGACTACAAACTCTCAAAAATTCCAGTAAAGTTCACCTTTGTAAGTTGTAACCCAAAATAGGAGCACCTGAAACAAATCCACCAACAGCTTCATTGACAAAGTCTCTTCATCCTATACTTCTGTAACAACATCCCATAGTTACCCATCATCTTCAGCCGAATTAGACCAGGAAGAGCAATTCTCCTCTCAACACGAGGCATATCGCACCAAGTAGCAACAATGGTACCACAGATTGTACCAGCAACTAGACCTGAGGTTGCACCCTTAACTTGTTTCATCATTGGAGAATCTACATCTTCCATACCTAAGATCCTACGGATCCATGGCTTCTTCCAACTACATAAGAACTACAATTGTGTAATATTTTAGGAAAATAAGTCCCAATCACCAAATACACTATTTTTCTAGAGATTCTTTACTATGAAGAGAAAATTCTATTTTATCCAGGATAAACTACAAAGCACAAAAAACAATGGATTGCCTGACATAACTATCTGAGGGAGAAAGAGAATAAGGAGGTAAAGTGAGTGACAATATATAGAAGCCCACACATAGTAACACTTCACAATTAAAAATCTCTGTTCAAAACAATATTTAGGCCCTGATTCCCATTCTCATTCTCATTCTCATTTTTCTACTCATTTTCAACCACACATTCTTCAATAAAATAATATTTTCCATCACATCAATAACTTTTCAACCACACATTCACCATCATTACATCAAAAAAAATGCATTTTCTTCAAAATAATACATTTATAGGTTTTCAAACGATGATGTTTTCCTCAGTATTTTGTACTTTTTCTCTTCTCTCGGTGACACGCTGGGGATTTCATAGATGTTGTCAATATATTTAAACAGAGAAGATTAAAATTTATTCTGCCTTGACAATATTTAGCATAAGAATCTAAACTAGTTTTTGACAATTTGGTCCAAAAGCCTCAGCCATATTCATGCCACTCCCCAATTTATAATCCAGGAATGTGATTCTCCCCTAAAATCTATAAGATACTTACTTTATGCAGCATTATATGAATAATTCTAGGAATCTACTTTTAAAAATGAATCAAGGAGTGAACTTCTAAGAAGATTAATCCTCATGATTTAACTGAAACTTACATGATAGCAGGCCATCCGTAAACTAAAAATGCACTAATTTTCAATACTCATGGGATTAATTCTGACCTACCTTACATATCGAACCCCAAAATTACAATTTTGTATCGTTTCCCACAGTACAGCTAAAATATAAGAAATAATAAGATCGGTTTGGTTCTTATTTTTCCTTCATAAAAATGAAAAATATGATCATTATTTATCACATTCAGCCACCATTTTTTACTTTCGTCTCTTATCTGGGCACATAACTGCTTATATTTTTCATTCTCATTTTACAAAAAAATTATATCAACCAAGGCCATAGGCGGACCCAGGGGGGGTCCCGCAGGGGCAAGTGCCACCCCATTTTTTCAGATTTTTTTTTTTTTTTTTTTTTTTTTTTAAAAAAAAACCCCAATCTATTTAACCCAAAACATTTAACCCAACCCATTTAACCCCAAAACCCATTTTAGCTATTATTGATTATTGTTAGTGTCTGCAAATGTGTTTAATCTGCCATAATGTCATTGTTAGGCATTTTGTTAGTGTCTGCAATGATTAAAAAAGAAGCTAACAAATGATTTTGACTTCTCACTCAACATTCATTTGAGATTAGAGAATGTTTGTGCTATCTTGAGATCCAAAAAAATTTTTCGGGGGCAGCCTGTACTCCCCCCCTCCTTCATCTCAATATCTTTCATTTTAGGACCCCCCAACTCTAACATTCTGGATCCGCCTATGACCAAGGCCTAAATCAAGAATCAACGTGAGCATAAATATATATATGTCTGTGCGTATCAATAATCCACACAACTACGTTTATTACATCGAGAAGGCATATCAGTAGAGAGAGACAGAGAGAACTGGCAGTGATTTGTGCTAGAGAGAGAAAGTGAGCTAAAAAAAATGGAAATGACAATGAAATTAAACACTTAAGTGGGCTGGTAGTAAACCTCCTAAAATGGGCCTTCGCAAATGAACTCATTTTCGTGGGTTTATTGGATGTGGAAATTACACAATACCCTACTTTAAGTATTCAACATTCTAAAATCAGACCCCAAGTTTCACAATTCAAAAATCAGAAGTTTTATTTTAATTAATATTTTATAAAATAAATATTTATACTCAAACCCTAATTTTACATTCCCACTCCTCTCTCTCTCTCCATTCCCACAACCAACGGCCGCCCTCTCTCTCTCTCTCGACACACAGTGACTCTCATCTCTCTCGACAGCCATAGGTGATCCACACACAAACCACTCCGGCGACCCATATCTTGGTCTTCGAGAGACCACCGCAGCGGCGTCATCGCCTCGTAGGCGTTGCGGCGGCGTCACTCACTCACTCTCTACCGTTCGCAGCAGTGATGAATCTGCTTGGGGTGTGGTCGTGGTGGTTATGGTACTTGCAACCGCAGTAGTGGTGGCGGTGGGTGGTGGTATTTTGGATTTGATTTTTGGTTGAGTTTGGGTGGTGGCGGCGGGTGGTGGTGGTAATTTTGGATTTGATTTTTGGTTGTGTGTTGGGTGGTTGTGGTCGCGATTTTGGCTGCAATGGTGTTGGTAGCGGTGACGTTAGGGTGTGGTGGTGGTGGAGTTGGCTTGTCACAAACGTGAGCGTCACGGCGTGGTGGTTTCGTGGGGGGATGGATCTGAAACTACTGCTATCTGTGTATGGTGTTGTTACTGTGGTGCGGTGGTGGGAACGGTTGTGTGGTGGCGGTGTTGTGCTTGGGGTGTTGTGCGCGGTGGTAGTGCTGTGGTGCGGTGGCGAGAACGAAGGTGTGGCGGGTGCGACGGTGATGTGCTATTGTGACGCGGTGGTGGTGCGGTTGTGTGGTGTAAATTTTTAGATTCAGACTTTGTGCGGTGGCGGTGGCGTCCAGATCCAATTTGTGAGGTGGTGGCGGGTCAGCTATGGTTGTGGGGCTGTGGTCACAGATTATTTGGTTAACTGTGACCACTAAATTGGCTAATTTGTGACCAATAACAAATCTGTGACCAACTGTGACTATAAAATTTCAATTTGTGATCTCAAAAATAATCTGTGACCGAATAAATTATGACTTGTGACCTTGAAAATAAATTGTGATTTGTTAAAATTTCGATCCGTGACCTCGAAAATAATCTGTGACCTAATAAATTTCGTTCTGTGACTTCGGAAAAAATCTGTGACCTAATAAATTTTGATCCGTGATCTCGAAAAAAATTTGTGACCTAATAAATTTCGATCTGTGACCAAACTGTGAATCTGTGACCTTAATTTGTTTAATTAGTAAATATATAATTAATTGAATAAATTATAAATATTTTTTAAATGAATATCTGATTTTGGAAATTTGAAACTTAATTTCTGATTTTGGAAATACTCTATTCTTAAAGTAGGGTTTATGAAATTTTCCCTTATTGGATTCTTAGCAAGCCTGTCTATCATGTCCAGTTTGGACTATACCAAATGACATGATTAGCACTTTCTTAGTATATTTTGACAAATTGTTTTTGCTCTTGTTTTTGAATTGCAAACTAGTGGTGCATTTGATCATAATTCACTCGTAGATAGAAGATTATAAATTTACCTTAGACGAAGGCCACTTTTGCTCATGTCACGAGATTTGTTAGCAGTGGTATTTAATTAGTCAACTTTAGATATTTCAACAACAAAGCTATCTTATCGTAGATTGTTGCTGCTCAGAAAAGGAGCATCAAATGCCACAATCAATAATCAAGTGAGTGGCTTCCTCCGCCGACCTGTCCTGAGATTTTTTCAGGTCAGGTCATTTCCATATTTTTTGTTTCTCATAGCATTGAACATCTACTAGTAGTCGATCACTTCAATGCAAGTGCAACAACATCTCATTGAATCACAAGCATAAGTTATTACAAACAAAATAGAAGTAACATACAACACATATTGAAATTGATCTCCTGTTCATAGTAGGCAAGATAAAAACTTTTCATCACTGACGTAACAAGAGAACTTTAAGCAGTTGAAAGTTTTTATTCTGCGCACCATGGGCAAGAGATCAGCCTGCAACAAATATAGACTATCACAATGTAAATAGACCACTCTATATTGAAACTAATATTTCATTGAACAAACAACAAAACCTGACTGCATAATGTTTCGATCTTTCCTTCACAATAAACCTCAAGTGGATACTAGAGAAAGACCAATTACATCAAAATCAGTCCAGTCTAAACTCAAGAGAGTACATTGCGCATAAATGAATGATGGGTGCTCACACTTTACCCAAATATAGAACTTTTTCATTTTCTGTGTTAATAATTGAAAGGAGAATGTCTTATGTTATCTAGTCTATTGTAACTATAATCTGTCTTAAAGAAATGGAGATACAAGACAGATGCTTTTCACCTGATTACAGCACAAAACAGACACGTAAATACTGCATATAATGGAGTAAAGGGAGCAAATACTCAATAACAAATACTCGTATAGAGAAGGTAGCAAAGAAATCTAATACCAGAATCACAATTGACTTGCCTCAGTCTCATGTCGTAGCGAAAACACAGTAGTTAACAAGAACTTTCGTAAAGCAAGAAAAAAAAAAGGCATAGTAAAGATAAAGGAAATACTGAAAACCCCATATAAGAAGGTGAAAACTCATCTCTAAAACAAAAACTTCATTTGCACTCAACGCCAACTTCAGCAGCCCGCCTAGGCTTATTTTTCCTCCTGCTTCTATTTGGTCTGAACCCAACGGACTTGATCAAGTCAGAAGCATTAGTCTTGATTCCCATGACATTTTCTTCTTTCACTAAATCCGCATTTTCTTTGACTTGAGAAGGCCTTAACCTTTTCCGGCCGTTCTCTGCAGCAGCTTGATTCTTGTTACTTCTAATCAACACGGAATTTTTTGAATCCTGACCGTTTTCTTCGTTGTCTTCTATCTTCTCGACTTCATCTTCTTCCTCGATTTCATCCTTCAAGGGTTTTTGTCGCCTTCCTCTTCTCCTCGATAGTATCTTATCATCTTCACCACTTCCAGCATCATCACGAGCAGCAATAACCGATTGTTTCTTCCCTTTTCCTCTCCCTCTACCCATTTTCCAAACAGCAATTTAAACAACTAATAAATAAGTCTGCGAAAGTAAACATAAAGATCATAAGTTTTTAAGTAGTGTCCTTTGAGCTACTCAATCGATTTCAGATGTAAACTGGAAAAGGCTGAATATAGTACATAAAAATCCAACCTGCATATCCAAACAGCTACACAGAAGAGCAAGTCAACACAAACAAAATCTAAAACCTGAAAATCTGTACAAAATCATAAAATCCATGAAAGACATAAGACAGCTAAAGAAACAAAAATAAAGTTCAAATTAAACTGATATGTAAAATAAAGTACTCAAAGTAGATCTCAAACAACAAAAATCATCACAAGAACCTAGAAATAATGTACTAAACCAACAAATCCTCCTTACAACAATCTTTGTACACCAAATAAAAATAAATCCAGTTCATGAACATAACCAAGAACGCTTTAATTTGAAAACTCATAGAGAGAATAGACAATCCTTATCCACGTATATATAAATCTCTTGGTACTGTACATGCGATTAAATCACAAAAGATTGAATCTTGACTGTAGCCCACAAGGAAATTGATATGTTTTCTATAGCTTAAGAGATGAGAACACAGAGAGAAACGTACCAAATGAAGCTATCCTTACAAGCAAAAGTAGCCACATGCATCAATGGTAGAAACTGCCATTTCTTGAAAATCTGATTAAACCAATCAAAACCCAATAATCAGATGGTTTTTCTATTTTAAATGAATGTTTTCAACAGTGATGGAAGTAAAGAAGTAAAAGGCATAATTTTTTTAGAGAAAAACATAAAGAAGTTGGATATGGTTGAGAAAAACGCCTGGGATGGAAAAGGATTCAAAATTTGGATTGAGATTTGAAGGGATCGATGTACTTTTCCAACGAAGATTAAAGAGAAAAAGCTAAGGCAAAGTCCCAAAGAGCCAAGGGACTGTGGGAGGCAAGACTGCAAGAAGAGAAGCGTGAGATGAAATTGTGTGTTTTAAATAGAAAGTGGAGTATTTATTGGATTTTGATGGGTTGTTTGGGAAGTTAGGGTAGAGTGTAAACGAAGGTAAAAATAAGGGTAATTAGTAAAAATGGTCCTTAACGTTTACACTCATTGCTAAAATGGTTTCTATCGTTTTAATTTTGACATTTACACCCTTATTTTAAATGTTTGTTGCGGGATTGATCCTTCCATCCAATTCCGTTAAATCAACCGTTAACAATTTAATGGAATTTGCAGAAATGATCCCTAATATTTACACTCATTTGCTAAAATGGTTTCTATCTTCTTTGAGTCTAATTAAATTTTATTTTATTACATTTTATTTTTCTCTCTTTTTTATTTTCAACCACATAACTTTTCATAAAATAATATTATATGTAAATAAAAAAAATTTCCTTTTTTTTTCAATCATTCATTTAAAAATAATAATAATAATATTCCACATATTTTTATTCACAAAAAATGGCGGCCAAACGGGAAATTAGTCAACTTCCCATATTTTTCTCCTCTTAAAATTTTCGGTGAATATAATTCATATGGTTTGATGTAATTTACAACTTTATATTCCAACTCAAAACTTTATATTTTGAAAAATGAACGGTTGAAAAAGAAGGAAAATTTTTCGATTTACGTATAATATTATTTTATGAAAGATTGTGTGGTTGAAAATAGGAGAGAGAAAAATAAAATGTAATAGAATAAAATTTAATTAGACTCAAACAAGATAGAGATCATTTTAACAAATGAGTGTAAATGTTAGGGATCATTTCTACAAATTTCATTAAATTGTTAACGATTAATTTAACGGAATTGAATGGAAGGACCAGTCCCGCAACAAACGTTTGAAATAAGGGTGTAAATGTCAAAATTAAAACGATAGGGACCATTTTAGCAATAAGTATAAACGTTAGGGACCATTTCTGCTAATTACCCTAAAAATAAATAGGAGAAAAATAAAAATGAAGAGGAAAGATCTTGGCCAATAAATAATTGGAGGGTTGTCTTATATTTGTCACTCTTGTTAGTGTACCCTACATTGATATGTGCCCTTTAAAATTTTCTAATTGTCATTATTTTAAAAATCGAAGTATTGACTTGGAAGAGGTAGATAATAAAAGGTCATAGGATTGTATTGAAGTCAAACTGGTAGTCGAAAATTTTAAAATAAATAGACGATTACCTTAATTCACTGTTTGCACTTCTCATATTCGCTTTCGAAAATTGAAAGAGCAAAACAAGAATTCTATACTCTCGGTTTGCCCTAGTCAGCCTCACATTGTGCCTGATCGACTAGATTGTCGTCTCTGTGACTTTCCCTTTTTCAAGCTGTTCTTCAAACATTCCAGTGTTGACATTTTCGAGTTCATGGTAAGAAGCAAATTCAAAGACAGGTGGTAACTAACTGAGTCGAAAGGCAAACTTATCGATTGCATGTTGGTGAGACCGGGCTAATTCATCTAATGCGAAAAGAAAAAAGAACAAGAAAAATAGCACTATTAAAATAATTATAATCATACAATCAATTTTCAAAATTAGAAGCCGTCCAAATGTGCCATCACGTATTTGAAAGTATGATGTCAGTGTTATTTTCCAACTTGATGATGTACAAAATTGGAAGACAAATTATGCACCACGACCAAGTGACGAGGTTATGGAATTTTGGACAATTCATGTCATCAAAGACTAATTTCGCAATACAATCGAAAGATTCGTATCCATTAAGCCATTGTTTAGTTTTGATAAAAAAAAAAAATCATAATTCAAAAAGAATTTGATGAAAGTTGATGAAAATATGATTAAAAAATCATAAAAGTCATTGACATAAATTTGAAAAAAAAAAAATTGAATTTTAAGAAAGAAGAAATTACAAAATCTCAGGGCTTTAAAGATTACGTTTCAAAATCCAAAGGTGAAGTTTGATAATTCACAAATCAGGTTTCAAAACACCTCACCCAACATATCTCCTTCATTTGCCCAACTCTCTCTCTCCCTCCATCTATTTCTCTCTTCTCCGGCACCACACGAAATTCGACGAATAACACCTTTGGCGTTGAGGGACGATATCAAAGGCGCAGCCGCCGCTTTGAGCTACTCCAACGCCGACACCTCTGCTCTTTCACCGATACAGGTTTCGCCTCTGAGCTTTCACTAATTCGTGGTTTTATCGGTGCCGTTGCTTGGCTTCTACGTGGATATGGTGACAATGATGACATTGATGATGGTGGATCTGGTCAAGGCGATGAAGATGGAGGTAGAGGTAGTGGCAGTGGCGGGTTTGGGATTTTTTTTTGTTGGGTAGTGGTTGCGATGTGATGTGGTGTGGTGTGGTGAATTCTATGTTGACGGCGGCACAGGGATGGTGGTTGATGGTGACGTTGCAGTTACCTCTTTCTCTTTCCGATCTGTAGGTAATGGTTTTGGAGTGCCACCATCGCAACGCTGTAGGTAGAGGTTCTGGAGTCTATGGTGGATTTGACGGTGCGGTGGCAGTGGCGATAATGTTAGTTGCGCTGGCCATGAGTGTATGATGTGGCATGTGGGTGTGGTGTTGGTGGTTCTGCCGGTATGTAGTGTCTCTGGCCGTTGGTGGTGTTAAACGGGTTTGGAGTGGTGGTGGCGTGGAGGGGCGGGGTACTGTTTGTGACCAAGTATTAGATCGGAATTGGGGTTTGGTGAATGTGACTAACTATTAAACTGTAACCATAAAATTCGATAATATGTGATTAAAAAAATAATCTGTGAACAACAAATTTGAAAATATGTGACTGATCGATAAACTGTGACCTATAAAAATTTTGATTTGTGACCTCGAAATAATCTGTGACCTATAAAAATTTTGATTTGTGACCTCGAAATAATCTGTGACCTATAAATTTTTTGATTTGTGTTCTCGAAATAATTTGTGACTTATAAAATTTTTGATTTGTGATTTCGAAATAATCTGTGATCTATAAATTTTTTGATTCGTGATTTCGAAATAATTTGTGACCTTTAAATTTTTTGATTTGTGATTTCAAAATAATATGTGACCTATAATTAGGTAAATGTGACCATTAATTGTATAATTTTGACTTTATTATAATTAATTAATAAAATATTTTTAATTAAAAAATAAAAACCTAAATTTTGTATTTTGACAATTTTACACGTGAAAGTTGAATTGTGCATACTTAATGCCTTAAATGTGAATTCTTCCTTTTAAGAAATAAGGACCTTACGAGGATTAAATGTTGTGCTCGAATTTACAATTAGAACAATAAACTGGACTAGTAATATTCATTGCTTGGTAGTTGAATTTTTGAAAACATAGAGGAGGGTTTTCTTTTTCATGAATCAATTATAATTTTTTAAAATAAAATGACAAGAAAGTCCTTGGTATTGGTGGGCTGTCTACATTTCATGGGCCACGTGGTCCACACGTTGATATTGGTGGATGTCTTAACTGATTACGCACCCCGTCAAAGGCTCCGCCTGTAAATTTGATTGGGTAATGGATTAATGGCATTTCATCAAACGTTTGAATTTGGATTCTTTTCTATTTTTTTTATTTATTTATTTTTATTATTATTTTATTTTATTTTTGTAAAATCACTTTAGAACTACTCTAGATAAGGGTTCTTAGACCTTCTTCATAAGATATAACATTAGTGGAGGTTAGATGTTGATACTTATTCTGTACATACATTGAAAGAATTGATTATAATCAAAGGAACTTTTTGGTGAAGAGTCGAGATCTATACTAAGCAGACAAAGTGCCAAGGAGATAATAAAGGATAAAAAAAAATTATCAAAAAGTATGGTATATTTCCTAATAGTTACTAAATTTTATTTTTATTTTTTGAATAATCACTGTGTCCCTGTTTGACGGGGTTTAAAATCATATTTTTAGTAGATTTTGATAAAAATTGATGAAATATGTTATTAAAAAACTGTCGATCTAGTGATTTTGTGATTAAAATTATTTATTGAATTTGATTTAGATTGAAATTTAGATTTTAATCCCTATCAAATATAGGCTATGGTCCCGTTTGGTTCCCATTTTTTTTCCATAAAAATAAAAAATATAATCATTATCAATCACATTCAGTCACCATTTTTGACTTTTCATCTCTTGTATGGAGCCCATAACGACTATATTTTTTATTCTCATTTTATAAAGAATGAGAATCAAACGGACTCTATATATTAAACCTTGTTTCCAAATAGTCACTCTAGATTGATTCCAAACGGAATGAACTATTGAGAATTTTACCCCAATAACAAATTGTCGAGCAAAGTGATTATTTGAACAAATGTTAAAAGTACAATGACCATTGATATAATTAACCCCACCCTAATTTGATATTATTAATTAACTTAAAGCAACTAGAGTGCCAATTGCCAAACATAAAATAACATACTTATCAGTTAAAGTTATCCAAAAATAAATTATATTTCATACCTTTATTTTATTTATTTTTACTCAAAAGAAACTTTATCTATTTACAAGCACGCCAAAATGTATTCTAGAATTTGGCACTGCTTAGCTCTTAGTTTTTAAGCTGGTTAAAAACACTTTTTATCTACAAACTTACGCCAAAATATATTTTTTATTATCCATACGTTTCATGTCTGCTACTAATAAGCACTTGAAAAGAATATAAAACAATCACATGTGGGTAGTATGAGCAAGAGATGAATTTGATGAGACTCAGCGCCCTTGTTTGATCCAATTTCTTGATACTCATTTTCTAAAACCAGCAGCTTTTATTAACTTTTCAACCACACATTTCATCATTTTTTTATCAAAACCTACTAAAAATTTAATATTTATCAAAACAAAGGGGCTAAATTTGTACCAATAAACTTAATCCATACACAAAATACAGTTGCTATCAATTTCTTCTTTTTTTTAAATAACTACTATAGCTTCCTTGATCTTTTCTTTGGCTGTTTCGAAGACTCAGTTTCACCTCTGCCCCGTTTACCCAAAGAAGGAGGTGCAGCAACTTCTCGTTTTGGCGGTCTTCCGACACTCCTCTTTGCTGGGCTGCCCTTTTCCTTTCTCAGTCTTGGTTCGGAATTCCTCCTAGTTCCCTGCTCTTTCTTTTCACCGCGCTTCCCATTGTCGTTCTTCTTCTGCTCTGATCCTCTAGTATTATTACTGTCACTAGTAAGTGGTGTATTCTTCAGTGCATCTAACAACCCACCATTGTTGGAGGACGAGCTTTGCTTCATTCTGTTTAAGAAGCTAGCTGCACTTCTTTTCTTTGAGTCTGATGTCGATTGGTTCTTCTTATTGTCACTTTTGGGCTCGGGATGATTAGAGGATGATCCTCCTTTTCCCTGGTTTTTCCCTGATTCCAACGCCAAGTTTTTGTTGATATTACTGCTACCTTGATTCTTGTTGTTGCTCTTCTTCGAGTTGGCTGAAACTGAAGTAAACCGGTCTCTCGTTCTTTTCTTGGTTATTTTGGGTTCCTCAGTATTGGCAGATGATTGACAAGCCTGTGGCTTTGTATCCTTCTCTTCTGCAAGCAATGGCATTTGCTCTTTCCTTCTATCAGCCCCGGAAGATGACGCAGACGTCTTTGCTGCAATTGAACTGCGTTTACGGCATACTATCATTGATCCCGCTATCCTGGGTTTTAATAGCAAAGAATGTGAAGGTTCGGCGTCTTCTTTCTTAGGGGATAGGGATTGTAGTGAAATTTGTTTCCCGGATGAAGAATCTGACTTAGAGCATTTCTGAGACATCTCTTTTGAAATAATCTGTCGGAGTTCAGTGGCCGCAAGGAACTCAGAGGAATTCTTCTTGAAGAAGACAAGGGCATTGTTGACGAGTAACAAAAGATCGCGGAAGAACTTGCTGCTAGAGCCTGAATACCAACCTTCTTTCAATCTACTTTCGATGGACTCCAGATCCACATGTTGTCGAATCAAATTCCGATATTTTGAGTTTTCCTACAAAGCAGAAGAAACATGTCAAACGACAAAGATGTGAATACAAGTAGAACTGCAGTGAGTAGTAATTACCCATTAAGCACAAAACAAACACCCAAATCCATTGGGAAAGGAAACAGCCCACTAGATCACACAAAGTAAGAGAAACACTAATGATGGGACCTGAATTTCAGCGTTAGAATGTTACCAATATTGCAATAACATTTTTGTTCATCGTTTAAATGCATTTTTTAGTTAATAATGATATTCATCATCGGTCTACGCCAGCTTGGTCGCTGCCACAAGAAAGTCTTTAGTAGGGCGGTCCAATATGCAAATGTGGTAGAACCAGTCATTTAAATAATGATAATCATTTGCATTTAAATGGGGAGTGATACCACTTGTATATAAGACCATCTTATTAAAAAAATTCTCCAGTGACACATTGTTCAATGAAACTGTAATGCATGTTTAGACAGAGTCATACTTGGTGTACACAAGAGTACACCAAGTTTAACAGCCCCTCGCATGTGCTGAATATTTTATTCGTGAGGCCAACTTATGTGAGGGGGCTGTACAAGCAGAATAACCTTTAGACACAAGACAATGTGACACATTCCACTATCACGTATATCGATAATCATTTAGAGTCCATATAAATAGTTGTTTTTTAGTAATCAAAAACACTCGAAAAGAATTTGATATTGCTTATAAGCACAAAACCAAATAAATGCTCATAGATCCTATTAAAAATTGAACACTTCAAATGCTCGTAGATCCTATTGGAAGAGTATAGATACCTGAACTTACATTAAGAACTTCAAACTTACATAACAAACTTTAGAAACCTAGGGTTCATTAACAATTTGTACTTGTAAACACAACATAGTCTACAATTTGTACTTTAGCTTCTGATTATACATTTCAAGCCCCAAAACGAAATGTCAATGCAATTCTCCTTGAACTTGCATATAGAAAACCGGAAAAAGGATTCTATAAGGATATAATCAAAGCATACATATGCTGACCGGTGAAATCCAGACAGATAATAAATTACTGCATTGCTGTGAAATCTCTTTTAAGGTTTTTAAGTCACAATAGATTACCTTACTAAGTGCATTGACGGCAACAACATATTAATCATTCTCAATAAATATAAGATTTTCCAACAAAAATAATTCTATCTAGCACCAGTAGTGTTAGAATACCGATTTAGGTGGCTACAATTTACAAGTCCAATTAAATGAGTCCTTTGACTTTGCATTTAAATGGATCGATCATTTAAGGGTTGTTTGGTGAAAATTAAAATTAATTTTTTTAGTAGATTGTGATAGAAGTTTTTGAAATATGTGACTGAAAAGTTGTAGGACCCATAAAATATATGATTAATATTAATTGTTTGACTTTGACTCGAATTAAAATCAGATTTTAATCATTTCTAGCTCTTAATATTTTCTAATTGCCACCTGGACTAGCGCTTAACACCAGTGGTAATGAATAGCATTTCCCTTCGACAATCCACTTGCTACCGACTTCTCCAAGAATATTCAAACAGATGAAATTCCCAATGCCCTACTAGTCAACTTTATAAAATGCAAAAAATCAACAATTAGTGACCCGTAAGACAATAATACTTGCTAGTTTCTACAAATGGGTCGGGATGTATCCGAAAATAAATAGTTACGTTTTAAAGTTTTTATTTACTTTTTCTAAAAGAATTTTTATAATGTTACGAAGGATTAAAATTACTGGTAATCATTATTTCTTTGTTATACATAAGGATGTATTATATAATCAACTTTTGAAATAGTGAATAAACCTTTGCATATTCACCTTCACATTTTTTATTTTCTTTTTGCAGTAAAAATAAAAACAAAACTGATATTTGATATTCACCTGGCTCTGGAGCCGCCGCTCAAAGACTGAGCCGCTCTTTTGTGCTCGAAGATTACGCAAAAAGTCCAGCAACGGCTGAGATGCAGCAAGCAAATCTTTAAGGGTTCCTGATTGATCCACGTGGTCACGCTCATCACCACTCATACTCCTGCGATGTATCTTATCATTTTCCTCCTTCGATCTACTCGCTGAGCTCTGCACGTCGGAACTCTCTTTCGCCGCTTCATCTCCCCCTCCCTTTGACTCGGCCTCCGAGTCCACCAACCCGACCGAGTCACTCGCCCGCTCAACCTTAACTTCCCGAACCGGATCTTTTTCTATACTATCTGAACTCCCGTAACATGATTCCTCTCGAACAGGTTTTCCCTCTCCAGTTCGATCGGAATCAGCCTTTAAATCAACCGGCTCTTCTCCTGCATCCCCGGTTCGATCCGTTTTTTTCCCTGAAAATCTCCGGTTCTGTCCGGTTCTGATTCTTTATCACCGGTTCTTAGCTTCTCGCCATCTAGATCTGTGGAATTTGATTCGTTTACGGACATATGATCCTTCTCAAATTCATTTCCGGCGACCGGTTCTCCGGCCGTGGATTGAGGCCATGCATTCTCTTCCGGTTCCACCTCGTCGTCCTTTCTCTTCTCTTCACCCTTCTTTTCTAGATCTGAGTTTTCATCACTGTTCTTCACGCTCCTCAAGCTCCCTTCTCTCTCCTCTTCCATTCTCTTCATCTTCAACTCTAACGACCTGAACAACAAACATCAAATCAAAAAATCCTTGACTCTTCATTTCCACTAATTTTTACGCTCAGATCTCTAATATTTTAAACATATATTATTACTCGTTAAATAAACAGTATACGCAATCAATCGTGAAATAGTACTCGATGTTTAGATCGTAACGTTGGACTTCACGCCGAAGCTCGGCAACCCGAAGTTTCCGGAGTTCCTCCAGCAACGGAACAGAGCCTTTGCTATTGTCGCCGTCAACGTTATCATCATTCAACAATTTATTATTGACGGTGTCGTTTTGGGTTAAATAACGCCGTTTCAGGTCTAAGTATCTCTGCTTGCAGTTTTGAGGGGTTAGGGTAGGGTCAGAGCTCCGCTTCTGGAGTTCAGAGGCGACGGAGTCCCAACGGTCGGTGCCGTAGCGGTTAACGGCGAAGGCCAGAAGGAGCTCCTCCCAAGTGCCCCACCGGTGGGTCTCGTCGTCTCCCTCCGCCTCCGGTTTGTCGAAATTGTTCGGTACGGTTCCCTCAAGTTTGGCCATGAAAGATTGAAGGACTGGTGGTATGATACGGCGCGTACGGCTTTTAAGATTTAAACGATCAAATCCATTGCAATTTTTGTGTGTTATCAGAGGGCTAGGGTTGTATTCGTCTCCTCAGTCAAACATATATAATTTCCCATATTCACCATTTTTATTGCTTATATATTATTGCTTATAGTGCTTTTTGGGTTTGGTTCATAGTCTTGTTTGATTTATATGCCGTGGTGGACTTGATTCTCGAGGGTTGGAATGGATGGCTGTTTTCGGGTTTTGTAATTACCTAATTACCCTATTATTCAACTAGGGATAAATTACATTGGTAGACACCGAACTTACATGTTATGCATGTTGGTGACTCGAAATTTTTTTTCTTTCTATATTTGACCATTTTTACGTATAGCGTTACTAAAATTAACATAACCTTTGACATATTGAACGGAATTACCAAAACAACATAATCCCTAACAAATCTTACATAATTTCAATACAATACGTCTGACCTGATCATTGGTTGGCAATTGGAGTCTGTTTATTTACATGTCATTGGTCACCATTGAAGAGTAAAATAAAAACTTAATTATGTAACTCGATCTTTTAGCAAATGTCTAGAGTATAGACATGTTTTACTTTAAAAAGCCATTTAATTGGGCCCAATCGAATTCATTTTTTGCATAAGTCTTGAGACTTATTGAGAATGGAGATGGTTCGATTCATTCTGATTTTGAAAAACAAACTAATTTGAGAAATTACTATGTATTTTGTAAATTAAACTGACGGGTTCAACTTTAGTTATAGAACCTAATTAAAATCTTCAATGTTCTCGTAATTATATTTCAATATTCAAAACATAACAATCTAACAAATAATAGGTTTCTATTTTAATACAATCTGACTAACATAGTCCAATTTTTTAAAACACAAACAAGTTATTTTGGTGAAATTCATTCTCCAACATAGGAGAATTTCATTATCATCCGATTAATTCATTCATCAATGTACACGAGTCATCAACGCACACTACTGGACAATGAAGCGAAGTGATACGATCTAGAAAACTCAAAACTCAAAAGTAGACCTGAGTCAAGGCCAAGGTTAGAGCATGCTGGATTTTTTAGGGGGGAAAATGAAATATTTTGACAATTTCGATTATTAAAAAAGAAGAGAAGAAAATTAACAAAATGGTGTGTTCGGTTTTTTTATTTATTCCATTTTTGCTTCTAAACCCGTACTCGTCGATTTTTTATTATAGTACTCATTATCCAATTTAACTTTAGAAGAATCAAGACGAAACTCTTGGATTGGGTCTCTTTGATCTTGAACTTTTATCCACCCTAGGGTCTACAGTGTCGAACGAAATGGTTAATTCGTTGTAAACATATAAGAATAGTTCGAAAATTGAAATGAATTAAAATTATGTGACTAGAATGAAATAAAATTATAAGTTGGATGACCTTTGGTATAACGTTTTCAAATTCAATAGTTTATACGGGGTGGGTTACATTAGGGTTGCTAAGGATGACAAAATACCCCGTTTAGTCATGTGGAGACGGAGGGACATGGTTTTTATTTCGTATTAATTTGAACAGCTCCAAATCCTTTTTAAAAAAAAATTAATTGTTATTAAAAATAAAAAATAATATTGAGATTTATAAGAAGAATAAATAAATTATCAAGAGATGAATAACGGCATATTTTTAACACAGTTATGCCCCCACCTTTTTAATATTTTCAACAAGAGGAGAGTAAGTCTACACGACTTGAAATTGATTCAAAATAATCACAAAACAAATTCTTTTATATACTTTTAAAGATTGCGAAAATATCCAAATGTTTTTATTGGAGCTGGATATGGACTTTGTTACCATATAAAAACTTCGAGCTTATCATAATTAGGGGTGGACGAAATGATCAAGCCAAATCAAACTAAATCGAACAATTTAGTTTGATTATACAAAAAATTTAAGGATATTGAATTAATTTTATTACACAATATTTCATTTGATGATTGATAATTTGAAGTTGAATGTTTGATGTTTATTTTTTATTTAAGCATATGTTGCTAACTCGTGGATATAGTAATAGATTTTAATTTGTATTTATAATTTGAAAATTCGGTTTCGATTTGGTTCGATTCCATATCTTAAAAAAATTGTTGATTGTTGGTTCAATTCTGTTCGATTCTCTTTTAAAATCAAAATTATATGGAACAATGTTTACCCCTAGTCATGACCCTTTAACCTGATGTCAGGGCTGGCGAAACTCAACTAGGTAGTGACCTACGAGCCTCAAATGTGATAGAGGCCTCCAATTGAAAAACACAACATGATAGAGGCCCAATAATTACTATTTGATTGCTTAAAAAAATCATGTAAATATGTCCCATTTGAGCCTCATTATTTCAAAATTCAATTTTTTTAAAACTTATTTTTAATCACACATTATTCCAATAAAATAATTTACACTTAAACTCATAAATTTCTCCTACTGTTTGACCTCTAAAAAATCACCATTACCAAATCTATTTTTTCAACGTAATGGGGCTCAAACAATAATTTTTTTGGTTGACTCTAATTAAGTTCTATCTTATTCAACATATTTTTTTTCCCTAGTTTATTATGCACGATTAATTACAAGCTACCGAATCAGCTAAATATTGATACGGTAGTATGGTTTAATTTGAAAATTAATATTATAAATTAAATAATTTACTTTAATGAATTATAACTTGATTTTGGTTTTATCAAAATCAACTTTTTCTCGAGTTCATAATATGTCATTTATTACGAGTTTCAAAATGAGTCCAATAAATATACATTTGATCTAAATACATTATTGGCCTTGAAACTTTAGTCTCTCAAAATCTCAAATTTTTTAAAAGGTTTTCAATTCAATATCAATAGAATCTAGTTATGCTTCTCGTCAAAAAATAATAGTAACTCTTCATAGTATCGTTTAAAAAAAAATACATTTCTCACTATTTTTGTAATTTAATCTCTAAATTTTGCACATTTTTGTAACTAAAATCATTATTCTCCTTACTAGTTATCCTTACAATATTTTTAGGCCTTCAAATTATGGTTCTTAAATCTTTCATCCGATTTCTAAATTACACCAACTTACTCGAATTTTTCCGATTAATAATTCCAGATATTATTATTTACGCTCTGATAATATTTTTCTTTCAACAAGATATCGTGCTAAAAATTATGTTATCCTAGCCTCTAAAGTTGTCGAGATAATTTTTTTTCTAATCCATCTTTTGGATTGTACCAAGTCTTTATTTAAAGTATAAATATATTATTTAAATATTTAAGTATTTTTACGCTTGTAAATTTTTTTACGTTTAAGGTCGCATACAATGAATCGCCTAAGGACCTCGAAATTCTTATGATCGACCCTGTCTGATTTTCTTTTGTGCAAACATCCATAATGTAATTATGTAATTTTCCACACTTTCCCAATGTCGCATTTTAGCCGTTCATCAAATTTTCGTAGCATTTATCTTCGATAGTTTAATTTTAGGACAGTAACATTTGTATATTCTAATGCTTACATCTTTGTTGACATTTGTCATAAAAAAATGATTGGTTGAAAAACTTATTTTCTTTTTTTTTAATAGTAAAATCATAATTTGCTACGTGAGAAAGTGTAAACCATCGTGTACCACCCTAACATGATTGTTAATTTTATACCACTTATGATTTTAATGTATGGAAACCATCAGTTTGTCAGCTTAAAAGTTAAAAACTTTTTAAATTCGTTGATAGTTGAGAAGACTGGGGAACAATAGGTTGGACGGACGGCTGGTGTAAAAATGTACGATTTTGCTACATGTATATTTCGGATAACATTCCCCCTCACAATAAGGGGGCCCATGATTATTTTACTGGAACATGAACCCCCCTTCTTATGAGGGAGAATGTCATTCGAAATGTACAAATAGCAAAATCCAAAAACGTAAGTGACCTTGTTTGAATCCCCACTTATTTTTAAAAAATAATAATAATGATTTTTAAGAATTTATGGTTTTCAAATAGGACATTTTTATTTACGAACAAAATTATTATCTAGAAAGAATGAATTTAATAAAAAAATTATTATTTTTCACAAAAAAAAAAATGAATGAAAAAAATTACAAAAATCCAATTTATTTTTTGCATAGAAAATAGAGAGAAACGATAAGAGGGAGAGAGAAAAAAATCAATATAATAAATAAATTTTAATCATACATAATGTTCGTTGAAAGAAAAATGAAAGAAATTTTGAATTTATTATTATTATTATAATTTTTATAAAAGTCTCCCAAAATCTCGTGATTAATGAGAGACAAATTTTAAGATTTTATATGAGTACTTTCTTCTTAAAAATTAGTACTCCAGAGATTTTTATAAAAGTCTCTAGAAGTCATTAAAATTTGAATACCCCAAAATTTATAGAGACTTTTAAAAGTTTTAATTGAATATACCGTGACTTTTAGAGATTTTTTAAAAGTCTATAAAAGTTTCAACTAAATACACAATAACTTTTAGAAAGTCTCAAAAGTATACATTGAATACACCTAAACTTTTTAAATCCCAAAAAATCATTAATAGTCTTAATTGAATACACCCCCTAAGTTTTAAAAAATGGAATTCGAAACAAGGGCTTAATGTAAACTTCTACTAGTCGAAAAATTTAGACTTACTTAATATAGACTTTTAAGTCTCTGTCTGGTACAGATTTTTTAAAACATTTTTTTTAATCACATATTTTTTAATAAAATAACTTTTCACGTGAATATCCATAATTTTTTTTTTCTAATTTTAATCAAACATTTTTCAAAAAAATATTTTTACAAAAAAAACTACGTCAAAAAAACCCTAAAATTTTCAAGTATATAATAGACAGAAGACATCAAAAAATTCTTAAAAAGTCACAGATGTGGTAATGCAAACCTTTTAAAGTTACAATAAGGTCAATGAATTCAAAAATTTCATTGACTTTCTATGATTTTTTTTTTATAAAATACTCTATGTATAAATTTTTAAGCGCAATGTATAAAAAAATTCACAATTTGTCCCTCGTTCATTCCATACTTGGAGTCTTTGAAAGACTTTCGAGAAATAAAAAGTCGTTCAAATTTATGTTTTTTTTTTTGGTCAATATTGATAGTTCATCTTTATGTAAACAAGATTAATTCAAATAGGGAAAAATTGATTTGATAGTTCACCAAACTTATATATTTTGCACATCGGTCATTCGACTTAAGTTTTTTCTTATATTTGACTTTAGTGTTACCAAAATTAACATAATCCTAACATGTCCGAAATGAATTGCTAAACTAATACAATCGTTGACATGTTCGACAAGATTCTTTAGTTGGCTAATGGAGTCTGTTCTGTCTACATGTCATTAATCACCATAAAAGAGTAAAATAAAACTCGATTTGGCAACATGATGTTTTAGCAAATATCTAGAACGTTATGATGTTGCACTTCACGACGCCATTTGATTCTATTTTGTTATATGACAAAACAAAATAGAACTATTACTTGAATGACCTTTGACGAAATTTTGTTGACATGCGTGATCAAATTTAAATTATAATTTAATCTGGTTAAATAAATATATAATTTCAAAACATTTTTGTACGATTCACGACTCACTACCCACTTGTTATCTTCAAATTTTCTAAGACTCGTGACTTATAAAACACTTAAAAGATAAAAAGTACTATCAAACAAGTACTTATATATGGTTCACCTTATTATTGGAGCTTGATCTACACTTTTTATCCAAAAAACCAAAAACAAAAACAAAACTAGTGTCTTAAAAACAAAAACAAAAAACATTTTAACCTAATTGTAAGAGTCGGGTGACACAATAATAAGGCAAACTACGTGTTTGGCTGTGATGAATTTGTTGTTGCGGCAATTTAACCGATTTTTACTCGTTATATCGTGTTCTCTATGTTTTCATTGCGAAATTGGTTGTTGTGGTTTTGTGTAAATAACATAATACTAACATTTTACGTGCAACTCTCATTTATGAAGAGTGTATGCTATTTATATCCATTAGATGTTATTGTCATACTGTACAGCATTACCACCAGCCACATAGATCCAAGATAAAATAATAGAAATAAATATCATTATTCTCGCGTAAATCAGATGCACAAGTGTAAATTGTAATTCTCTGCTCCTTAGTTTCTAACATCTCGTTTGAGCCATTGATCAATTTTCTTAGCATCCAAGTCTTCAATATTTTAATTTTAGCACTCACGAGTTTTAACGGATGGAAACTATCAATCTAAAACCTAAAAAAATAATTATCACCTGACAGACATGGCGAGAACATAAAGGGCCCGTGGTAGGCCGTAGGCCCGAGTGGTGAATAAACGGAGGAAGCGTATTTAATTTGAACTTTTAAACATTTTTATTTACAATATATAAATAGGTGATAAACATTTCATTTTCTATTTTATCTCACAATTTTGTCAATAATACTTTTGTAGGACAAGTCTTGCAAGTTCGGTTTAGGGTTTAGGGCTCGCGGTCGACCGAAACTCTTTAGGGTTCAAAACAAGAAACTGCAGGCAGGTTCGGCTGAGCGATGGTCGACCTAAATATGAGGTTCGGTCAACCGAACTAGCTTTCCAGTCGACCGAACTAAGCTGAAATCCGGTAACTTATTGAATTTGTACAGAAATCCGGTATTTCAGAAAATACCGTATATGGCATGAATTTAAACACATATTTTATTTTTTCCATACATCTTGAATATTACAGATTCCAATATATATATATATAAATCTACAGAATATACTGTGCAAAAGAGTAATAGAAATTGAAAACTTTTAACTCGAGGCTTCTGCGAACACAATTTCCTTAAAACAGATTCGCTCCCTCACCATCTGTGCTTAAGGATTAAATCGAGCGTTCGTTTCCCAAAATGCAACAGTGAAACCAGTAGAGTTCGAGCACCACAGATTCTACTCCGGTGAACTAATTTGGTATCCGAACAATATCACCACCAAGACTATTACAGAATGTAAAATATATGTGCGTGTAGACAGTGTATATTCCAAAGTGGCCAATTGTTGGACAATTCGGTCCAACATTCGTGTGCGCAAGTCATACTCGCATACGAGTTCAAGGTTCGAAACCTATTTCGGGCCGTAATTTGCACCTCCTGTGCGCGCACGTGGAGAGAGCCTCTATGCTTCACATGATCACACCCTTCTAAAGTGTAATATTTTATATATTGGTTTTTGCTTTCCTCTTTTTCCTATGTGGGACAACATTAACTTGTTTTTCCTCCACAATATATAATTCTTTCACTTGGCCTACTTTGGGCTCCAATTTCTCATTCGCCCGAATACTATTTTTGCAAGTAAATATATGATTTCGATATTCTCACGAAGGAGACACACAAATCAACTTTCATATTCCAAAATGAACAGCTGGGTCCCACTTAAATTTGGCTCCAAAGTTAGCCATATATCTCTTTTTTCCAACAACTTTAAACTATTTTCAAGAGATTCTCCATTTTTAAAAAACATATCCTACAATTTAGAGAGATAAAAATTTTAAATATTCCAATAGACTATTTATATCTAACACTTAATTTTACAATTCCAACAAAAAATTATTTTTTTTTCCTATATTTTATTTTCAATAACTTCCCTCCAAATTATTATACTATTTTATTTCATTGAAAATTGAAATACTTTGAATGCATTCAATTGTAAGGAGCGAATTTAGTTCTCCAAAATCTGGAGAGCAAAATTCACCCTATAAATTAAAACGTTAATTTAAATAGTTTTTTGGAGCATACTTTTAATGATTGACTCTTTAAAATAGAAAACATTTTATGTTTAAAGAGTTATTCAGAGATGCTATCTAATTAAGCCTGTGTTTTACAACTATTAAAATGAATTTTTTTAGGTAAATAAGTTTTGGTATAGTGATTTGATAGAGAATTATGATTAAAAAATAGAAAAAAATTGGGTTTACGTATAAAATATTTTATTTTAAGAATGTATGATTGAAAATGAATTTGATAAAAAAAAAATTGTTTTAATTCAAACAATGATTGATTAACATTAATTTTAAATTAAAAACATTAATATTTCCAAATTTATTAATTCTCATAATTTTTTTTTACACTTTTTAACAGACATACTAAGAAACAACTTTTCAAATAATCACTCCAACTAGGACTGTACAAAAAAATTGCGAAATCGCAAATAAAACCGTAACCGTTGGTTCGGATCCACGTGGACCCGCGATTTTTTTTCCCCTCAAACATAACCAAACCGTTTCAAAATGGTTTGGTTTAGGTTTTGATTTTCAAAAATCGCAAAAAATCAAACCGAACCACACTTTTTAATTAATTAATTTTTTTTATGAAATTATAAATTTTCATATATGAGAAAAGATTTTGTCGAGTTGGCTAAAATAAGTGCTTATTTTCACTGGGATATAGTGTGGTTCAATGATGTATATTATGTATCAAAATATCATTTTTGTATAGCTGGTCCTTTATTTTTGATAAGCGAACATTTTCCCGGAGCTGTATCTCATTCATTCTGTTTGTAGGCCAACAAAACTGAAACTTCTATATTTAAAATGTACAGGTGAGCGAATGACTGTCATTTAGTTGGTCTATTTTCTTTTACCCTGTTTATATTTCTTTATTTTAGTCGATGTGATCTGCACAAGTAGATTGCAATTTTCTGATTTTTATATTATATCTAAAATTTTATTCAATGACCAACTTTCTCTCTGTATTGTTGATGCATGTATTGAAAGTTTCCTGGTTTTCAAAATACAATGTCCTTGTAGCTATACTTATTTGCTCACTACACGTGCCTCACTTTGGACTTAAAAACCTTCAAAATATCTCATTCACTCTTCCTCGTTCATCATTCTTTGCACTTAATTTTCTATTATCTTATTTATTTTTGTTTTGTTCTAGGATGTTTGCATATATTTGAGAACTATGCGACATCATTTTAAAGTCTCTTCAATTATTTTTCATGGTGCACCACTTTACTCTCATTATGCACAAACTGGAGTGTGCAAATTCAGGCCATCATGTAAATTTGATCACCCATTGAGAACATTGAGTTACAGTTCTTCTGTATCCTTTCTTACTGATATGATTGTTGCTCCTTATCCTGTGGGAACCACACGTGCAAACTTTGGCTCCATCGTCCTTGTCATCAGACTCGAGGCCCGAGCTTATTTCTGGATTTGGCAGAGACACCTTCTCAACCCAAATGTCTTCTATGAACAGTTCAAGTGCTTCAATTGGTTCAATATTTTCACCAAGTGGGCACATTCCTCAATCCAGTGGTCAGCAGTCAAGACAAGGTTCTACATTTTCAAGTGTCAGCAGCAGCATAGGCTAAGGAGGTGAGATTCACACATCAAGCTGAATAGAAGGGTTTAGCCATTTCATTCTCTCTGTTAATCAACTTTCATGAACTCAATATTAATTTTTGGTCCAAATTCTCTATAGGATGCTCGGTCTTAGTTCAATGTAGCATATTTAGCTGTGTCCATTGAATAAGACACAGATCCATTGAATAAGACACAGATACCCTTCAAAATCTGGATGTAATTTAATATTTAACATTATTAGTGTTAGTGTTAGTTTAAATTTATATGTTAACTTGTTTTAAATATATTATTATAATGTTGATAGGTAAACCACGAATTAAAATCGAACCAAACCGCAAATAATGGGTTGGTTTGAAAAAAAAATGGTTTTGTTTTGTTTGAAAAAATTTCAAACCACGTGAAATTGTTTGAGTTGAAAATATAGTATAAACCGTCCAAACTGAACCGTGTTCATCCCTAACTCCAACGCAAAGTTCATAAAATGGTGGAACGAGAAAATAACTTTTTAAGTAGCTATGTGGGTGGTGAAATGACCGGGAATCTCATGTGTAAATTTCTTAACCCATGTTTGGTCCTAATTTTTCAAAATTCATTTTTAACTACACATGTAGCCCATAAATTTTATATATTTTTTACTACACATTTCATCAACTTTTATCAAAATTTACTAAAAATATACTTTTTACAAAAATCAAATAGGTGTTTAATAAATTCAAGTTACATGGAATAAATATTTGCGAATGAATTTGTTCAATTCATTATTGCAGGATCTAGATCTATTAGATATTCTAAGATCTCTAACAATCACTTTTATAGAGTCTGTTAATTTTTTGAGATTTTGTCGTTTATACAGAAAAAAAAAGCCTGAAGAAGTGATCGAAATGATGTGGAGTGAAAAGATTAGATGTAAAAAATTGATTATCTATTAAACTGACGATGATAGAATGCCACGTGACATTATGTAAAACATTACGTAAATCTTGATATACATATAGTATGGTCCAATTTTTTGTATAACACATTATTTTTTTTTTGATCGGTAAATGAATATATATAGAACAAAACCAAAACCATATACAAATACATCCGAGCATACCCGAGCGAAATCAATAGACATAGACAAACAATTACACCGAGCATACTCGGGTCAATGAAGTCCACATCAAGTAACAAACACAATTACTACGGGCATACCCGAGTGAACAAATCAAAAGCAACTGTTACATCAACACACCAGGCAAACCCGGGTCAAACCAAAAGGAAGGTACGAGAAGAAAACAATATGACTAAAAGCCCATAGCAACGCTATCAAAATAAATCAAAACACTCGGATACAAAGAAAACATGATTTTGTATACGTGTGTTTTGATCCGTCGAACGATACTATCAACAATAGGAACCATATCTTCAAAAATCTTCATATTCCTTGCCATCCATATGTGGTAGATGGTAGTAATAAGTGCAATACATTTCACCTTAGAATGCCAAGTAGTTCCACGAGCCTCCTTTCTGATCCATTTCAACGCACTTTGAAGTGTAGACATAGAACGTCTAATACCCACCCAAGCACGAATAATGTTCCATATAGACCGGCTAAAAGTGCACTCAAAAAACAAGTGTGTGTTAGATTCATCAACATTGTTGCACAAGCTACAACGTCGGTCAATTTGAAGAAAATCCAATCTGTCTTTCGTCAAAAATCTGGAATTAATAGCTAACCAAGCAATAAATGCATGTTTCGGTGTCACATAATTGTTTCAAACTGTTTTAGTCCATAAAACCTTCATTCCCTTGGGTCGAAAAAATTCATATGCAGCTGATACACAGAATTCCCCATTAGATACCCATTCTGTCATCACATGGGCAGTTTGAACATCTGTCTCAGGCATATTCCCAGCAGGATTAATGGCCCTGCCTCCGTCCAGTACAGTGGGCGTGTGTATATCAGCAGGATCAGCGGTTGTATCACCGGCCGCAGACTGTCAGCATGTAGAGCATTTGCATGAACGTGATTCCCTACATATTCAATGCCCATATTCCTGTCCAGCATAGAAGCAACATGTATACCAGCATGCACAGCATCCGTTCCACTGGTCAGCACGTTAGCAGTGTGCTGACCAGCAACTGCACCAACAATGGAACCTTCCAGCCCCAAACCAGCGTTCACACCAACAGTTTGGGTCCCCAAAATTCGATCCCTAATTTGAATCAGCATTTTGATAAGGGGCGAGTCGTCTTTCCTAGACTTATGCGCCCAGATGCATCCTCCATGTAGATACACGTGGTTAATCCATTTGATCCACAATGTGTCTTTTTTGCAATGGATATTCCACAAAGTTTTGGAAAGCAAAGCATAATTCCAGCTTTTAATATCCCTTAATCCAAGCCCCCCTTCAACCTTCGGTAGGCAAATATTGCTCCAAGCCACTAAAGGTTTATTAGACTTCCAAAGGAAATTCCGGCAAAGAGTGATCGGGCCAATTACGATTGCCGCAAGCGTACGGATCAAGTAGTATAATAGAGCTTTTAAAGCCCAAGTCGATCCCACGAGGAGTGTTTTTCCAATTACAAGTTAAAGTATTTCAAATCAACGATGTCGACACACACACTTAAAACTTGATTTTAAAAACGAGAAAATAAAACAAAAGACTTTATTTAAATTTAAAAAGAAAAAGAAAATTACGAAAAGGGTTTTTAATTTGGAAAATGTTGGAATTTATGCTTTCACTTAACCATTGTTTCACTAGTATTAAAATCGATAAAATAAAGATGCTAGTGTTACCAAAGTGTCAGATTAGACCCGATTCTCCAATTTTAGCTAACAACCTCTTCCGAGCGAAATTAACCCTAATTGATTAACCTATCCACTATATCTCTATGTGGATACAATTTAACCAATTGCATTAAATTGTTGTGAGAATACTCTAAGGGTCACCTAGGGTAGATGCATATTCCTATAACACCTAAACGAGTATAGTCGAAACTATGCAAACCTAGGGTTTCAATTACCTTGATCTAGCTAGTACAATAATTTCTCAATAATTGCACCAACCATTTAGCCATATCACATATTGATCAAGTACATGATAGTAAAAAAAACACAATAATTAAAACATCTAAAACTTGGAAACACATGCATCTTACCATACAAAACAACATACTAATGAAACTTTTGGTTAAGTTACTACATAAATTCCAACATAAAACTATTTAGCTCATAATAAAAGTGGTGTAACAAAGAGAATTTTGTCCCATTACAATACAAACAAGGAAAATAAAGGAAGAAATTCAAAAGGCTAGATACAACCCTTGTAGAACAACTTGAACTCTTCCATTTGTTCTCCAAATCCTCCTTTGATGGATTCTCTTTGCTCACCCCTTCAACCCCTTCAATTACCTACAAAACAAAATAAAAAAAAACAAATTAAAATCTAACAATATGAAGAAAACCAGAGAGTTACGTGAGAGAGAGCCAAGAGAGTTAGAGAGAGAGGATGGATGAAGATAATGCTCAAAATGAATGAATTCTATCATTTATCCCCTATTCCCATAATTCTCCACTAAGTTCCTCCACTAATGCTATGAAAATAGTTTTATAATAGTAATAATATATAATATTAGGCTTTAGATAAGTATTGGCATTAAACAAATGTGAAATGATCGAAAGTTTTGGCTGAAACTTCGAGAAAAAACAAAATTGAACCGCCTCTGAAAATTCCTTCTATGCGACCGCATAGGCTATTTCTATGCGGTCGCATAGAAGAACCTTAAAACGGTGTTAAGTGTTCTGTGACCACTTCGCGACCGCACAGGCAAAATGCATGCGGTCGCATGGTTCAAGCAAATTGCTGCTCAGGTCCTTGATCATTCTGGCCATCTTGCACTTTGACCCCTCATCTTTGAATTAGTCCATTTCAGTCCCCAGATTTTGAACTTCATATCATTTAAGCCCTTTCTAAATTGCAGTCAAAGTCCTCCATCTTTTGGTCAAGTGCAATTCAGTCCTCAACTTCATAAAATTGTACACTTTTAGTCCTTTTTCTCCTCTTTAACTCGTTTCTTCGTCTGGTCGGGGTTTTTGCCTAAAAAATCAAATAATACACAATTATGCTTAGAATATGCTCAATTTCATCAATAATTATAAGCCCAAAAAGTGTCCAATAAGTGTGTAAATACACACTTATCAAAGAGATATGACTTTGGAGGCAACCGAAGCCAGAATGGGGAAGATAGACAACCAAAAACATTCGAACCCTTGTAACACGACCCTAACAAGTTCCAACATTCCTGCATAAGAAAGAGATGCACTAGTCCAAACACCAAGATGAGCTGAAATTTTGTTAGTTAAAGCATCATAATTGCTAATTTTTAATTTCGCCGCCGCAAGAGGAACACCAAGATAGCGAAAAGGAAAAGAACCTTTAGGGATATTTACAAGTCTGGTAATATCCTCCATGTCTTGCCCGTGGATTCCCGCCATAAAAACATTAGATTTGCCCACATTCATAATAAGCCCCGACATGTTGCCAAAGTTAGTTAAACATTCCATCAAAATAGAAACCGATGTAACATCACCTCTAGCAAAAAGCATAAGATCATCCGCAAAAGCCAAGTGTGTGATCTTAAGACTAGCACATTTCGGATGAAAATTAAATTCACTATTATCCGTTGCACCCTTCACCATTCTTGAAAAATATTCAAGGCATATGACAAATAAGAAGGGAGATAAGGGGTCACATTGACGAAGACCACGTTTCCCTTTGATGAATCCATGCAAGCACCCATTAAGAGAAATGGAATATGAAGGTGTAGAAACGCATTCCATGATCCAACCAATAAATTTAGTCGGGAAATTAAATCCCTCAAGCATACTTTGAAGGAAATCCCAATTAACCGAGTCAAAGGCTTTCTTCAAATCAATTTTGAGGAGACACCTAGGAGCCACTCTCTTTCGGTTATATTGCCTTAGAAGCTCTTGAGCAAGGTGGATATTTTCCACCATACTTCTCCCCTCAACAAAAGCGGCTTGGGCATGGTCAATAATAGAACCAAGTATGGATCCCAACCGAGAGGCCAAAATCTTGGTGATGACTTTATAAAAAACATTACAACAAGCAATCGGTCTATAATCACCCACCGAAGGAGAATGATTAGCCTTAGGAATCAGGGCAATATTGGTATGATTAGTTTGCTTAAGTAGAGTACTTGAAGCAAAAAATTCAAGAACGGCATCCATGAATTCATCCCCAACAATCTCCCAAGATTCCTTGAAAAAACAAGAAGAGAACACATCCGGCCCGGGATTTGTCATCTCCAATGCTAAAAAGAGCATCCTTAATTTCTTGTCTCGACACATCTCTAATAAGTGTAGAAGCATGCTCGGTCGAAAGAGAAGGACCAAAAACCAGATTTTCGTCATCAAAAGGCAGTGAGTTGCTGTTTTTGCCCAGTAAATCCGTATAAACCTCAACAAATTCATCCGCCACCTCCATAAGCGATGAAGTATAAGTGCCATCTCTTTTAAGTACCGCCGCTATGAAGTTTTTCTTTGTATTCCTCTTGACAATAGAATGAAAAAACTTAGTGCATTTATCACTATTATTTAAGTAAGTACACTTAGCTTGTTGGAAGTAAAAACTCATCTCCGCCTCCGAAAGGATTAAAGCTTCTTTTTTCAACCGTGCAACCTCAATTTGCAATAGTGAGTTGGTCGATTCATCATGTAATTCCAACTGTAAATCAGCAAAAACTTTTCTGGCAACCTCAGCTCTAGAGGAAATGTGACCAAAATGCTTAGTATTAAGCTCCTTGAAGATCCCTTTAAGCCGTTGTAACTTCTTGCAAAGAGAGTATTGTTTAGTGCCCCGAATATGAGAGTTCCATGTGCTAAGTACAAGTTGGGAAAATTGCTCATGCTTAGTCCACATGTTAAAAAATCGGAAAGGTTTCTTATTACTTCCATCACATGCAAGAAGAGAGACAATACATGGTGAATGATCAGAAAGACAACCCGAGGGCAAAAATTCCGCCACACTTGCAACATCCAAGTTCATCCAAGCCTCATTAACCATAGCTCGATCAAGCTTAGTCCAAATCGAGTTATTGTTCCAAGTAAAGAAACACCCAATTGATCTCAAGTCCGTAAGGCCCGCATTAGTACAACAATTATCAAAATTACGGATCTCATAAGGTGTAATATCCGCCCCATTGGTTCTTTCATCAAAATGAAGAACATTGTTAAAATCCCCCAAAGCTAACCAAGGAACCGAGCAATCAAACCCAAACTTCAAGAGATTATCCCATAGCGGTCTATGACTTACAATGGAATGTAGCCCATAGACGAAGCTAATACAAAAGGAGAGAGAAGTTACCTTGCAAGTAACGGAACAATGGATGACTTGAGAAGTAGTCTCCATCACCTCCAAGTGGACTGTTAAAGAATTCCATAAAACAAGAATACGCCCATTACGGTGACAAGTAAAGTTATTGGTTTGCATGAGGTTTCCAAACTTATTCCTCGTAATACGATCAATCTTAGAAACTCCCAACTTCGTTTCCAAGATACCCATGACATCAATATTGTGCTTTTGCACAAAACTACGAACACCATTTTGTGAGAGGTGAGAGTTCAAGCCCCTAATGTTCCAAGAACCAATCTTCATGATGATAAAGAAAGGGAATTACCCCTCATCTTATCGTTAGCAGTTGGTAGATTACTCCTTCCCTCCATCTTGCCTTTTGCCCTGTCATTACTCGGTTTCTCCAAGCAATTAGTATTACCATCAACATGCACAAGATTAACTCCCTGCATGTTAGAATTCCCCCAATACTTTGGAGCACGATTAACCTGTTTGATAGGAATTTGTCCAGAAGGCCTCTGCCCAGAAGAAGTGGAATTCTACCCACTTGTAAACTGTCCAGTTTTTGTAATAGACTTCTTCCTAGTAACCTGTACAAAAGGATCATTTTCTGTACCAATCTGCTGAGTTCGATTCTAGACTGCCCCTCCAGTCGAAGCAGATGCAGTCTGCCCACTGGAATCTGGCAAATCTGGGATTCCCACGGCAGCACCTGCCTTGCCTGAATCTGTCCGAACAGGTAGCAAAGTCTCCTGGCCGGATTCTGCTGGAACTGCATTATCCCCAGCAGGAACTGCCTCTGTCAAAGCTCCCTCTACAGGGGGGTTATTCACCTGGATGGTTTTGGGTGCTTGCTTATGTGCCTTACCAGAATTAGCATCCTGTTTATTATAGTTGCAACCAAGAGTGGTGTGTCCGAAGACATTGCAAGTACTACAAAACTTAGGTTCATATTCAAAGACAATCTCCTGTTCTTTTAATTTCCCATTAGGTAGTCTAATGTTGACTACCCTCACAAGCTCAATGGATGCATCAATTTCAACTAGTGCCCTTGCATACGACAGTCTGCCCCTCGAAGACGTTATCTTGTTGGTGGAGATAGGCTTACCAACTTTGGAGACAATTTTTCCCAAGGCATTAGTATTCCAAAATTCCAAAGGCAGTCCCGGAAGATTTATCCAAACCGGCATGGTACTAACATCTTTGTCATTAAAATCAAAGTACCGGGGCATAACTTTTAACATAAGTGGTCTCCCGTAAACCAAGTAAGGGCCTCCATGAAGCACACTTAGTCTTTCCGAATCCGTGTCAAATTTAAAAACCAACCACCCACTCGAATGCACATAATAATGGTAATTAACCTTCCACGATTTACATAATTCGAGTAGACCTCCTTTCCTGGGGAATCTACCGGCAAAGTACCCGACTAGTCCATAACCCCAAGCCTCCTCAATATTATCAGCATCCGTTTCAGTTAGAACCACTTCATCCGATTCATTAACAAAAGTTTTCAATTGAATATCAACCCCAAGTTTCCTATTATCTTTAAAGAGATTCACCCAAGGAGTTGTAACATCTTTCTCATCATCATCAATCTTATGATCATTAACCAAGTGCTCTTTATTAATATCATCAACAACATGGGGATCACCGTCCAACTCCTCAGAATCAGTATCATTTTCCCCAAGTGTTACAGAAACACTAGGTAAGCAAAGATTCTCCTTGCTGCCAATATCCCTTTGAAAGGTAGAATTTACAGTGCCATCATTATTAATACATACATTAGTATTGACTTTGACTGGCGAATTGCGTTTAGGAGTGGGGACGGCATTAGTTGCAGTGACATCATAATTCTCATCACACAATTCCTCCCAAAATTGCTTAGAAGTAGAAGATGAAGTGGTCGAAATCTTGCCATGCACGAGGGGCATAGGAGAGTTCTCCAATCGTGAGCTCAAAGCAGCAGGAGAAGCAAGATCTGACAAAACTGGCCCAATCGGCCTCTTAGCACCACTCTGGCTAGCCTTCTTACCCATTGAAGATGGCCAAGGAAAAGGCCCAAGAACGGCCCAAACAACCAGGCAGAAACAGGAAACCCAGCAGAATCCGGCCGAGAACAAAAATCAATCAGAGAAAACAAAGAGGCCAAAAGAAAAGCCCAGCAAAGAGGAAAACCCAGCCAAGCAAGAATGGCCCAGAAGAAAAGTCAGAAAAAACACCAAGGCAGAAAAAGGACCTTGGGGTAGTCCACAAACCGGCCCAAACCCGAAAGGCCCAAAGAGATAGAGTACCAAAGAAGGCAATAGAAGAGACAGAACTGCACCCCACTGACGAGAAGCAGGCAGAAGAAGGTGGCAACAGGCAATAATCAGAGAAAAAGCCGAATCACGTACACAAAAATCTGTCAAACACGTCCAGAATCTACCAACCACCTTGACCAAAATCAAATATAGAAACACAATATATGCGATTTACTGGAAGCAACCAACAAGGATTACAAATGCAAGAACCAGGAATCAACAGAGAACCACAAAGAGATAAATAGCGAAATTTATCCAACACTAGTCGTAGAAGACTGCAAAACCCACTCTGCCTTTGACAAGCATCAAACCGTGGACCAAGAGTGGTAGATACAATATATATACACCATTAATGCCCAAAGAACCAAAGCAATAAATACGAAGATGATAATCTGAACCAAGCCCTCAAACGACCGGAACCCACGGACCCAGATGTCCCAGCGACCACGTCCAACAGTATTTGCAGAACCAAAAGTACTGGAATCAATATTAACTCGAGAAAACGTTAAAAGGAACCCAGAATGTAAGAATCTCAAGAAAACGAGGCACTCCAGAGGGTTTCTCTCTCTAGGTTAATTTGCTCACACACAACTAGGTTAAGCAAGATTTGGGTAAGTAATCTGAATCGACTATTTGACGAGGTTGACCCGGAGGCCAAGGTCACTGGAACTAAGGCCATCATTAGAATTAGAGTTGGGGAAAAACTTCAATCAATGTGATGGTCCGAGCACGGTGCTTTTACCAGAAGACATTAGAGATAACATTGTCGAGCATCTTGAGTGGTAACATATGGTCCAACAACAAAAATCGATGACATGATATAAATTTTCTTGCCTAGAGTGGCCTTGCTGGAAGTGCTTCTAGATCAAACCTCCTTCCTATCATTCGCTATTTGAATTTTGTCGAAATATATGGGTGAATACTTAGGTACCTTCACATCTACATCTATAACAAGCACGTAAGAGCAAAGCAAACCCTAATCTCCAAAGAAATCTAGTAGGAACTATTGTTAAAATTGAACTCGCTAGATTCTAGAACATTGGTTATTATTCTAATAGAGCTAAGGAAATGGCCAATGCCGTGGACAGATGAGTTGAATAATAGAAGGACAGTTAGGCGAAGGTCCCTTTTGATATCTCCCAACATAAAAGGCTTCATTCAGTGATGGATTAGGCAATTTTATTATTATTATTTTTTTCTTTTATGTAGTAGCCAGTTCAGCCCATGCATAAATCCAATTACATGTGTTGTGTGATCTAGTTAATTGGATCAATCATCTACCGTATCATGGAACATAATCTGATTTTTTTTATAATTGATTTCGTGAAAATTTATTTTCTAGATGATATACGATTACAAAGTTGAAAAAAAATTATGAATTTATGTGTAAAATTATTTTATAGAAAAATGTGTGATCGAAAATGAGTTTAAAAGAAAAAAAATAAATATAAATATATATATATATATTTTTAAATGAGAACAAAACATTGGTTTAAAGGTTGAACCCCAATCTTGAGGGTCCCCCACCACGTCACCCCTAAAGTATTGTGGAGGAGATAAATTGCGGAATGTGTCTCAACAGGTCAGAATACAAGAGTTGTCATACTAATGGTCACAAAGAGTCAAATTCCAGACCTTGTAAGAAAAATGAATCGAATCCTCACACTACAGCTATTAGCTCAGTTGAAATTACTTCACTCCTGTCTTTTATACCGTTAAACTATGTCCCGGGGGGCTAAACATTGGCTTAAAGACTCCTAAGAGGTGAAGTAAGCATTGGGATTTGGCCATGGCTGATGGTGTTTTAACTCGATTCTCGTTAATTAACTCTTGTTGGTTAATACTCAATATTAAACATCCCCAAAAAGATTAATCAAACACAGTATATACAAACTCTATAAACAAAGCCAAACTTCAGAAAAACATCCCCAAACCCAAACCTTTACCTAAAACATAAATATAAAGAAATTAAACCTAATTACCTAAACTTGATCGAAGCACAAAGGTTTAGACCTCATTTTCCTTATTTTTTTCTTCTTTTTGTGATAAAAGGTTCACTTTTCCAGAACTTATTTCTGTTCTCAAATCATTCAAAGCCTGTCTCAACATCCCATTCCCAGTTTGAAGAACTTCAACCTGTCTCTTCACATCCAAACATGTCTTTGACACGTCAGCACCGTCTGTGTTGGGCGAATCAGTTTTTGCCGCGCGTTGGATTCCTATTTTATTCATCACCAACCGTTGCAATCTAATCCCGGCCGCCACCGGCGGGACCCTTAGTGTCCACCGTAGATTTACCACGGCCAAATCCCACACCGGCAACGCCGTCCTTGCACTAACCTCCGTTCCCTTCAACAATCTCTCCACCCGTCTCGCCGCTGCCCTTGGCTCCAAAAGATGCTCCCCCTCCGTGAAGTGGCTGGTTAATTTTTCGCCCAAACCCTCGACAGAATCTGAATGGTGCGATTTTTTCACCGAAAAATCACCAAAATCAGGTTTAAAATGGATGAAAAAACCGGTATTCTTACTGCTAGTCAAATTAAACTCCGCGCTCATTGTTAAAGGGCTTCCGATCGGTGACCCGAAGTGTCCAATCCCTGTCTTGAAATTAAAGCTAAATGGATTTTGTGAATCATTAGCACGGTAACATAATTTGAAAGAAGGCCCGGAATCAAATAAAGTGCCGATATTTAGAGAGAATTCTTTGGATTCACCGACAACTATTCCGGATTGGAGCCGGAAACTCGAAATATTAAATAGGATTTTTGCTCTCAATAGAGGTTTCTGATCTTCCCTAAACTTGACTGAGGCTTTCATAGTTTCAATCAACAGATTGAAAAGTTTTCTGATATGGAATTTGGCCAAAACACCAGTGAGGGGGGTTGTCCGTGCGAGTAGTAGTTTGAAACTTGACAGATTAAGCGTGAAAAAGCTGCTGTAATTTTGTATGTTATGAATCTCTAGTGCGGTAGTGCCCAAAGTCGTTGTTGGAAATTTCACATAAGGTCCCTAACCTTTAATTATGATGTGGACGTCCCTGAGCTTTCATTTATAGCGATTTGAATCCCCAACCTATTTAAACTGTAAGACCGTCATCCTTCTCTTACGAAAAAGTCTATTCAGCCATTAATTTTTTTTTTTTAAATAACCATCTAACCCTCAGTTTGAATTAAATAAAAAGGAGATTTCACATAATATCCGTTTTCACCTAGTCATTTGCAAAAATGTCCACAATTTCTTCAATGTCCATTTTTCAATTATTTAGATGAAAATATCCCTGCTAGCAATTTCTATTTTCATACAAGAATTCAAATTTTTTCATATCATTAAAAATGGTGTTGACCAATAAAATTTGGACACATAACCTATACTACTTGTATAAAAAAAGTACAAATGTCAATCCACATTAAATGCATGGGTCGGGTATCATTTTCGACATTTTGATGACATTTAAACTATCATTATCGACGTTTATAAAATGTCGAGAATGACATGACAGGATTCCACTTCACCATATGCATTTATCATCTTCAACTACCATTTTTGCAAACAATTTATTTCACCATTACTGACATTCTAAATACAAAAGTATATTTAATTACTATCTAATTAAGTTATTTAAGATGATTGGTACAATAACAAAAAAATGATTTATTTGGAGATGGAATCATATACTTCTTTGAAGGTGTTAATGAAATTTCTACTTCTTCTTCATTTTTCCTAGAATAATTGATTAAAATCTAATTAAAAATGTTGGCAAGTGGCCTTACCTAGGTAATAACAACATTATTGTGGCTTCTCATGGAAGCTACTTGGTCATCTAGAAAATTATGTCAAATTAAAAAAGAAATACATAAAATTGGTTAATCTTTTCATAAGGACAAGATAAACAATTTGATACCAAATTTGGACATTTTTACAAGGATTATGAAAATATGACACTTTTCAATTCACACACTTAATTCTAGACATTCTTGAAAATGCCTCTTAAATAAGAACGAAGAGACTGAAAAAAAAAAAAGATAACTTTTTTGTTACAATGACCATCTAGCCGTCATTTTGAATTAAATAAAAATGAAAGGAACTGCCAACACCACCCCATCCCAAATTGTCAGCAAAACGACCTTCACCCGCATATCTCACAGGCAGAAATTCCCTGCCCTCCATAACCCTATTGTCGATATTTTCTCGCTCTCTCTCTCTCTCTCATATTCAAAATGAGGGTTAGAATGATCATTTTGAATAAAATTTGACTTCTTAATGGTTGATCTAAAGTTTTTCCTAATAAAGGTGTTTAGATAGGTTAGGGATCCAATGTGCTACAAATGATAGGTTAGTTACCCAACATCACGACTTTCAAATATTAGGACCAAATTTGAAATTTACCTAAAAATTTCAAACTTGTTTGTTTTATAATAGAGTCATAGTTGTGTAAATTTTTAGAATAAAACTATGTGTACACCTCCTGGTATACACAATAGTTTACACTCCTCTCACATGGAGAGGAGTCCACGAATATTTTATTGTATGTGGACCTTTCTTCATGTGAGGGGAATGTAATGCATTTGCTGATTCATTATGTATATGTAGCATAATTGAAATTTTTATTCACACAATTTATGAATATGTTGGTCAAGCTAGTGTTTTGATAAACATTGGAGCATATTGTATAGGTTCTCGGTTCTCCAGTATGAACAACTAATTATTGCAAAAGCATATACTTGAAATTTGTACGTGGTTGACAATTTTATAACAAAATCTTCTCTACCCGTATCATGAGTTGCACGTGAATATTTGACATACACTCACTAACGAATTATTCTTTTTAAAATGTTTGAAAAACCATTGTCATCAAGTACAACGAGTTCTTAGACACGTAAATAATGAAAATTAAGAAAAGCTTGAGTAAATTCAAAATTATGGGTAGGGTACGTTTGATTGCAAATGTAAAATTTGAACGGAAAGAAAATGAATGATAGAAAATTGAATTGCTTAAAATTTGATTTATTGGGAATTGTAATTAATTGTGTTTAATTGATATAATTTTTCATTGAAAAATATTGAAAATTTGGTGTCCGTTTGATTTTATTTTGCATGAAAATTGTAAATAAAAGTGATAATTTTTTTTACAATTTGGTCTAAAATTTGTTCCAATTGTCAAAAAAAAAAAAAAACATTTAAAAAAAAATTACCATACTGAATACCATTTGTTTGCCTTTGTTTTGCATGAAAATTGTCAGAAAAAGTGATAGATTTTTTTATCATTGGGTCTAAAATTTTTTTTAATTGCTTAAAAAAAAAAAAAAAAAAAACTACAAAACCAATTACCACCAACAACAAATGAATTGGAATTTCTTAAAATTGAGGAAAACATGTCACATGCAACAAAAAATGGAAAACCAATTCCAAGGAAATTAATTGCTATCAAACATAACAAAAATCAAGAAATGGAATTGGTTTTCCATTTTTCAAGGAATTCGAAGCCTATCAAACACACTCTTAGAAAACTACGGATGTATTATTTTGGTTCTTGAAAAAAAAAAAAAAAAACTAACTGTATGAAATATTAAAAATATTTATACAATATTTCAAGTAATATATTTAAACAAATTAGTCTTTTTAATATGAAATTTTTTTACAAAATTGATATTTTACATAAAAATTTGGATTAAAAAAAATGTTACAAGAATTTTTACTTTTATATAAAGAATGGAGAGAAACAATTAAAGAGAGAAAAAAATATAGCCACTGTTTGACAACCATTATTTCAAAAACTCTTATTTTGTATATACTCATTTCAACCACACATTCACACAATAAAATATTTTACACGTAAATTTAATTTTTTAAATTTTATAATCACACATTCTCCTAATAATCACTTTTCAAAACTTTGTTTTTTTTTTCAAAATAATGATTGGCATGATTGATAGAAGAAAAAATAATAAGGCCCCGTTTGATAAATATTTTTTATAAAATGAGAATAAAAAATATAGTCGTTATGGGCCCTACACAAGAAATGTAAAGTCAAATATGGTGGTTGGATGTGATGGATAACGATCATATTTTTCATTTTTATGGTGAAAAAATGAAAACCAAACGGAGGCTAAACTGTTTATCATAATTGTAAGATTCGAAGAATGGATGAAGAAATAGAATGTTTAAAGGAGAAATTATTTTGTCAAAAATCTCCCAAAATCTTGGGATTGATGAGAGACCTATTTTGAAATTTTATTTTCATACTTCCTGCTTTACAATTAGTACCTCTTTAAAAGTGATTAATATTTTGAACACAATAAAACTTTTAGAGAATTCTAAAGAATTTTAATTGAATATATCGAAAATTTTAATTTTTTTTTAAAAATCTATAAAAGTTTCTATTCATTATTCAACACTCTGAGACTTTTAGAACATCTTAAAAAGTCCACATTAAATCCTCTAAACTTTTTTAAATTTTTAGAAAATTTAAAAAGTCTCAATTGAATACACACTTTCAAGTGAAAAATGTGTATTTTTTTTTTTATAAAAAGAATGCTTGATTAAAAAATAAAAAAAATTTATACATGTTTTTACACCCAAAAATCTCTTGTTTAATCCAATTATTTTCAAAATATATTTTTCTCTATTTTTATTTCAACCACACATTTTGTAATAAAATAATATTACACATAAATCAAAACCTATCTTATTTTTTAATTACACATTTTCATCAATATACTATTTTAAAATGTATTTTCACTAAAAATAGGTCTCCAACAGAATATTTAAAATGAGCGATGCTATAGGAATATCATGGGTGACTGCAGGGATGACCGCACACTCATATGTGAGGAAATTTTATTTTATTCACATGAGCCTCGCACACTTAGGCTGTGTTTGATATCATTTATTTGCTATAGAACTAGGAAAATATTTTTCTAGTTCCTACTTTTGGCTGTTTGATACGTTTTATTTGCCATGAAAAATGTTTGCTAGGTACAAATTGTTAATGCACAAAAGTTGGAAAATATTTTTCCACTATTTTTTTTTGACAATGTGTTCCACTATTTTGGTGGAAAAATATTTTTCATCTTTTTGACCAAATATATATGTATTTTTTTAAGTAATTGAAACACATTCCAAAGTCAATGGTAAAAAAAATTATCCATTTAATTGACAATTTGCTTAAAAAACAAAGCCAAACGAAAAATTTGCTAGATAAAAAATTATACTAATCAAACACCTTTCCTCTTAAACAAATTTCAGGCAAATCACTTTTCTGTCAAATATTTTATTTGCCACCCATTTTTCATCTTTTTATCAAACAGATCTTTATATGTGATCATCATCAATGTACAAGTAGCATTTTTCTATTTAAAATAGTACTGGAAATCTTTTGGGTGGAGCATAAGATGTTTCGAGAACTTTTGAAACAAAAATCCTTCTCACTTTCGCTCCATAAATTTCCCCCCAAATTTTTACCACTATTATGAACCATCTAGGTTATAAAATTCAAAATTCACTTACAATTTTGTTCGAACAATCGAATTCCCCATTGTTCCTTTACTTTCGCGTTTTTCTATTTGTCTTGCAAGAACAATCAAACAATGGTGCGAACGGTAAAGTGGGAAATGATAGACAATCGAGGAAATAGTAGTAGGAGCACCAGAGCCAATGCCCGGGAAGTACAAGAAGCATCAGGTGTCAACGACGATTGCGATTCTGGGGAAGCCGAAGATTGTACTATCCAACGCAGAGTGCTACGGTCGAAATACCTCACCGTTAAGAATCGGATTAGCGGTAATTTGATTTCCCATCATTTTAGTAATTTCTTCGTTTGTTTTTGTATTTCATTTTTTAGTTTTTTATTTATTTACTTTGCATATTCGGGCCATTACGTGTGTGTGTGTGTGTTTGTTTACTTTTATTAATTCGTATTTAGTTAAGAGATTGGTGAAAGCGCTCATTGCAAAAATCAAGTGTATGGTTAAAACGGTGCATTTATTATAATTTTATTCACTGCTTGCAAAGCCAAAAAAAAAAACTTACCTAGTGCCCTTAATATACACGATTCTTCATTTGTTTTTCCGGATTTTATATGGTAATCATTGATGTGAACTGTGAAACTAGGATTATGGGTTCAGTATATGAATTGAGTTTGGGCATCTTTGCTTTTTATGCATGTTTTTTAGCCTGAAAAATCAACAGATAAAGTTAGTTTCATTTTGTTAAATTGAAAGTTTGAGATTGATTTCTTATTATTGATGATTTTATTTATTGTTATGCAGATGAGAAAGACGATATATCAAATGTTGATTCAGATAAGTTCAAATCAATAATTGAAGAAGTAGATAGCTTGCATCAGCTAGGTAATGTTGATCCCTTTATTTATTATATAATTTCAAAATTTGAAATTTAGTGGTTTGTAATGCATCTTAGAGTGACTGGAATCTGTTCGAAGATGGAGGATAAATTTTGGGTTTCTTTAAATTTAATCAGTGTTAGAACCCAATATTGTTGCCATGATCTTGAAAATTGCATTTCATTTTCCATACACAGAGATTTATATTCCTTGCCAAAATAGAATGGTAGAAATAAGATTGAAATTTATGATCATATTTATAAGCTATGCGCAATACTCTGCACTTGATTGAATCACAAATTTCTTCCTTATCCTTTTAGAATTATTTACTGGAAAAATAATTTTTTCTGTTTTTCTTTTTGATAAGGTTGCACCTTATTTGTGCATATAAATCTACTTTATTGTGAGTCTGCATGGAAGTTTGGCTTACACATGTTTTTACATTCCCTATTCAGTAACAAAACCACGGGAACAAGTAGCAGATGCAGAAGCCTTGTTTGACATCACAAACACCTTGGTAACCTCTGTGAAAGCATATACCAATGAAGGAGTGACCCCTTCAGATTTTGTTAGTTGTCTGCTTAGGGATTTTGGGCAACAAGGGGGGCCAAGCCAAGATGAAGGCAGGAATTCAATACGTTGGAAAGACATTGGCCGAGCGGTCTCTCACGTTTTCAGGAGTGCTTATGGGTGTCAGACAATGTATAAACTATTGTCCTTTCTCCTAGGTCTATTTTCAAATTATTTTGCACAAACTATTCAATTTTGATTATGCTAGTTGTACATTCCAAGGTCAACATCATTGTTGACATTTGCCTTGTTGTAAAAATGAGATTGGATGATTTTTTTTTGTAAAAAAAAAATCTGCCAAATGACACTTTGCCATGTGGCAAAGTGTAAATCATGATGTACATTGTGTACACCAAGCATTATTGATTCGATTTATATATGTTTCCATATATTTTTGACAGAATTGGGCCTATGAATACTGAAATAAAGCAACGCAAGAATGTGGTTCCTAGAAAGCGTTCAAAGCCAGTGGAAAGAACTCAGCCTGAAGAGGTTAAATATCTTGGCCTTTTTTTCTGTGAACTTGTCGTGATAACTTTAAGTTACTGGTTATGAAATGGTCGATTGGAAATGAGAAATACTGATGATCAAAGATACCAGTGATGCAATGTCAATCTTATTTTCTAAAATAATTATGCATTGACGGAGTATTAAAATGAACTTTGACACCTACAGCATGAGGTGTATTTTTGTCTGTATTCTCATTTCTTCTATTTTCTTCAGCCAGATGGTCACAATACCCCCTTCTTTTCCCCTTTTTCTCTTTTGTAAAGAAAGAAACAATTCTCTTGATTGGATCTATTAGTAGGGGCTTTCTAGATGGATGGGAAGTAATATGTGTTGCCTATAAACTTAGTGAAGTTTAATTATGACAGTTATTTTTGCTTACACCAGCAAAATTTTAGTTTCTCTTAAATGAGAGATTAATTGCTTTCATTTAGTCTGACATTTCTTTTAAATTCGGCAGATTGATGGAACCGCTACTGAGGAGAAAACTGACACGGATAAAAAATATGGCGACAATGTTTGATATCCTAAGGAAGAATAGGATAGTACATCTTGAGAATTTAATATTAAACAGGGACTCCTTTGCACAGACCGTGGAAAATTTATTTGCTCTATCCTTTCTAGTAAAAGATGGACGGGCTGAGATAAAAGTTGATGAAAAAGGCAGTCATCTAGTTAGTAAGTTTCTTTGTGCAGAATTCTTTTAGCTTCTTTTCTTTCTGGCATCTGTGCCTTTTTAACTTTTAGCAATTATTTCTTTCAGCTCCAAAGAATGCTCCTGGCGCCAATGCAGTTCAAGCTGGAGACGTTTCTTACAGCCATTTTATATTCAGATTTGACTTCAGAGACTGGAAGGTACATTAAAAAGCAGTAGAGGAACTCGTTATTTATTCTGATACTCTGGAATTCCGGGAATTTTGTTTGTTTCGAGGTCATCCATCCAGTTGTGTTTCCATACTGCTGTAAAATATTGTTGTGTATCTGCATTTGAAAAATGATCTTTGATATTCCTTTTTACCTATGGACTGAATATAATAGGAACTTGAGTGTTATAATTTTTATTCGACTATCTTGTAAATTCTTGTCACTGTTATATCAGTTGATGCTGTCCTCTGTTGCCGTTGGGGAGGAATTAATGACACACAGGAAAGCGATGAACACATCAAGAAGCACTCAACCGTCTACCGAGTCTGAAGAAGATCAAGCATCATTGCGTACTACTCCGATAAGAAAATTGTGCAGGAACCGAGGTTTGGTTATGCAGGAGCACACAGTAGTTGAAGACTCCCCTCAAACTGGAGATTTAACTGGGGTGGCGGCAATCCGTAAGGGAAAGAGAAAACTTATCTAAAGTCTTCATATATCTTTTATGAAATGCTAGTCGTACCCTACTTTTGCACATTTTGTGAAAAATTTTGCTTGGCAAATGGCTCTTTCGTTGATGAACAACGTAAAACTGAGAGCTGCCATGTTGTGAATGTATATAAGTATTATTTTTTCTGTTGGTTTGAACTTTATTTGTTCTTTCTAGAGAGTAAATGGATATGTCAACTTTATTTGTCCTTTAGCGACTAAATGGACATGATATGTATGTTTAACTTAACAGATGCTTCAAGTACACTTTTCTTACATGAAGTTTGACACTCCATTCACGTGGGATTCGCGATCCGCGATTAATTTTAATCATGAACCTCACACTCCACATGTGAGTGGAGTGTCAAACTCTATGTAAAAAAGAATGTACTTGAAGAATAATTCTTAACTTTATTAGTTCTCTTAGCAACTATGGGCATGTATGTTTAAGCCTGTACATACGACTTATGTAGGAAAGCAAGGTTAGTGGTTTTACAGTTTTACTGCAACTTGAGGGGGTAGTGGTGAGGATCTCTTACAGTTATTATTATTATTATTATTATTTTTAAAAGAAAAATTTTGTGTGTACAGAATTTTTTTTTTACAGAACAATTACAGATACTTATATGAGTGGATCCCATGTGAATATTTTATTGTCCAAAAAATCACTCACCCACTTCCTATTGTGTCATGTCTATACAAGGTTTGTAAAAAAAAATTCTGTACACTAAGTGCTGCTCTCATACTTCATTCCCATATGTGAAATCCAGAAAACATGACAATTATTGATTACAATCATGCCTATGTTATGAAGCAGGATATCTATTTTTCTCTGACAATAGATCATCCGTGCTAAATAAAAGGATACATCAGCTGCCAAGGGAAAAAAAAAATCACATGTTCAATGTAACGTAAACCACCTTATTTTATATATGTAATATGTTGGACGAGAAAACATCAACTGTCCCTAAAAAGTAGACACCAGACCAGACTGTGGAAACCAAAACATAAACCACACGCCTAATTTTATTTATGTCTTACAGCCCCTATTCTCATACATCAATAGTAAATCGTTACACCCTAATAGGTATCTGTATTCCGATGTTGATAACCAGCCCCGGTACCTCTGGGAGCATTAGGGTCTTTAACTCCAACCCTTCCGCCAGTGTTTGTCCCAGGAGGGTATTGGGACCCAACCACATCCTGAGTAGTAGTTCCAGATGGGTAATCTGTCCTAGCAGTATCTGTATAGCCGGGGGCGGTGCCGGTGGTGGTGGTGGTGGTGTGTCCAGTTGAGTGGCCGGTGGTGCCGCCAGCGGTGTAACCACGATCGGTTGTTCTGCCTGCTTTAGCTGCCTCCCTCATTTCATGCTTATGGCGCTCGGCTTCATGGATTTTGGCCTCTTTCTTCTCTGTGGCTATCTCCTTTTGCACAGGGTCACGTGTGGTCATCTTCTCAGCCTGTTACATGGAAATATAGTAACTCTGAAACATGTTTATGAATAAAAGTAACTTAAAAAGTTATTTTGAACCTCAACCACAAACCTTTTCTTGCGCGGTGGCTTTGGTCTTCTCCAAGCCAGACTTTGCTGAAGCTGAAACATTGCCTGCTGTTTCCTTAGCAGACTGCATTTTTCACTAGTTTCAAGTATTTTCTTCTCTTTTTCTTGTTCTTTCTTTACTAGGAAATTTGCAGTGTATAAATGGAGGTGGAAAGGAGGGGGGAGAATGGTGAGTCATCAAGGAAATTCGATATGGTGTTGACACGTTACCAACAGGTGTCAATTCACCAATCCGACGGCTGAGTTTTCTTGTTTAATCAGATAACTATTACTTTCATGAGAGATAATAGAATAAGATAGCTACCCTAGCCGAACGTCTAAATCCTAAGCCAATTGGTCGAGCTATATTAGATATACGACTTCACGTTAGCCTATACGGTGACATTATTGTCCTACGACTTTTAATAAGACTCGATCGATCATTTTCTATACACGGTCGTTATTTGATAAAAATAAATTTGATTTGTATGTGAAGGAGCGTGCGAAGATTGTATTAAGCAGTCTGAGTTTTTCTGTGACGGGAAGGGAGAAAACAAATGCAGAAAAAAAATTGGAAATTTTTCACGTTTATACGTATATAAGAATCCAACTTGAATTGTGTAGGTCACGGTCCAGATTGTGCAGATTGTCACGTGGCATCGTGACAACCTATGAAATGTATTAAGAAAAAATCAATATATATCATTTGTGGGCCGATGGAAACGAGGCTCGTGTGTATTTACTATTTAGAAGTGTTAAGGGGTGAATCGCTTGAAGACTCAGTTTGGCAAACAAGTTGAATGGCTGGGCTCATTCTCGAGATGAGCCGTGAACACGAAAAAGACTCGCGAGCTCGTCTTCTCGTAGTCTCATAGTGAAAATACATTTTTAATAATAAAAAAATATAAAATTGACAAGATGCGAGATTGCTCGGCTGCCCTAGCAAACTGAGCTGAAATTTTAAAAAATAAACTAGCTCAGGTCGATTAACTCCACATGCAATCTCGTGCTCAAATCATATGATGGATCGAGTCGAGATCGACGATGGACTAGTCAAGCGGCTTAACTTGATCCATTTAACATCCAATGTGTATCACTTTGTGAATTTCGAATTATGTAATCAAGATTTATATGGGCTTACGAGCTTTAACGTGTCATGATGATTTGGACACTGATCCAACAATTAGAATCATCTCATTAAAAGTGGAAAATAATAGAACATTATTTATATACTTAAAATTCAATCATACTATATGTATACTATGGTTAAATCTCTGTTGACATTCTTCCACCTGGATCCATCAAAGCCATTGATTTTGAATGTATCTATCACATCACTGCACATATTTCTTCCACGTACGGGAGGTGTCAATCACAATGTTATTGAGAGTGTATATCTAACATTATTCTTTAAAAAACAAATTAGAGAAAGAATTGATAATCCAACTAAAAGCAAAATTAATTACTAAATACCCTGATAAGTTAGTATTAATAGTAGAATGTTAGGATTTGTTTGTTGAGATTATGATGGCTCCATTAATAAGCAAATACCGTATTTCGTATCAAGATTGAGCTAATTGCAAAGGGACAAATGGAAAATTTAAGAAAATTAAATATAAATTTCTTTAAAAACTGAGAAACTATTTTCTTAATCTAATTTAAGAGGGAGGCAGGCCAAAAATTTTAACTCAACAATGAACGAATATTTATTCTTTAATTTTACCCACTTCAGAAATATAAACCTGTTTATATTACAAGAGATCAATATAGTGAAAATCAATTATTTTCCTTCTTTTCGGTAAGTTGTTAAAAGCATATCTAGTGCTCGATCTTCACCTAAACTCGAATTTGGACAAGAAGCATTGCTATTGGCAATCAAGTAAGAAGGATTGAACTTCAATAACAAAGTCTAGTCCAATCGATTGAAAGGAAGTTGCTTTGAGTAAATCCATGATACACACTCATTTGTGCATTACCAGGTTACATAGAAACGAATCGTGAACACGACAAGGCACGTCGAAACGCTACGAGAAACTGGGGACCATTGGATTCTATACTTTAGTGACTCTCTCCTATTTTTGAAGTTTTCTCAGTTGTCCTATACAATCATAAACAATGCTTTCTTCCCCTCAGCTATATAAATAAACATCAGAGAACTCTCTGGAAAACCCACAAAAACAAGCTGCACCAGAAAAAAACCCGGAAAAGTTCCAAGCAATAAGAATTTTGCCTAAGGCCCCCATGAAAGCCGAACTAGCCATGAGAACTGGATTCAATGCACCATGATTTAGAGAGAGAATAAGAGGAGAAGAAGAAATATGGAGAGGTGCATATTCAGGAGGTGGTTTCTTGAGTGGTTTTTCAGAACTCAAATTCTGAAAAACCACTCAAGAGGTCCAGTTTCCATTGGAAGGTCTTCAAGTGGATGTCTATGGAGAATCCCAACTTCCCTAAGTCAACTTTAGAGTGAAGTGGTGTGGATTAATTATTCACTCTTTTAATTTTTAATCTATTGAATTTTAGTATCAGATTAATTCTCCTTCTAACCTTACTCCATTTGGATTTTCTAAGAAACTGAATTATTTACAATTTTTTTTCTATCTTCTTTCACTTGGACTTTGCACATTGGTTTTGTTTCTATCTTTTGTTTGATATAGTTTGTTTGTTTTTTTTTAATAAATATTTTTCGATGTGCAATACAAAAAAAAAAAAAAAAAAAAAAAGAATATGGTTAATCTTATATTTCCCTTACACGACAACTAATAGACATACCAATTCAACTTGTAGTCATCATTAGAGACTAACTTATTTGATGCCTTATAACGTGTTTGAATTATGTAGACAAAAAATATTTGATATGATGGTTGAAATGCCGAATCCATCTTGTCTGCCCTAGGTAAACACCCTACACGTGTCACCTAGTTAGGCTTTGGCTATTTAGATCGCTCACAACTAGGCAAGCCAAGGATTGTGTTAAGGCATGCTTGAAAAAATATCGAGAGCCAAATTATCATCATAGACAATATTTTATATAAGTTAAAGTTCCCGCAAGATCTTAAACTAGTATTGACTTGTCTAAGAGAACATGCAGCTAGCCTTCTAAATTGAAAGTACTAAGCCAGGGGAGTCAGAGACCAGGACAAAGGCGAGGGCCTAAAGCATCGAACAGGCAAGGACTGTTTGAGGTGACCGAGAACAGTGAGATCAAGATCAGGGACCAAAGTGGACAGAGAAGAAGAAGGCTTCATCTGACATATACACAGAACTGCAGAGAGAGAAAGTCGGTGGCAAAGAATGGAAAGACTTGACACACACTTTCGTAGTTTGCTGTGCTTGATACGTGCCAATGAAGGTTAGCTCTCATTTCTGTTTGGAGAAGGGGACGAGGCATTTTCGTCCAATATGCGGTTATTGAAGTAGTGAAATCTCACGTGTCGCTGACATTTTTGTCTTCACTAAACTTCAATAAGACGACAATAAAACGACAGGAATCCAAGTGGAAGGACAGTTCGATAATACTTAATTAGATGATTGTACAAAGAAAGATGTAATGATCAACATAAAGACGATTGAACCAACTTAATATTTTGGTATGAAAAAAGCCTGTGGTACAGAATTATTTCACGGGCTTTTGATAGGGTGCTGTCATGTCGGCACCCTATTGGCCTGTTTTTCCTTTTTTTTTTTTTTTAATATTTTTCAATGGAAACCCGCCAAGTGTTATTTCTGTAAAATTTGTGTTGTTTTTTTCTTTACTTATAGCATTGTTTTTTTGGTATTATCATCACAAACGAGTTTGAATTATTATTTTTTATTCTTTCGCACATTCGTATAAGATTGAATCAAAGATTAAGAGTCTCATGAATGTGAATTTGAATGGCGTAATGGTAGTTGACCTGCCGTTCAGCTATTATGTGAAAGATCTATAACTGTATTATTGCCAATTAATAAATTTTCATAAATTTAGGGATGTACGGTTTTGAAGTGGTGAAAAGTTCGATAACCCAATTGAAATTTATGTAAATTTTGTTGACTGAACTGAAATTTTTCTGAATATTCAGTCATCATAAATAAAAAGTATCAGTATTTATAGTGGTGAGTGTGGTTTGAAACCTAATTGAGAATCAATGATTACCTTATAATGAAATCGTACACTAGTATTTATGGAACAATTCTGGTTTTGTTTGCTGAAATTCCATAACCAACTTCTAAATTATTAATGCAAGTTAGGTACAATGTTTTATAAAAACAAAGTTAATACTTACATCCAAACACAAATGAATAAGCCTAGTTCAATAACAATAAGTTCGTACAAAATTTTGTCTAATCAAAATATTCACCAAATTAATAAATAAACATAATAAATTAAAAAAGGGTTGGATTAGAATCCGTTCTCGATTCTTACTTCTTGGTTTTGAAAACTAGAATTGGAACAAAATCAAAACCGTTTAAAATATAAGCAGAACTGAATCGATTGGTTCTAATTTGGTTCAATTGGTTTCCGTTCTTTTCATAGTGGCAGAGTTAGAACTCGAATTCAATAAGAACCTAATTAATTTGTGAATTTTTTCTTGAAACATAAATACTATAATATTCCTCATACCCATAAATTTAACACACTAAATTTATGCGTAGAAAAATTCGTCCCGAAAATATAAGTCATATAATTTCCCCCCCCAAAATTCCAGCAGGGACTAGGACCGCATTAGTCCGCACCTAGCTCTGCCACTGCATATTGAAATCGTGGATACTGACTGCCTGGACAACGAAATTGAAACCGTGAATTCCGACTTAAAAGTTGAGTATACTGTATACAGTTACTAAGAATGTTAAAGGTTAATGACGTAATAGGAATTGCTACTCTGTTACAAACTTTATATGTGCAGGAATTTGCATTTTACACTTTATAATTGGTGTTCTTGTTTGCTCTCTCAACCTTAAACTGATAGTTACATCTCCAATGTCAATTTTTTAGCCCTGCGGAGGAAAATAATGCACCTGGGCTTGTGGAACTCTCTTTGTTGTGCCATGTGACTGTAATGATAATTGATAAATGTGAGAAGTACTTTCAAGCACAAAGAGCTCAGATTCTCTTTCATTACAAGAAGAATGAAATTACAATACAAGTTTAATCACAAAAGTTGCACAAAGATAAATGAAGTGAAACTTTATTTGATTGCACCAGAGGAGCAAACTTGAACAACAGGCAAAGAGTCAGGACGGTTTGATCTTGGATCTTTGGTAAATTTACTCTAAATTCTGCTTCATTTCCTTGTAGAACTGGACAACATCGTCCTTCAAATGTCAAGATTTCAGATGATGATCGAGAGTATAGGCATGAATCTCAGAAGGGCTTGTACCGGGCCTGTTGAAAACCACCAGGAAATATGAACAATAATATGTGAAATGTAAACTTTTTAGCTTATTTCTTCTTCTTTAACACAGAGCTATAATCTACCTTTCCGAACATGCCATTAAGAATATGATTTACATTCTTTACTTGTCAGAACAAGAAATTGTACGAATTCTGGACAAAATATTACGGTAACTTCAATCGATCTCAACAACAATGTATGTAAAGTCTAGTGATAGTTATTTATAACATGTCAGATCTAGTGAAAACAAACAATACATTGTTGTAGCTTCATATACCAATTTAACAATTCTTGTAAAGCAAGACCTAATATATGTTAAGGAATAAAATCTCGCATCGATTAAAGATGAAAACATAGATCAATTAATAAGGTTGACCTTTTAAAATGAAACTCCAAGTCTTACCATGGTATCAGAGTCTATTAAGCTCTAACGAACAATTCAATCCGATTAAGACTCAGAAAATAAGTATATGAATTTCAAGATTGGACCAGTTTATAAGGATTTGGACTACTCCTCTTAATAAAGTTGACATTTTAAAAATGGAAACCCAAGTGTTAACAATATATACCACCGTGAACCGACTATATTTGCTTCCGTCTCTTATTTGACCAAACACAATGGGCCAAATGGTAATTCATGTTTTGCCTGTTATTGTGAAATGACAAAAAGACAATGGCATGCTTCCAAACTCAACAATGGCGAGTGATAAGTTTCATGAATAAAGATGAGCAGATCTCTGCACTGTCTATTGAAAATGGTTGACAGCGTAGTTGTTCTCGATCAATATTAAAAGTATTTACATTAACGTTGAGATAAAATCAAGAAAAAAATAGTTAGAGCCAAAGGGGGTCGTTAAGGTTAAACACATTTTACTCCAATATAACATTTTATTAATCTACACACACTCATAATATTATTGTTGAAGTGACACCATTAAATGTCTCTCCATTACCTAATTGAATGGGATTCTCTCTATTTCGGGATCATTCACAAAATGACCAAATTTCCTAAAATGAACACTTTTTAACCTTTTGAATACTAATATGTTTCTCATCACTATTTAGAAAAGTAGTTCACAAACCAAAACTATCTCAAGCCTTGTCGCAGCTGCACCACAGGCCCCGAATACCGTGTAAATTACACTTGCTGCTTTGTCACTCTTCACCACAACTTTCTTTCTCCTTCCTCTTATATTCCCTCCTGCCACCTCCATTTATGGTCATCGGAACCACCACTAATGTAATTTCTGCCCCTCTCCCAACCACCACCACCACCACCACCACCACCACCACCACCACAATCGACCATAAAAAAACTTACCAACAGCCCATCACCACCACTTTAGTTCTCTGGCAGTTCAACTACTGTGAGGACATTTGATGTGCTTGAAAGATGATGGTTAATTTCAGTTAGAGAAGGAATTAGTTTAAACTTCTGAAGTGATTTAGATCCTGGAAATGGCTGGGTTTTACCTGAAATGTCTTCTAACGTTCAGGTGGATAAGGGTGTTTAAGTCAATAATAGGGACATAAAAATTTTGGTACTTATTTTTCTGGCAGTATTGTTTCTTTTTATTGCAAGTGGAGTAAAAAAATTTGTAGCTGCCAAATTTTTCCACCGTGTAGAGATTTTTATGTCCCTTTGGTATGTTAGATGAACTTTCAGGAGAAAAAGGAAAAGCCAAAACATGGTGAGGTAACACTACAATTGTTTAAGCAATTGCAAATATAATGCTTTGCCACTAATTAAAACCATGGAAATTCCACAGGAAACCATCCTGTAAATTCTTATCAAGAATATGATCGCAGAGCAACAAGAAAGGTCAATAATATAGTTCACATAACTGTGGACAAAACCTGGCAGTGTCAAATACATGGTTTAACTGGCCTACATTTAAATGTTAATATATTGAATGATCGAACATTCTTCCACAAGCATTTCTCCACATTGAAAGACTTCATTACAGCATGTATTGTTTAATCATATTCTCCTAAAACATTGTTGTCAAAACCTTTTCTTAGAAAGTCAAATTTGAAATTAAGTTTCCAAGAAGCATCAAATTGAGACTTCACACATCTTTGTTTCATTCTCCTTTAACATCCAATGGCAGAACTTTTTCATTAGTTCTTACATTCATAAACATGTTTTGACTCTCTTAAGAAAAGTGTGCCTAACAGATCTGAATGCTCAACTCTCTCTCAAAGGAAACTCACCGAAGTTCATTCATAATATTCATTGAGTAAATCGGTTTATTGATATTACCTTTTATTAATGATGCCATAGTGAAACATGGGTCTTCCAACTTTTGTATCTTCAATGTACTATAGAAACAAAGAAGACATCATGACAGAAATGAGCAAAAGTTCAGTAAATGAACTGATATAATTGCCTTGGCATTTGAAATAGAATCCTACCAGTTGTAATGTGACTAGCATTGATGAAAATGCCAATGAATCAAAAGGAATATCATTGAGCGAAAAAAGCTGGCATTCCGATGATTCTGGACCCGGCGAAAAGTGGGGTCTCTTCAACTTAGCCAAAAAAATAATGTATGTCTGTTTCACACGAGACAATGTAGCACATGAAGTTGCCAAGAGCAGCGAAATCCATGTAAAATTAGTATTAAGATATTTCTCCTTACTTGGCCTATAAGAGGGATGTCCAAATGAGCAAATGGTGAAAAAACTTCTACTTCTGCATTTGCCTCTTCCCAGGTTTCCCTAGTTGCTCCTTCGGCAGCAGACTCCCCAATCTCCATGTAACCAGCAGGAAGTGTCCTACAGAACAGTCGAGTAGAGAACAAATGACCAACAACAATGTTGAATGCAGAAATACATAGAATTAGCAATATTATGAAGAATCTAAATTTCTAACTATGGATTGATAGCTTGAAAAGTTATCCCTTTCCAGGTGAAATTGGATCGAGCAAAAGCTATACCAAAGGCCAAATGATGGATGAATCTTCCGCTTGCACAATAATATCTTGTTATCATGCTCGATGAGGCAGCCCACAACCTGTTCACCAACATTGTAACAACTAGCATCATCAATGTCAAGTAAAAATGCTTTGCTCTTTAATTATGAAGCTAATATGAATAAATGACATCATTATAATCTGTAACTGGAAGAAAACAGTTCTTTTATATGGTTTTGAACAAATAGAGTACACTCGACCTAATTATTACCATTCCAATTATAATATACAAAGCCTTTCAGCAATCTCTTGTATCAGAATAAGAATTGCATTATCTTACGCAAATGCCTCTTTCAATTTAAAGTTCCAGATATTGTGAATGAATTAAAATTATCTTTTCTTTGAATTTATCTAAAATCAAACCCTGGAACTGCAATCATGCCAGTAGGATACTAGGATGCGTTTTAGGAATTTGGAAATCTACGAGAAACAAATGTAGGATAATACTTTTAGTCATGTTATATTTCTCTTATGTTGGATGCTATCCATATGGATCTATGAATATATACTAGCTGATCCTTTTTTTTCCCCCTCTGTTTGTTAATACATTATCATTTATGTCCACTTGACCACATGCTTATTTATTATAACCCATGTAAATCCATCTAAATCAGCCATTACACATTAACACTAAAAGGTCATGGTTCTTCTAAAAGAGAAAGGAGAGCACATGTTTATTATTTCTTGTGACCTCTCTGCAACAATCTCTGTTACTTTAGTATCTGTTTTTTGTACTCCAGGCATTTCTTTACCATGGAACTACTATGATGAATGCAAAGCAATTTTATAAAAGTTAAAAAGCAACTATGGAAACACAATGTGACAAAGCAGTTGGCTCATAACAATATGCATGTAATTCCCCAATGGATTTTTGACGAGTGTGTTTACGCACGAGTTTTCATCCTACTTTTGACTTAATTACAAGTTAGATTCTATGAAAAGTGAACGTTTTTTTATGTGTTTATTCATGTTGTGTTGTAGAGATTTGGAGATAGCTTTGAAGCAACAAAGAGACAACGAAATGGAGTTATAAATCAAATAAGGAGAAAAAATGGGAAAAAGGGCAAAACGGTCAAAAAGCCATAGGTGTGGCGCTGCGCCACACCCATGGCGCTGCGGCGCCACCCACAGAAGACGCGGCGCTGCGCCGCGATTGGATTTTCGAGAATTTTCGGTTTAAAAGCTTAAAAAGAATAACCCTAGAGACAAAAACGGGAGGAGTAGTATAAATAGACTTCTTGGAGACCATTGTTAGGGTTAGACATTTTGGAAAGGCACAAGAACACCAAATGAGATCTACAAAGAATTAGAGACAATCAAAGAGGAGATTTAGAAGATTCAACCAAGAAATTCAAGGAGGAAAACACGAAAGGGACTTATCTTCGAAGGATTGACAAGAACAAGAAGGGATTTTGGTGCAAGATCTACTTTCTTCTTCTTTATCTATACTTCAAATCCGGTGATGTATTCTATAATTATTATAGTTATCTCCTTGTGTATTATGAATAGCTAAATTCATTGTTAGGGCAAACATGTAATCTTTTTGGAAACCTTTATGTTTTTAATTCAAGATTCTAGTTTTTAAATGGTTATGTGTTGATTTTATTCATGTTCTCAATGCTTTGAATCTTTTGGCCAATTATTCAATGATTTCGTGGACAATAATTGTGTAGAGATGCGGATTATTCGTTTAGACCATATAGTAAAATCCAATAGATTGATATAATGTGTAGAGATACCTATATCGGTTATTGTGGTTGTGTGTGAAATTTCAGAACTATGTTTCGTTTAATTAAGATTAATTTGCATAGAGATATGGAATTGATTTAATTAAATAGGCTCAACGAGAACTCGAGAGGGGTAAGTTGAATATATTAGGAAAATTCGACCGAACACTACTTTAGTTATGAATCTTGATGTAAAATGTAAAGGTGGTCAAATAGGTGAAATGTTCTGCCCTAGCATTCTCCCCATCATTTAACTTCAACATTGTTTTTGTGCACACCACATTTTAGTTTGAATTTTCTTTAGATCAAAAACAATCACCACACAAATTTCGAGTTTACTTTCATCAAACAAAAATTGAAATTAATTAGATTAGACATTTAAGTATAGTCCTCGTGGGAACGATTATCCGGACTCTTTTGGTCCACTTTATTACTTGTTTGATATCGTACACTTGCGATATAGAAATTTCACAACAATTTTCAACTATCATTAGAAAATCATACCATTTTTGGGTTCTCATAAGTAATTTTCCCACATGATGTGCAAATAGCCCTCGTCTTCTCCTCCCCATCAGGTATCTCATGCTTTGTTTGGCCACCACATGACTGGCAGAAATTGATCTTACGAATACTGCCCTGCAGATTGTTTGACGCTAGTACGAATTAAACGAGAAAGGAAACGGTGTAAATGCATGATAAAAAATAGAACACAACCCACACCAGACATTGTTTGTACACATTGGTCCCTGTAAAATGACAGGAGGAAAAGGTGAAAAATAAAATAAGACTAGGAACACACTTGCAAAATAGATACTGTACTTATTTTCAATCTAAAATAACATACATTTCTAACCACCAACTGTAAAATTAATATTACAAGACACAACAACAGCCACCACAAAGAACTATTTATTCATCATGAGTAAGAGCTAGTGCTAATTAAAAAGCATACAACGTGCATTATATATTAAGAAACAAGGTTGGCAATATAACAAACCAGCATTGGGACAGAGGGAGTATACTTAAAATATCAATATATCTTTCCATGAGATGTTCAGACAATCGAGGCCGATCACCCTCATTTCTTTGCCTAATAAGTTGTTCTGTACTATAATTCTGAATTCCACGGAATATCCCACTATGAATGTGGAGGGAAATCAAAAGCTAGTTAATTTGAGCCAAACCAAGATAACTGTTAGGAATATGTGAGAAAAATTCACAAATTAGAAAATACTATATTTCCTTGCCGCAGAAACTAGCGGTAAACATAGCTCGAAGAGGAAAATGAGAATTCAAGAAAACAAATAAATTCGTAAAGTAGCAACCTTAGGAATTCATAGAAACGACAAAGAACCAAAAATCTAATCATACAATTCCGAGGAACGACATTACCTATTTGAATACACAGCCCCTAAACCACAAATTGAGAATTATCCATCCAAAAGATAAGTATACTAACGCAAAATCAAGAAACCAAAACCATAAATTACGAAGAAAAAATTCTCACAGTTGATTGAACTAATGTGGATGTAGAGGAAGAAGGTGATGAAGAAGATGAAGCACCATCTGGGTTTGACTCGGAATGATTGTGGGACATCTGTGAAGCAATAAAGGAGCGACCTTTGCGAACCCGAAAAGCAAAAGAAGTTGTTTTTGATCTAAATGACGATAAATTTGATGCTTTTATGGACTCTCTTGATAAGAAATAGAGGTCACAATTTGCTTGAGTCTTCCTCTTCAATCTGTAGGAAAGGGAAACGAACCCAGATGAAGATGAACCAAGAATCTGTATAGCTTTTAGCATTATCACTATTCACTACTGATTTGAAATTGACTGCTAGTTTTTCAAGCCATCTTAGCTGTAGATGTAAACATGCGAAAGATTCTTGGGTTCAAATGGAAATAATTGTAGGTGAAAATTGAAAAATAACAGAGACAACTGACCGAGAATTGAAAGACACGGGCCAACTGAAGATTAGATGGGATTACTGGATTTTGCTAAACAAACAGGGGGGTTGTTACCATAGAAAAACCCGGGATTACTGGGGGTTGTCGAGTCAGATTATGGGAGATTTTTAGGCACTATTTGACTCTTGAGTTTAGTTATTTATGAAAAACTCAAAATACCCATAATAGTTTGACAAAATTTCTGTATACCTATTTCTAACTCCATTATAAGCATATGTTTAAGCCCTTTTTTTTTTGGTCTAAGAATGTAATTTAGAATAATAGATTGATGAAGTAGAAATTTGGGTTTAAAAAAATGATATTTTTCATTTATTTATGAAGTCAAACAAACAGACTCTATAAGGGTCTGTTTGATTGCAATGGTGAAAAATGGGTGGAAATAAAATGAATGGCAGGGAATTGAATTGTCTAGAAAATATTTTACAGGGAATTGTAATTAATGGTGTTTGATCGGTATAATTTTTCACCTGAAAAAAAATTCATTTGTCTTTGTTTTTTTATACAAATTGTCAATTAAATTTTTTTACCATTGACTTTGGAATGTGTTCCAATTGCTAAAAAAAAAAAAAAAAAAAAAATTTCAAAAAGTTGGAAAACGTTTTCCTACCACTATGGTGAAAAAACGTTTTCTAACTTTTGTGCATCAACCGCTTGTACCTTGGAAAACGTTTTTCCTTGAAAAATTAGTGTAATCAAACATGTGAATAGTAAAAAGTAAGAAAACGTTTTCCATCTTCCATGAAAAACGGATGCCAATCAAGCAGGCCCTAAGTTATTTAATTTTTTTTCCTTATAGACCAAAGGGGAACCTTTGACTTTTATAAGAAGATATATTCTTAGGGGCTTCTTCCTACTCAGATTTTTAATTTTTCCATGAATTCTTTCTTGCCCTTTAATTGTTTGATTAAGCAAGAAAAGTTTTTAGGGTTTAATTCACCAATGGTCACCCAATTTTATACTTAGTTTTTATGTGAGTCTCATTTTTTTTATCAAAATATATTTTTCAATAATAATTTGACACCACTTCACGCATTCTTCAATAAAATAATATTATACATAAATTCAATTTTATTTTTTATTTTTTAACCACACATTTTTTATCAATATACTATTCAAAAATGCATTTTTTGACAAGAACGGAGCTCAAACAAGGGTTTAATGTCACCATAACCACCCAACTTCTTTTCTCATTTTCACCAATTTTGAAAAAAAGGTAAAAAAAATAAAATTTATTCTAAAAATAAATAAAAATAAAATTTATTTTAAAAAGCGTTACTAAAAAAATAAAATAAAGCCTCATTAAAAAAAGTTTTTAAAATAAAATAAAAACTATGGTGAAACATTATATGAAATTGAGTGGTCATGATGAAATAAAATCAAATTGAATGACCATGATGACACTAAGTATAAATTTGTGTGGTTATTTATGAATTTAACTCTATAATAACTCGAACTAATAGAGGATAATAATTATGGAAAAAGTGTAGTAGTGGCCCCTAACCTTTTACTTTTTTTTTGCAAACATTACTCTAATATTCACTTTGTACCATCAACAATTTCAAACCTTTGAAAAATATGCATCCGAGATCAAATGGATAAAAAGGGTAAAAATTTAATTAATTTTAACCAAACTGAAAATGACTGGATGGTACTTTACCACTTTGTATTTTTCTCACATTAAATATGTTAAAAAATCAAATTAAAAAAAAAAAACCAAACTCACCCCACCCCAACCCAACCCAACCCAACATAGCAGCTCGTCTTCTCCAACGATACTTCATCAAAAATCGTCACCACAACACTCCCACTCAGCGCATTTGAAAGTCAAACCAAGAAAACTTAACCCCCAGTACATTCGAAAATCAAATCCCACCCCACTGAATCAAAACCAGAAATCAAATCACCCAGCCACCAACATGCTATCACACTGATTTTTCATTTGGAACGTCTTCAGTCGCTGCAGATAACCCACCATCATTGTCTTCATAACATCTACTCCAAATAGATCCAGATTCAGAAATGAACACCTGGACTAACACTTCTCCAAGCAACATTGTCTCCATTACCTCTTCATACCAGTCAAACTTAGTTCTTGAACTCTACAAAAGCTCGAATCCTATTGCCAAAAAGGTCATATCGAATTGTACCACAGTTTGTACCGTATTTGAGGATTGAGATTTAGGTTTGGATTTAGATGAAGAATTTATCCCTATTTCAAAACTTCTCAACTCGAGTTGGGTGTTTTGGGATTTTCCCATTGACGTTGACAGATGGTGGAGCCGGGTGTGGATATTCCTGCATTGTGTGGGTGATGGCGATGACGATGCCGACCACGGTGAGGGTTGGCTAGGGAAGGAGGAGGATGTCGATGGTGGTTTATTTATTTTGTTTTAATTAATAATAAGGGATAAAGGAGAATTAATAGTAAATTTATTTTGTTTCAATTTGGTTAAATTAATTAAATTTTGATTTTTTTGGTCAATTAACGATCAAATGGATAAAATTTGGATCTCAGATGTATACTTTTAAAAGGTTTGAAATTGTGATTGGTACAAGTGAAGATTAAAGTAAAGTATGAAAAAAAGTGAAAAGTTAACGATAGTTTTTTCAATTTTTCCTTATTTTATTTGAAAACTTATTGAATGATAACCCAAAAAAAAAAAAAAAAGAAAAAAAAAAGAAAAAAGAAAAATGATGAAAGTGGACTGCTGTCCGGATCAACCGGGGGACACAAAATCCTGCGACATCATCTCCAGACTGTTGGGTGAGCTGACAATGTGGCCCACAAAAATTCCTGTTTTTATTATGAATAAAGCTGATTGTACAGCTTTATTTTTATCACTTGGTACACAGTCCCCTCATATGGGGTGGAACGCGAGTTGATTTAATATTATTTTAAATTTGGGCCCCATCCCATGTTGTGAAGGGGTTGTGTATCGAGTGGTACATCAAAATGTACATCAAACTTGGTTCTTTTATTATTGGACGAACACTAATCCTGTTGTCGAAAGCGTGTTTGGTGAAGATTTAAATTAAATTTTAATTGAAAAATCAGTCGTTAATAGGTCCTATACGTGATATGAAAGTTAAATATAATGGTTATATTTTCAATTAAAATTGAATTTTAATCCCTATCGAACAAGTCCTGAATTAAAAGGAAAAAGTTGCACAACATACAGTCGTTTTTCAACTTTTTGGTGTGGACTGACGAATTTGCCCTCTAGTTTTCACTTGCTGGACATAACACGTCCCCTTATGGATTCATCAATTTTATTTTACAATAAAAAAAACTCTAAAAAATAAATAAATTTGCATGTTAGTTTGCCAGTAAAAATAATGGTAAATTCTAATTTAACATGATTTATGCGTTTGTTTATCCTTCTTGCGGGAAAACTTTCCTAGTAAGCCACTTTAATTAATATTTGAAAACTAATTTTTAAAAGAGCTATATTTTCCGGAAGAGTTTTTAAAGGAAATTATATTAAACCAATTTCATTTAAAATCTCTTCTAATTAGAATAATACTTTTATAAAATTAATCAAATTAATCCAAAAATAGTTTTTGAGTCTCAAAAGTTCATTTTGACTTTCTCAAAAACCATGGCTAACATGTTCTTAGGTCACCGAACATTTTTTTTTTTTGTTCATGTAAGGACAAATGGACCAGAATCATTCACTTGAGAAAAGCACGACCCATTCTTCCAGTTAGTGATGGCAATGGGTCGAGTCGAGTCGATTCGGCTCGTCGTCCTACGAGCTCGGCTCGTGCTCGAGCTCGTTGTCCAACGAGCGTGGACAGCTCGGCTCGTGAAAAAAAGCGAGCTCGACTCGGCCCACGAGCTCGTGGCTCGTGGGTCGGGACGAGCCGAGCCGGAGCTCGGCTCGTGAGCTCGGCCCACGAGCTCGTTTTTTTTTTTTTTTCTTTTTTTTTTAAATATATAAGACACATTTATAAAAAAAAAAAAAAAAAAAATTTAAAAATTTGACGAGCCACGAGCCGAGCCGGCTCGTGGCTCGTCAAATCGAGCCCACGAGCTGCTCGTCGAGCAGTTCGTCTACTTGACGAGCCGAGCCGGCTCGGCTCGTCTAAAATTTTCAAAGCTCGGCTCGTGGTTTGGGCTCGTTTTTTACGAGCCCGAACGGCTCGTAGCTCGTTTTAGACGAGCCGAGCTCACGAGCTACTCGACTCAATTGCCACCACTACTTCCAGTGGTATTTCTATCTACCCATAACTCTTTCGTGTGACTATTTGACGGAAAGTTGAATGGGGACCTAAGTAGAAACAAGTCGTAATGTTTGGAGACGGTGAGAATTTCTTCGAATTAAGCAAGAATCGAGGGGTACATTGGTCCAAACAGCAGAGTGCAAAAGTGATCCAGCTATATCTACGTCAATATGATGTGTGGTGGGGACCACACACCACTGATGTAAATCATAGTAGTTTTAAAAAGAAAGCTATGTGTACACACGCTCCTCAGATGATGGGGACTCTCACCCAATAAAAAAAATGTGCGGACTCCCTTATTATGAAGGGCATGTGCACACATAGCACGGCTCGTAGTGCCATGATCTTTGCAACCATCTATTTGAAGCTGAGATATCACAACCCAACAAAGTTTCATTTCCTGTTTTTCAAAACAAGAGGGCGGGTACTATAACAAAAGAGAAATCCATTTTCAAGAAAGCCTCATTGGTACAATCTTGATTCATATTTGATATTTTTGATCTGTGTAAAAATTGGGTTTTTTTTTTTTTTTTTTTTTCTTCATGTTATGGTATCCACCTCTATATGAGCAGTTAGTGAATCTTGATCCATGGATTTATTAATGGCCATTTCGAATTATTAAGACATTATGCAAATTTGATGGAATGATTAATTGATCTGCGTTTATCTCTTCAAAACTAGCGAAATTTGATAATTTATTTTACAAATTAGAGGTATTCGAATATGCATATATATTGATCAAAATTCTAAGAAATACTGGGGTTTGATCTTCTGTTTTTCTTGGGATTAACTCAAATGCAACACAATAAACAAAGAATGGTTACGAATTAACTCTTCTCTGCATAGAATTGATATATATATTTACTCTTTTCAGCACATTTAAGAGATGGCAGAAGCTGAGGATATCCAGCCTCTTGTATGTGACAATGGAACAGGAATGGTCAAGGTAACCATCTCTTAAATGTATATCCTTACTTCTGTACTTCAAACATGTATCCTTCATGAGATGAGAAAAGAGAATTGTGCATTGATTCACGATCATTATTTTATCATATAATTATCAGGCTGGATTTGCTGGAGATGATGCTCCAAGGGCTGCTTTCCCGAGCATTGTGGGGCGCCCTCGTCACACCGGTGTAATGGTTGGCATGGGCCAAAAAGATGCATATGTTGGTGATGAAGCTCAATCCAAGAGAGGTATTTTAACTCTCAAGTATCCGATTGAGCATGGAATTGTCAGTAATTGGGACGATATGGAGAAGATTTGGCATCTCACCTTCTACAATGAACTTCGTGTGGCTCCAGAAGAGCATCCGATTCCCTTGACAGAAGCTCCCCTTAACCCCAAGGCCAATCGTGAAAAAATGACTCAAATCATGTTCGAGACCTTCAATACTCCTGCCATGTATGTTGCCATTCAGGCTGTTCTTTCCCTTTATGCCAGTGGTCGTACAACTGGTAAGTTCCGTTTATGTTCTCTCTTTGAACACTAATATAAAATCGTTCGTTAACTAGATAGTTGTGTAATAGATACAAGGTGCTGTATTTTCAGCAACAGATAAAGCACATAAAGTTACTAAGTTCAGTGAATCAAGTGTTCCATCTAGAAAATAATTGCACTGAAAATGTTATTTGAAATGTATATACTCTTTTAAGGAACAAATATGATTGCGTATTCTGTTTGCCTCTGTCTCGGAAAATCGTTGAGAAACCTTTGATTCGAGCTCAGAAATCAATCAAACGAACACCACCTCTACAAGGCTCGACCCAAGACTTTACCTCTACTTTGGTTGCTCCAAGTTTCACTCAAACCCCACAAAGAGGAATGGATGGTAGTGGTAATAGCAAGAATAGAAAGAAGAAGATGCAGCAATGTTGGAAAGTCTCTCCCTCTTCTCCCCCAAGTCGGCTGCCTCTCTATCTTCTCTTTCTCTCATGCACACACACACACGGTTGCAAGTAAGATGGATATATAGGATGTTAGGCCACTTAATTGGGCTAACAATATGGGCCACAATAAACTAAAGCCTAAACCAACAAATGAACTACCAATTAATCAAGGCAAACTTACTACTAAATGGTCCAACTAACCAAAAGATCATCCAATCCAAACTTAGGCCATCCAAAAGTAGGTAGTTTCCGAGTCGAGCCAAGTGTATGGTGTCAATAAAATTTTCGACGTCGATTTTTCATCATCGCCCGGATTATTGGGTATCAACAACCCAATAGCCTGTCAACTGAAAATTAAGAAGACAAATAGGAAACAGATTGATATTTGCACGTATTTATTATAATAGAGGAACTAAGGCTATATTGTGGATTGCTCTTCACTTAGCATCATCTGTTATCCTCAGAAACCAGCGGATTAAGCTTAGAGGTTATCTGGGCGTGATCTCACAGATAACCTCATGAAGATACTGACGGAGTGAGGCTACTCTTTCACCACAACCGCCGAGCGTGAAATTGTTAGGGATATAAAAGAGAAGCTCTCTTACATTGCTCTCGACTATGAATAAGAGCTAGAAACAGCAAATACCAGCTCGTCTGTGGAGAAAAACTATGAGCTGCCCGATGGACAGGTGATCACTATTGGTGCCGAGCGATTCAGCTGCCCGGAGGTCCTGTTTCAGCCATCCATGATTGGAATGGAAGCTGCTGGAATAAATGAAACTACATATAATTCTATCATAAAGTGCGACGTCGATATTAGGAAGGATTTGTATGGCAACATCGTTCTCAGCGGTGGATCCACAATGTTTGCAGGCATTGCTGACAGGATGAGCAAGGAGATTACTGCATTAGCTCCAAGCAGCATGAAGATTAAGGTGGTGGCTCCACCGGAGAGGAAGTACAGTGTATGGATTGGAGGTTCTATTTTGGCCTCTCTAAGCACATTCCAGCAGGTATGCTTCTTGATAGCCTCTCTATCGCTTTTTTTAATGTCTAGGGTTAAAGACAGCAAAAATTGCCCTATATGTGCATAATGTGCTTATGGAAAGTGTCCCTGGGGGGGTTAATATTTAAAAAATATAGAAAAAATGACTCAACACAAGGCATGTCGGACACATGTAAATGTGTAATGGAATGTCAGTGTCCGATATGTGTCAAGCACAGATGCGCTCCTGTAAGAGTGTTGTGCTTCATAGTTAATTGATCAACTAGCTAACGTTTGATTATTTGAATGCTAAAGACTGGTTTGGGTAGGAACCTCAATAATTTTTTACGAGACTTTTCTTGTTTCTGTGAGTGCAGATGTGGATAGCAAAAGTAGAGTATGACGAGTCTGGCCCTTCGATTGTTCACAGAAAATGCTTCTAAATCAACATTTGCCAAAAATAGACAGTCGGAAGAATTTATATAAACTCTTGTGGAATTGCTTTCTAATTTGTATTTCCTTATCAGTTTTTTCTTCTTTCCCGAGTCTTTACTCTTTCAAGATCTGAACAATAATCCTGCCAAATATTCATTGTTTCCTATTGACGTTACTAGGTAGAAGAGTTGAACATTTTAAAATGTTGTCGTGATTTTACTCTTAAGATTTAGGGATCGTCCGGTCTCTGCTTTTACAGTAATTCTTTATTTGTCGGATGTGTATGTTACATATAGTATATACTATCACTTTATTGTAATTTTTTGCAATCTGGATGGATGAATTTAAGTGTGTAATGCAAATGAGTTTAAGATTCGAGTTCAAGAAAATTATGACTACATATGAGTCATGACGGTGCAAAATTGAAATGAGACAGATAAGGAAGTAACCTAATATGCGTAGTTAATTAGACGCTTGTGCTGGTTGTAATGCTTCTCCATCAAGACCCTCGAAGCCCCTGCAATAGTTTTACGCCATGTCTGCTCATGGATACAAGAAGGGAAGTTGAGTATATGTACTCCTCAATAAACACACACTGACAGAGTAGAAAACTAGAAATAATCAAATAAAGATCACCTTCTCAATGCTACCCATGATGGACTTGTTCTTCAGCTCACTAGCTCTGATCTTGGTCTTGCCCATCTCGAGTCTCGGAATCAAAGATAATGATCTCCCCGAGGTTGACGGAGGAAGTAGCAAACTTCTCTCTACCGAAGAAGCATTAACATTGGAGTTAAGAGGTATGCTTCTTTTTGCACGTCTTGTCATTCTTAACTCGTTTTTAGCTGATAACTTGTAATTTGATTCAGAACCCACCTTGGCAAACTTTCTCAGCAATTGATCTGAGGATGCTTTCTTTACATGCTGAACTCTAGCAATATTAGGATTAGTATTTTCCATTATCTAGTGAAAGAACAGAGAAATAGAGAAAGACTTCTTGCAAAAAATTGGGAGTGTAATGTAGTTATGTAAGATGTCCGATTTTGGTTTATAATGTGGAAAATGGACCGTTAAGGGGCAGTAGTATTTGATTTGAATAGTAAGCATGTGGAATATAGCCGTTAGTATAATGATGGTGTCTTTATGAGATATACATCATATGGAGAAAAAAATCTCCTCAAGATTGGTGCAGCGTACCACCCATGCCTGCATCGGAGAACGAACCACTTTGCATGTATGCATCGTTATGAGAGAACCCTTTTATTCTTTAAAGAAAGTTAGTATCGCATTGACCTCGTGAATATTGACGTGCAAAGTCGTGGACATGGTGATAGAATGACAGTATTATCTTATCTTGATAAGGATTGTTGTATCATAATTGAAAATTGGAACAGGATGATGCTTATAAGAACACAAATTACATATAAATAACAAGAAAAACAATATAAAGAAAGAACTACATAAATTGCAAAACAGAACCAAATGATGAACGCTTGCAGCACCTCCTATCTACTGATTCTTAAGTGATTTTTATGTTGTTGCTGCTCTAGAAGTTAGCTTGGAGCTGATCCACAACGCTCTCGTCGACTTGAAATGCCTTGGCAAGAATATCACTGCTAATAGTTGGTTTCGATCCAAAAAATGTATTTGTAATATGTATCACGCCTGGATTTTGATTTCTCAATGCAGCAATTGCCACAACATTTACTACCTTTCCCACATTTCGTTGGAAGTGAATAAGTCCCACTGGGAAAACAAAAGCATCACCCTTTTGAAGGACCTTAGTAATTTGGGTGTTGTCAGGATTGGAGGTGACGAACCCTACTTGAAGGGGTTCCTTCAATAACTATTAGGATTTCAGCGGTCCGGGGTGAGTGAGGATGGACAATTCCCCATGGTGCAATATCAATGCGAACCATTGAGATTCCAAGAGTGTTGACATCTGGTAATTGAGCCACGGTCACTGGAGTCACAGCGGAGCCAAAAGGGTTGGCTGTGTTACCAGCAAAGTGCAGTCCATTGAAGGAGAAGTCATTGGCTTGAACACTAGCAGGGTACTTGCATGCCAGGCCATTTACTCTAGCTGAAAAGAAACACAAAAAAATACTCAAATTTCCTTACAAAAGATGAGATTGTACATAATACATTGTTTAATGTAGTTGAATGAATGTCTAATTACCCGAGCCAGTCGCATCTGTAACACAGAAATCTTGCAATAGCAAAGGCTCAAATGCGAAGGTAATGCAGCAGAAAGTGAGAGCTACCATGCTAGAAACAAGAATTTGTTTCGCCATTTTAACCTAATTAAGAGATAGGCGAGGATCAAAAACTGAAATTTATGGAGAAAAGGTACTAAAGAGAATGAGGTGTGAGTGATGAAGGATAGTGCAACCATGCAACTTATTATAGATGTTATAATTTTTATCTTATTTTCCACTCTTTTCTTATCACCCGTTCTAGCACAAGAAATTCTTTGAATTCTTCCAAATTAAAGCAATCTTCTAAGGCTAGGTCTACTTATAGTTTTCACGTCTAATGAAAAAGGATTTCTTAATTAGTTATTTTAATGTTGTGGTTTGTCTCTTGCTGTTGGATAAGATCTCTCCTGCTGTAATTAATAAAAAGAAAGTAGCAGAGAAAATTTTTGAGTTGCCTAATAGAGTTAATTAGTCTACAGACTGATAATATTTTATAGCCTTTAGGAAACTAAATGAAAATTATAGTTTATCATGGCAGCAGGGATCATATAATCCAACCCTGCTTCAATGGCTTCATTGGAAAGGCGACCAGGTCTACACTTTTAATGCCGCAGCTTCCAAAACTGTGTATGAACGCGAACTCTTAATAATATCCATAATTTGACACGTTTGAGGTCATCTTGGACCATTTCTTGGTTATCATAAACAATCTCTGGTCATATCAGTTTTTCAAATTTTTGTATTGTATTCTTAGGAAGGTTGTAAGCATTCTTTGGTGGTTGGACGGCATGTTCCAGATTCAATTCAGGGGAAGAAAAGGTCTAAAGACACTAGAATATTGGATGAATTTATTAAGTTGGTAAAGTCTCTGTAGATAAGTTGCTTATCAGAATCATTCTTCATCACTAGCAAGTGTTCTTTTTCTCTTTTGATTACAGTGTCGATTTACATTTACTGTTCTTCGATTAATTGGAATGGCGAAACAAATTCTCCTTTTCAGCATGGTGATTCTCACTTTCTGCCGCATTGCCTCTGCGTTGGAGCCTTCACCTTTGCAAGATTTCTGCGTTGCAGATCCGACTGGCTCAGGTAATCAGGCATATTAATTCTTCCACATTAATTTCATTGTTTGCATGGAAATTAGTTTAATTCATTTTTTGTTCAAGCCAATGACTTCTCTTTTAGTGGACTGCACTTAACTGGTAAGACAGCCAACCCTTTTGACTCAACGGTGACCCCAGTTACCGTGGCTCAACAACTAGGACTCAACACTCTTGAAATCTCAATGGTTCGCATTGATATTGCACCATGGCAAATCGTCCCTCCTCACACTCATCTCCGAGCAACTGAAATTCTAACTGTTCTTGAAGGAACCCTTCAAGTTGAATTTTTAACCTCTAATCCCGATAATACCCAAATAACTAAGGTCCTTCAAAAGGGAGATGTGTTCGTTTTTCTAGTGGGACTTATCCACTTTCAACGAAATGTTGGAAAGGTAAATGTTGTGGCCATTGCCGCATTGAGCTGTCAAAATCCAGGCATGATTCTTATTGCAAATACAATTTCTGGATCGAAACCAGCTATTAGTAGTGATATTCTTGCCAAGGCATTCCAAGTCGATAAGAGCGTTGTAGATCAGCTCCAGGCTAAATTATAGATCAACTTCCAAGTGGGACATTCCTCGTATTGTTAAATTTTAGCAAGTTTTTATGCTGAATTTGCTTCTTTAATGTACTTGATTGTTGGTGATTTCTTCTTTTACACTAATATATATACACACACAACAATTTCACTGTATACTAATATATATATGGGTTAATTTTAGAAATGGTCACTGAAGTTACAGGAAAATTACAAAATGGTCATTGAAGTTCAAAACTTTTAGTAACGGTCACTGAACTTTCGGGCGCTTTCAAAAACGGTCACTGAGTTACAAACACTTTTTCAATTTTTTTGTGACTTTTGCGACAACTTTTTTGCCACTTCTAACCACTGAAATCGCCAAATTTGATACCGTTGGAAAGCCCACAATGTCTTCTTCAATTACCACCCAAAATCTTTTCATAACTCCAAGGGATTCGACCGAAAAATTGCCGCAAATGTCGCCCAAAAAATCTAAAACTCTGGGCAGAGTTTTAGATTTTTTGGGCGACTTTTGCGGCAATTTTTCGGCGACTTCCGACCACCAAAATCGCCGGATTTTGATATCGTTGGAAAGCTGACAATGTCCTCTTCAATTACCATCCAAAATCTTCCCCCAACTCCAAAGCATTCGACCGAAATAAGCCCACAAAGTTAGCATCCCGAATCTGGGCAGATTTTCACCTTTTTGGGTAGCTGACTTTGTGGGCTTATTCCGGTCGAATGCTTTGGAGTTGGTGGGAGATTTTGGATGGTAATTGAAGATGACATTGTCAGCTTTCCAAAGGTATCAAAATCCGACGATTTTGGTAGTCGGAAGTCGTCGAAAAATTGCCGCAAAAGTCGCCCAAAAAATCTGAAATTTTTTCAGATTTTTTGGGCGACTTTTGCGGCAATTTTTCGGTCGAATCCCTTGGAGTTAAGGGGAATATTTTGGATGGTGATTCTCACTTTCTGCCGCATTGCCTCTGCGTTGGAGCCTTCACCTTTGCAAGATTTCTGCGTTGCAGATCCGACTGGCTCAGGTAATCAGGCATATTAATTCTTCCACATTAATTTCATTGTTTGCATGGAAATTAGTTTAATTCATTTTTTGTTCAAGCCAATGACTTCTCTTTTAGTGGACTGCACTTAACTGGTAAGACAGCCAAGTCCAACCCTTTTGACTTAGCGGTGACCCCAGTTACTGTGGCTCAGCAACTAGGACTCAACACTCCTGAAATCTCAGTGGTTCGCATTGATATTGCACCATGGCGAATCGTCCCTCCTCACACTCATCTCCGAGCAATTGAAATTCTAACTGTTCTTGAAGGAACCCTTCAAGTCAAATTTTTAACCTCTAATCCCGATAATACCCAAATAACTAAGGTCCTTCAAAAGGGAGATGTGTTCGTTTTTCTAGTGAGACTTATTCACTTCCAACGAAATGTTGGAAAGGTAAATGTTGTTAAGAAATATGAATTTTTTTATTATGATCTTGTGTATATTACAATGTAGGAGACCCTATTTATAGGGTTATAAATAACTGTAAAAGGAAATAAACATAAAAGGAAAGATTATACAATAATCTACTATGAAAAATAATCCTACACTAAAAGGAAATACTATAATGGAAAATATTCCATATTATTTTCTATATTCCAATACGCCCCCTCAAGTTGGAGCATGGAAATTACGAATGTCCAACTTGCCATTACGAGCTAGCTGTGCTGTCAAGTCATCATCTTCAAAGAACTCAAAATTGCTCAACTTCAAACTCAAAAACCGAGTCAAAAAAAAAAAAAAAAAGATGACGCTAACAATTTTTTTTTTTGTAAGAAAACCCCAAATTTGTCAAGGGGCAGGGGAAATGGGAAAATGGTCGATGAGAGAAGAATTATGAGAAGAAGATTTTTAAGGGAGAGAAATCTCTAGTTTGTGTAAGAGGCATTTTTTGTTTGAAAAATCTCTAGGTTGTTTAAGAGGTATTTTTTTTTTTTTTAAAAAACCTCTAGATTGTTTAAGAGACATTTTTTTGTTTGAAAGGGGGAGAAGATGAATGAAGAGAAGAAAACGTGAGAGAAGAGAAGAAACGAGGAGGAAATTGTCAATTGAAACCCCTTTTTTTTGTTTTGGAGTCAAACATTGCAGCTTGAATATATCTACTCTAAAAAGTGGCAAAGAATATGGACACACAGAGAAGAAATTGAATAAGAATTGGAACCTTTTGTTTTGGAGTCAAAAAGACCTCTCTTTTTTGGCTCACTAATTGAGCATATGCTGTTTGGCGAACTTCATCTGCAGCTCGGAACTGATCTTGGAGTTGGAGGATCAGAAAAGGAAAAAAAAAAACAATTTTCGTTTTTTTATTCAATTTTTTTTTTTTTTTTTGCATGTTTAACCCAAGACCCAAATTAAACTTGTTTTGATACCATGTTAAGAAATATGAATTGTATTATTATGATCTTGTGTATATTACAATGTAGGAGACCCTATTTATAGGGTTACAAATAACTGTAAAAGGAAATAAATATAAAAGGGAAGATTATACAATAATCTACTATGGAAAATAATCCTACACTAAAAGGAAATACTAATGAAAAATACTCCATATTATTTTCTATATTCCAATAAATGTTGTGGCCATTGCCGCATTGAGCTGTCAAAATCTAGGCATGATTCTTATTGCAAATACAATTTCTGGATCGAAACCAGCTATTAGTAGTGATATTCTTGCCAAGGCATTCCAAGTCGATAAGAGCGTTGTAGATCAGCTCCAGGCTAAATTATAGATCAACTTCCAAGTGGGACATTTCTTCGTATTGTTAAATTTTTGCAACTTTTTATGCTGAATTTGCTTCTTTAATGTACTTGATTGTTGGTGATTTCTTCTTTTACACTAATATATATATATACACACAAAACAATTTCACTGCATACTAATATATATATATATATATATATATATATATACAGACAACTATTTCACCATATACTAGCTAAAGTTCTGAAGATTTAGGTTTAAATACACACTAAAGAGTTTGAATGAAAACAATTGGGGGAGAAAGATGAAGTAATGTAGAAATCAATATCGAGTCTTAAGAACCTATAATGATAGCGAATATTTAAGATTTTATAAAACAAAAATTCAATTGAATTAATGTTTGAACTTTTAAAAGTTCAGTTACAACAATCATTATGATCTTTGGAGGGAAAATGCTGAAAATAATAAATAATGATAAATCAGGTATAACTAGTGAATAACTTGGGGATGTAGCTCAAATGGTAGAGCGCTCGCTTTGCATGCGAGAGGCACGGGGTTTGATCCCCCGCATCTCCATTCTCCAAATTCAAGTCTCTCTACACTTGATGCTATTTTTATTTTTAATTGGACCGTTACTGTCTCCAAGAATTACTGTAAACACAATGGAATTGAACAATTTTATGCCTGTCAATTAGTAAAACTCAGTATGACTAATATAAAAATATACGATAATTTTGCCGTTTATTTATTTTGTTTTACTATTAATATTTCGTCGAAAGATTAACAAGTAAAATATGAAGAGCTTGACCTGAAAAACATAAAAAGGATTTACAATCAATATAAAAACATAAATAATGGATCATGGGTTTTGTGCTCAACTGAGAGGCAACATGGCCACGAGGGCCAATATATGTAAGCTTTCATTAAAAAAAAAAATCATACTCGACATATTTAAAGTAGTCGCATTGCCTCTAAATCATCGTGACACCTCACTTTATTTAACTAGCTCTTACTACTAGCTTTTGACGAACCATTCTACAAATTCAAGTCCAACACCCACAATTCATGAAGGTAACATTCAGATTTTTCAGTGCACAAAAAGTGGCGAGTAATTTACACAATATAAAATTTTATGGGAAAATTTCCACAACCAGGGGATAAGAATGGTATATTTCAAAAATCAAGAAATTAAGTTTGAAGTTTCTAAAATCAGATGTTTATTTAAAAAATATTTATAATTTATTCAATTAATTATATGTTTTATTAATTAAACAAATTAAGGTCACAGATTTACAAAATTAAGTCACAGATTTACAGTTTGGTCACAGGTTGACAATTATTAGGTCACAGATTTTTTTTGAGGTCACGAATCGAAATTTATTAGGTCATAGATTATTTTCGAGATCACGAATTGAAATTTTAATAAGTCACAATTTATTTTCAAGGTCACAGGTCAAAATTTATTAGGTCACAGATATTTTTCAAGGTCACAGATGTGAATTTTAATAAGTCACAATTAGTCACAGATTAGCCAATTTAGTGGTCACAATTAACCGAATAATTTGTGACCACCGCCCGACATTTGTCTCCACCATACCACACCACCACCATCTGTGACTACCACCAAACCCTTCTAACCACCACCAACTCCCAAACCACTATCACCTCACCACAGTACATTTCACCACCCACAGCACGTCAATTGCACCGCAAACAGCACAACCAGTATCACAAACGTCAAACATACACCGCCACAGCCTCACACCACCGCCACGCACACACCACCACACCCCCATCACCGCACAAATCAACAGAAAAAAGTACAAAAAACGTGAGGCGACGCTGCAGATCAGGCAGCAGCAGCGCCGCGCTCGCTGTGCACCTTACAAGGTCGCTGGCACCACCACCAACAACCCCATCACGGCACGAATCAACAGAGCCACCCTATCACCGCACGAATAAACGGAGAAAAGTCCCAAAAATGCGAGGCGGCGCTGCAGATCAGGCAGCAGCAGCGCCGCGCCCCCTACAAGGTCGCCGGCACCACCACCAACCACCCCATCACCGCACGAATCAACGGAGAAAAGTCCAAAAAATGCGAGGCGACTGAGGCGAGAGAATGGAGGGAAGGAGGCGACGGTGGTTATTTTGACAAGCGATCTGACGGAGGAGAGTAGAATGGTGGTTGTTTTCTTCTAGGCTACTGATGGTGATGGTGGGCGTTTTCCTCTAGGCTACAGACGGCGAGGAGAGGAGAATTAGAGAGAGAATGTGTTTGGTGAAAATGAGGTGGGGGTGGTGGGACGTAGGGTTAGGTTATAAATTAATTTAATCTAATAATATATTTATTTAATAATTATATTTTAATTAACAAAATATTTGATTTTAGAAATATTAAACTTTGAATCTGATTTTGGAAATGGGACCTTGAAAGATAGGGTTTCATGGAATTTCCACAACTTTTATTTAGGTCAAAATTGTCAAGTTAGTTGGAGGAGTAGACTAGTACGGCCCAATAAAGATTCCGTGCTTTTTTTTGCCACTAATATATAAATGCCACACCATCCGTCTCAGATTCCCAATTAGAATTCCAAGCCAAAAATCACCCCAGATTGTAGTCGAAGATCCTGTGATCTGACACCGGCTAAAACCCTTTCTCTGAACCTGAGATTGAATTCTAATGTCTAATCGAAAACCTATCTATTCTCCAAGGTTTGATCTTTGTTGCTTGCAAACAACTCATGTTTAGTTTGCGCTGAATGATTCCGTGGTATTGTTGAAGTGACAAAAAGGGGTTTTTATTTTTTATTATTATTTTTTTTTTCCAGATATTGTTTTGGGGTTTTGACAGATGAAGTTTGTACTTTTGTTATACATAATACAATATGGGTTTTTCAATTTTCTTACCAGTTTAAGCTAGCAGTTTAATTCAATTCAGAAGAGAAAAATCTGGGGCTAGGATTTCTTTTTTTAATAAATTTGGGTTTTGTTGTCTGACTATTTATTAGTTCTGCGAGTTAGAAAGTTGAAGATTAGATTAACCTGAATAGAAACACAGAATTTTTATTTTAGGGTGCGTCAATTTATAATGGCTGATGAGACCTCTGCTGCGATGAATTTTGATCTGAATTTGGGGCCTCTTGAAAATTGGGGCGATGCAACTGAACCTGGTTCGGGCTCTTATCACAATTCTGCATTCGAATTAATTGGTGAAAATGGATTACAACTTGGTGAGGGTAGTGTAACTGCTGAGGAAAGAAATAACGAAGTGGCCAAAACTCTTGAGAATGACAATGGATATTTGGAAGATGAGGCTCTGAGAAAGAAGGGAGACGGTGAAAAGAATAACGGTGTTGAAGGCAGCTTTTTTGATTGCAATATATGCTTGGAGTTGGCTAAGGAACCTGTTGTAACTTGCTGTGGTCACTTGTTTTGCTGGCCTTGTCTTTACCGGTGGTTACATCATCACTCGTATGCCAAGGAGTGTCCTGTTTGTAAGGGAGAAGTTACAACAAAAAATGTGATCCCAATTTATGGCTCTGGAAGTATTATACGGGAGCATGATGTGAATTCTCGTCTGAACAACATTCCTCTCAGGCCCCAAGCATCGCGGGTTGAGGGCTGGAGGCAAATTATTCAGAGGACTGCATCCACTGTTCCAATGGAGGAAATGATTGAGCATCTTGAAAGTACATTTGAGTTGAGTCAGGAATCTGTCCAGAATCAGTCTCGAAATTCCATTGGTCCACGCGAATCACATGTTAGATTTAACACATTTCTCAACCGGTTTTTGAGTTCTAGAGGAATGCGTAGTGAAAGGAGAGCTGCACTGCCTCATGTTGATATGGTTGACTTGACTGAAAGCGGCCCTGCTAATAATGAGTTAAGGTCAAGTCGACTTTCATCATACCTGCGCCATAGATCAAGCTCAAATCGAACTGCTACACTGCCCAACCTCCTATCTGGATTAAGCTCTGACGAAATTCAAGCTGCAGGGTGGTTGGCTGAAGATTCATATTTGAGAAACAATTCTGTAGAAAGAAATCAAGAACAGGCTCCAGCTGTTGATGATAGGGATTCTGTGTCAAGTGTTATACGCTCAGTCAGTCAGACAGTTGATAATGCTATTGAAATAGATTCCAGAGAGTTGCTTTCTACTTCATCTTCCAGAACTAGAAGAAGAAATGACACATCAAGAACTTCTGATGTGGATAGTGGAGATTCACGTGCACGTAGGAGGAGAAGGCTGACTCATTTCTGGACACTCAGTTAGTGATATATGAAAACCTTTTAAACTTTGTTGCTTACAATTCAATTAAAATTTCAAGACTTGACCAATGCTGGTCTAGCAATTTCACTCTTAAATAACCTTGAAAAATTTTAGTCATCTGCTTCTATTACCCTTATATGACCCTTGAGATTTTGTTGATATAAAAATTCTACGAAATTGTGCTTTGCTTTAATATTTCATTACTAGCATGAACACGGTGTGATTGGCTAGTCATATTCTCGTTTATCTGCTTACTTTTGCGGCTTGGCTTGTGCTCTAGCATGTTCATTCAGGTTTTTTCTGAAATCAGAATATTAGTTTAATAGTCGAATGAATTCTCTTGTGATCTGCATATACACTATTTTGCCCAAGAGAATTTTACTTGTTAAGGTAACTTTTTCCCTCTACGTATCTGTTGTGATAATGTGATGGTAAAGATGAGAGCAAGCTGCTGTCTTTTTTCCCCTTTTGCCCATTCAACTTTTGAAATATTTTCTACCTATTATTTATGAAGTAAAAGCAATTACTATTATTATTTAGAACCCTCACAAAATTATTCATGAACAACTCAATTCACATTATTCTTTGCATATATTTCACTCTCTCTCTCTATGAGCAATCTGACTTCATTTCTGAATCGCGATCATCTATGAGCAAGTCAGCCATTGATGAGCCATTCAGTCTGTATTTTCTCCATCATTTTGATAGTCCTGGATTAGTTCTTGTCTCTCAGCCGCTCACAGGAGAAAATTATGCCTCTTGGAGCCGAGCAATGACAATTGCCCTCTCGGTGAAGAACAAGCTTTCATTCATTGATGGATCAGTGAAGAAACCGGAAGATGCAAGTCCTGACTTGATCAATTCATGGATTTGAAACAACAATATGGTAATGTCATGGATACTCAATTCAGTTTTGAAGGAGATTTCGGCCAGTATCATTTACGCATATATGGCATATGAAATTTGGAATGATCTTAAAGAGAGATTTCAGCAAAGCAATGGACCACAGATCTTTCAGCTGAGGAAGGATTTGATGAATCTGACTCAAGATCATAGTAGCGTAAGCGTGTATTTTACTAGGCTGAAGACCATATGGGAAGAACTAAGCAAATTTCGACCCAACTGCAACTGTGGAAAATGTACCTCTGGTGGTGTTAGGAAAATGAATGAATACTATCAAATGGAGTACATCATGTCATTCCTCATTGGGGTTGAACGAGTCATTTTCTCAGGCTAGAGGCCAGATCCTACTTATGGACCCTATACTACCCATCAAAAAGGTGTTTGCCCTAATTTCGCAAGAAGAAAATCAGAAAAAGGTTAAGTGCACAATCGATTGAAAATGATACTAATGGTGCTGCTGCATTTGTATTGAGATATGACAATGCAAGATCAACACCTAATTTTGGTCATCGCAGTGATGGTTCTAGGACTGGTAATTCTGGAAATATTAAGAGGAAGGAGAGGCCCTACTGTACTCATTGTAAGTACCATGGACACTCAGTTGATAAATGCTACAAGATTCATGGTTATCCACCAGGATACAAGTCAAAGCCAAAAGACAACCTCCAAAGCCATTCTGTTCCTAATTCTGTGAACCAGTTATCTGTCACTCACCAGCTGGATCAACAACCTGGCATGGAAAACTTCATGCAGAACCTGAACTTCAACCAATATCAGCAACTGGACACATTAGGTGCTACAGGTATATGTCATTCCATATCAACTAACCCTGTCTTTACTGATAAAAGGGTTTGGATAGTAGACTCAGGGGCTACTAAACACGTATGCTCTTCTTCTGATGCTTTTTGTGTCATTAAAAGCAATTGATAATGTAAGTATTACCTTCTCAAATCACACATGAATATCAGTCAAATTCTGTGGTGACATCAGATTGACTCCCAAATTGGTGCTACATGATGTTGTGTTTGTGCCACAATTCAAATTCATTTTGTTGTCAGTCAATGCGTTAACTATTGGATCACAGTGCATCCTAAGCTTCTTTCATGACCATTTCATCATTCATGGAGTTACGACCAGGAAGATGATTGTCAAGGGTGATAAAATTCAGGACCTATATGTTCTTGATGCCAGAGATCTTAATTCATTTTCAAATCTCTTTGTTGGTAATGTTTCTGCTCACACACGGCACAATCGACTTGGCCATTTGTCTTTTAAACGACTAGATGTATTGAGAGACCGAGTAGCGTGTGATGTCTCAAAATTGAATAAACATCTTCCATGTTATATCTGTCCTATTGCTAAACAAAGGAGATTATCATTTGAATCCAACAATAAACTGTCCAGTAGGCCATTTGATCTATTATATTGTGACATATGGGGACCATATCACGTTCAATCTCATTCAGGGCATAAGTATTTCCTAACTCTAGTTGACGACTGTTCCAGATTTACTTGGGTATACATTCTTTGACAGAAATCTGATGCTATAACTGCAGTATATTTTTTCTTTAATATAGCTGCTACACAATTCAATACAAATATTAAGAACTCCCAAGTTGTCATTTGCAGAAATTTTTTGCTGGGAAAGGGGTGTTACATCAATTTAGTTGTGTTGAAAGACCACAACAAAACTCTGTTGTAGAACGCAAACATCAACACTTGCTGAATGTGGCTCGATCCTCATTCTTCCAATCACGAATTCCTCTTATTTTCTGATCTGAATGTGTAATGATAGCAGCCTATTTATAATTATGTATAATCACGTGTTTTGAATGAATGATAATCCAGATTCTTCCATTACATTTTCTGGTTCCAATAAAAGAAAAAAGAAAAAACAGTCAATTCATGTGACAACACCCCCTCCCTTTTCCTTCCCTTTCTTTTAGATTATGTTAAATTTGCATAGCCATATCAGGATTAATATTCCATAATAAAAACACATATTCAAAGAACATAAAAAAATAAAATAAAATACCAAAAATCGTTAACTTGTGTTAAAAAAAAGTATTCATAGTCTTGAGCCTTCTCACGATTACCGACAGAAAATAGGTTCTCACGGCGTAGCCTTTAGGCTGCGGACCTAGGACGGATACGATGACAGTCAGCGGCGGAGCTGGGGGGTGTCCTGGACACCCCATTTTCCTGAGAAATTTTTTTTTTTTTTTTTTTTTTTTTCTTTTGGGTTTTTTTTTTTTTAAATTAGAAGGATTGTAGAATGGTAACTTTTATTTTATTACAAATAAACTTGCGAAAAAAGTTAATCTTATTTCTTCCACTTATTTTAGGTTAATTCTCAACTTATTAGTAATATTTACACTGATATACTATCCGCAGAAAAGGTAAATGACTCAATTAGTAAATTTTTGTTTCCTCTCATTTTTTTAGTTTCCTTCAAAAAAAAATTTCGGGGGCAGCGCCCCCGAACTCCCGTCGGCCCCACCCCTTTACCTATATATTTTCAAATTTGGACCCCCCATTTCCAACGAGCTGACTCCGCCACTGATGACAGTCCGACCCTGACGGACCTGTTATATAGGCTTCAATCTTCAATGAATCAGTTTTTGAGAAGCAGGGAGGATTTTTCTGATTTTGGGATTTAGATCAATTGAATTTGGGCTATCGAGTCAGGTATTTTGGGTGAGTTTTAACTCGGGTCTTCAAAATGTTAAATGAGCTAATTAGATTTATGGCCTCCTTTGATGTTGCGCATGAGGAGAGTGCCTTACTTGATAAGTGAAAATTATTACAATGAGAAATTTTGAGAAAATGTATTATAGAATAGAATTTGTGGGAGAATGTGTGGTTTAGAAAGAATGATTTTTTTATTATTATTTACGTTTTATATTATTTTATTGAAAAATGTGTGGTTGAAAAAAAAAAAAAAAAAAAATTGTATTAAAATTTTAGTAGTGTCAAACAAGGGCTTAATAGTTAAACTTACTAAACTTGCAGAGTTCTAAGATAATCAATTACATTGTTTTGACCTAATTGGGAAAAAAATTATTAGTTGCATAATCTAAAGTATAAATAATATTCTCTTCATTTGTGGCTCTGGAAATAGGCTATAGTCATTTTTTACAAAACTCATTTCCTCCTCTTTTTCTCTCAAAGCATTCCGGGATCTACATGGCTTTAGGGAAGTTGAAAGCAGAAGCAAAGAAACCATAGAAAGTGAAGCTGGGAGAAGAGGCCCCTCAGATCCAACAGTCCAGCTTCATCCTTTTCCTTCAAGAGTCGGAATAGAGTATGCATTACCCGAGCATGTCACTGCATTGTGGAGATTTGCAATGGCTGGTACTCCATGAATAAGTGCACCTAAAAACACTCAGAAGTCGGAGTACCCTAACTTCAGGGCTTCAAACAGATAAAATCACTGATCAATGTAAAAGAAATGGCAAATGTACAGATAGTTTTATAGACAGGTTGACAGATGAAAAAAAAAACAATTTCTGTCAAACTGTTTTTCAATAAAATAATGCATGTTCGAACAAGGCCACGTCGGCCCCCGCCTATTGGGATGTGGTGCCCCCTATAGGCCCGGGGGGGGGGGGGACGACATCGCCCCCTGGATGGACAGGGCCCTATTCGTCTAGCACGGTTGTTTTCAATATTTGTAAAATTGTTTTTTTAAAAATTTTTTTTTCATTTGTCAACCTATCTGTCAAAGGAGGAGTACAAATAACAAAACTCTGTCTAAATATACTTGATCACAGCTTCTCTTATTATGTACATGGTACATTTTTCTCTTTTTTATAAATCTATATAAAACTGATGGCGTGTGAACATTCTCAAATATGTCATGGTCGCAATATTAAAAGAACAGTAGGCACAAAAAACGAATTTAGCATCCAAGATACGACATACTTTTGAGGTTTTGAAAGCTAAAACAGACAGAAACATTATAAAATTAAACAATCATCATTCATCTCTTTATAAGCAAGCCAATACAAGAATATGCCAGAAACAAGAAGGAAACAAAGTAATCATCAGTCAGTACTTCACCAATACAGAACTATGTTGCAGATCTACAAGCTCAAGATAGACAGCTTGTGAAAGCTACACAAAAAACTAACCCACTAATACAACATGTAAACTAATGAATAGCACAACTAAGCAACAGCATACCTTCAGTTAAGGGTAAACAAGAATGAAAGTTCTTCGACCAGAATCTGCCAGAGGAGTTAAACTTTACCCTACATAGCCAAAGGCACAGTATAAATCACATGCCACACAGCCTTCGACGGTCAGAAACATGCAGTATGGCCTTTGACATGTCTAACACGTGTAACTCATATGCTACAATTACAGCTTCCTTCCTGTGCTAGGTCTCAAATGGCTGTAAAATTCAGTGAAGTCAAGTCTGAACACGAGGAACTTCAAGTCCACGTGTTGTTGGATAGGCAACTGAGAAATGAATCCCTCAAAAACAGATGAGTATTCCTTTGCAATTTTTTCTAAATCTTTTCCCATCTTTCGGAGAAATTCCCCAGCATGTCTTGTTAAATCCTTCCTACCTTCACCTAGCCATGACCCAGGTTCTGAAGATTTGTTATTTGATTGCCTTTGAGATTTGGCGTTGGACCGAGAAGGAAAAGAGCCTGTGGTCCTGCAATTTGTGACAAACAGAACTAAGCTAAACCATAATTTTCAGGAGTTGTTACCAATTTTTACCACTAAAAGAAAGGATGATGAAGAGAAAATAATACCTTGATAGCAACTCAGTAATGCCTTCATATAATCTATCTGCTTGACTTTGGAACCGTACTATGAGGTCAAACAAAATAAAGAGGGTCTTGTTAAGGTTTTGAGATCGTTCTCCAAGGAGAGACTTCTCAACTATGGAATAGAGGTACTTCTCATGTGCTCTGAGTAGATCGTCAAGATCTTTAGCCACTTCCATTTCCTTTAAGAAATTAGACCATGATACTTCCAAGACTTCAAACATGATGTAGTACTGCAGATTTGAAACAAAATGATTCATCTCGTCCCAAAGAACTTGGCACTTCCTTGATGTCAATATCAACTGCAACTTAACAGCACGTGGCAAGTTACCAAAGAACTGAGAAGTGACGCAGTTTGGTTTCATTGTTTTCCAAGCACAAATTAGTGCATGCTCTATCCTTCTAAGTTTCCACAAAAAGTTAAATACTTGTAGATACCTTGACATAACAGATTCAGTAAAACACAGTATTTAGTGGAACTCTTGCATCGTATTCCAATGAAAATACATCCCAGCCTCTATCTCCAGTGTTATGTGGCATCATCTTCACCCTCAATCTATCCAGTACATCAGGATCGTCATACTGTGCATTTGATGACCTAATTGCACTTTCCAATAACCCTGCAAGCTTGAATGAGCTTATAGTGTTGGCTGGCTCAGACAGCTCTGGACCAACAATATCCATTAAATACTGAACAAAATCACCTTGCCCAAGAAGTAAATATCGCTTGATTGCAAGGCAATGTTCCTTGAACTTGTACTGGTTGTACAAAACATCTAACAAATGCTTATCTATCCTTTTTGCAGCTTCTGTTATCAAAGATTCCAGTGCATCTGTTTCACCATATCCAAGACCACCTCTCCTAGTTGTTGTCCCCGCTGCAGCAGCCGCTTCTGTTGTAGCGTTAGACCAACCACGATCATCGCAACAGACACGAAGGAAATTAATAGATTTCCCAGTCCTTAGGATACGCTCGGCAAGAGATTGAGATATAAAGGATGGAAGCATCACAGCATGGAGCTGGTAACCTTCCCTCCAGAGAGATTCTGCTTTCACTGGCTGACTCAAAACGAAGAATTCAGCAAAAATATCTTCAAGCTCCCCTTCTAGAACCCAACTCCTCACCATTTCAAAGAGTGGGGAACAGACCCGACGAAGTAATCTCTTCATGAAATCATTGACGAGTGGATCACCATGTTGTGCATGCATATGAATTGCTCCAGCCATGGCCCCACCTTTTAAGACCTTACAGCAATCAACTAAAACAGCCATTAGCCTCATCTTCACCATTGGTTCAGCAAACCAAACTGACAATCTTCTCAAGGAGAGATAGTTCCCTGAATGTGCACTTTCTGAAACCAATGGAATAGGATTCATCGCCTGTGCTTCAAGCACGGCCAGTAACTTATAATAATCAGACAACTCGCCTTGCAATGCAGCGCAAAATGCCTGCCCAACAGTCCCAACATCCTCATCTGGAAACCGAGCTGTACTTTCTGTTATATATCCCTTCACTTTTCTAAACAACCACCCAATCTCGCAGAGCTTCCGTACCAGAGTCCTAGTAGCCCTCGACACTTTGATGAAATCTGGCAACACATATGCATCTATCTTCTCATCAAACTTCACGTACATACCGTCAATCCCTTGGCATGCATATAATACATCCCTCACCAAAACCTCTTCTAGCACCTCGTTCTCTTCCTTTACCAAGTCTGCATATTCTCTATATGCGAGTTCACGAATATTTTCTGGGTCCTTGGATACCATCAATACCCCTCCCTTCAATCCCGTTTTGACATTCTCTCCTACTCTCAATCCACTCAAATTATCACCTAAACACTTCAAGTTACTAGAATAATCGCCCAGTGTTCCTTCACCTCGATTCTTCTTCAATTTTCCCATATTACTCAATGATTGAAAATTATAACCCAGACCCAACAGATTATCAGGACCATCCTTAAATTCTTCAATACTGAAATTCTTAATCAAGTTGCCAATACCCCCAGAATTATTATTAAATTCAGTGTTTTCAAGCAATGTAGGCAATCCACCAGCCAATGCAGAGTCTAAGAACCCACTAGAAATTATATTGGGGGATTGGTTTTTCCGTGATTTTAGATCCTCCGAAACTGTCTTGAGCAAATACACGACAGACCATTTGTTCTTTACGCTTCCAGGCCCGGATTTCAGTGAAAATTTGGAGTAAAGGTCGGCAAAAGTAAGGGCTTCGGAGGACTTACCGGAGGTAACAAGGTGGCGTTTGATGGACTCCACCATAGCGGATTCGTCAGAAACTATCGACGGGGTCATGCGGCTTGACAGAATGCGGAGAGAGTATTTAAGAGCTTGATTGTATTTCTGTCGAGCGGGAACTGTAGAGGATGAGGAATTAGGGTTTTGAGAATTGAAGAGCAAACGATGCACTAGTTCTTTAACCAGATCTACTATTCTCTGTTCATCGTCTTCCATGGCGAACTGTAGGGAGTGGGGAGGAAGAAGAGACGGGGTTTGGTCTGTTTAAGGTTTTCCTGCTTTTTGATTTTAATTTTGGGGGTAAATTCAGGCGTTCCCATTCAAATTTTAATGAATTCCATAAAATAAAATCTATTAAACTTTAGTTGTTAGTGAATTTATAAAAAAAGAAAATCATTAATAAAAAAATTATATTCATGAACTTATAAAATTATTTGAATGTAGATATAAATTATGAAAAACACATTCTTTTTTAGAAACGAATTTCTTTAGACTCAACGTATCATTTTGATCTTATTCCAGAAAAAAATTAATGAATACCCAAACTAACCTTTTGAACTTGAATTTATTTGATTCACTTAATTAAGGTCCGAGTTCAATCTCGATTCTTGATGCCTGGTACACATAATATTTTATTCATTTAATTAATTCACACGTTCGAGCGAAGAATCAAAGTTAATCTATTGTTGGCCCATAGATTTAGCAATTACGTCCTAGTTAAATTATTATTTAGTAGGTTCATCTTCACTTCGTCTGATAAAAAATAATGCTAAACAAACATAATGTTTGACATAACGGTTGACATTCCTCTCATATGGGTGTGTAGATCCCACTTGAATAAAATAACATTTTTCCCTTGTATGTGAGCAAAGTGTCAACCGTTATGTCAAACATACATTTCCCATCTTAATATTACTTCCAACAATCAAACATTCATGATATGAAATGTGAAAGAAAATTCAATTTAATTAATATGAGAAGACCACCACAAACATTTAAGCACGTGAACGGAATTAAAGCAATTAAAAAAATCACATACTATTAATTTAAAAAACGCATTTTTAGAACCTTGAAATTAAAGTTCAGTGGTGTAATTGTCCCAAATTAAAAAATTCAGCGACATGGGAGATTTATTTTGTTGACTTAGAACACATGAAGATTCCGTTACTTTTAATGGACACATTTTTTTTTTTTTTACAGTAACCGTCATCCTTTGAATGCGCATTGGATAAATCCTCGGATTGATGCAATAGTCTGCAAACCACGCCAGTCAAATTAACCGTACTAAGTAAGTTCAGTGCGACAGACTCAATCGAAAAGGTGTTGATAAGAGGAATCGAACTCGTAATCAAAGGTCTTCGCGCTCACCTACTCCACCAACTCGACCACCCCATGAGGGGCAACTATGTTAAGTGGTTGAACGGAAGAATAACAATGTTCTAATTAGTCTCAAATTAAAATATAACGGTGTGATTGCTTCAGATTAAAGTTTATAATTATGATTTGATGTTGATAATGATATTTTTAATTTGTTGGAAGGAGCCAACTTTCCTAGTACATATTCATGCTTCATACTATCGGGTTTGATGGATAATTTGTAGACAAATTGATAAGTTACATTACAGACTGAGTCTCTTCCTAATTGCTCATGACAAAAACTGATAGAAATAGCCACAGTAAAACTCCAGCAACCGATCCTAGTGTCGCTCGTCCAAATACGCTTAACTTGCTGCTTGAACTTGTGTTAGTGTCTGCTGTCATGCATCATCAAAAGAGTTGATTATGAATCACAGAAGTAAACAGTGAAAAAATGGAAAAATAAAAAATGTAGGAGAATAAAGAAAACTTCACCTCCAGCACTTGGGCTGTTGCCAAATTGCTTGAAAACCTGAGCCTCTGGTGAGTTTGGAGCTAGATGTAGAAGATCTATACAAAACCAGGAAATCGTTTTCTTAACATCTTAAAAGGAAAGGTGGAAGTAGAAGAAAAAGCTAAGTTGTAGTTACCAGGGCAAGCTGGGGCTTTCGTCTTTAAGTGGCAGGCGGAAGGGAGAAGGAGTGCAAGCGTTGCGTTGAGTTTAAAGCCGAGGTTGGGCTCATTACGATCTCTAACAAGGATGCAGAGACAGAGTGTGTTATTGACTAAGTCTTTACCGAGCTCAGCGCAGCAACTTGGAGTAGGGGTTTTGACATCCCCACTTACATATTCGAGACACGAAGATAGACCCAGTAATTGGTTTTGGCACTGCGCCTTGTCTTGGGCAAAATCTGAGCTTACACAGACAACCATTGTAAGAATTACAAAGGATAACACTCGGACACCTTTCCTGGCCATGCCTACTTGGACTGGGACTCAGGATCAAAATCTGTATTCCATCTCGGGTTTGCTCTTGCTGTATATGTAGCGTCGTAGAAATTTGTAGATCTACCAGGAGTTAATATTTTAAAAGGGCATGCTTGATAAGTTATGAGCTGATTGGCAGTGATACAGGTTACGTGATCTATAGAAATGAAGTTGAGACTCGATTTCTGCTTTCTTGTGCAACTGGAGCCATCCGAAATTGACTTGAAAATAACACTTGGTTACTTTTCTTCACCAACTTGAACAAAAAAAATTATTGCTTCATTGATGTTGTTTCTTGGTAGATTAGCAATGAGTATTTTATTTATACCGAAGATCAAATGATCGAGACAACTTGCGATTATCAACTTGAACAAATTAATCAGCAATTTTTTCACAAAACATATCTGATAAGTAATATGGGGGCCCATAAGAAGGTATATTGCAATTTTTGTTCTGCAAAAGAAACAACTAATTCACTCGGGAATTGAAAGGAAATTCAATAAAAACTCCATGTAACCCAGCCGACGTTACTTTAAAATAAAAATTTCGGGATAATATTGCACAGCAGATATTACTAATTATATTTCTATTTAAAGGAGAAAAGGGACGAAATTCACTATTGCATTTTCATAATTTCTCTATGAGACAATGATCGCACGATACAAAGGAGCTCATAGCAAAACATCCCACAAGGGGGATACACCTAAAAAGTGCATGGGAGGATGATCTATCATTCTTACACTCACTTTCTTTGCTCTTTAACATTCTGAGCAACCATTTTCGATTTTTTTCTTTGGAGAGACCTGCAGAAAACCAAATAATACGCATAAGTGGAAAATTTTCTGGAGATCAGGGTGATGTGTCATCGATTATTTTGTTTTTCTACACGACTGATATCAGGAGACTTTCTAATATTGCCTATGTAGATGGGACTAAACTATAAAAAAATTCTACTCCGGTTTTTAAAGGGAAAAAAAATATTGAAAAGGATGCACGACCAACAATTGAGCTCCTGTGCAAGCTTTAGGCTGTTTGTAGCATGCGGGGGGGGGGGGGGGGGGGGGGGGGGTCAAGGAAAAATGAATCAAAACAGGTCAATGAAAATCATAACATGGTTTTGATTACTGACTACACCTTGTCTATAGATAATTTAAGATATTCCATCATGAAACCTGAACAATTTATTGACAAAAAAAGAAGAGAAAATGCAGAATATATGTTCCTGAAAACAATTTGTAGCCTTCTACCATGTTGGATTTGTATCAGCAACTCAATGAAACTTCAGTTGTCGACTCTTGGTTCTCATTTAAAACCAACTGACATATCTAAACAGATTGTCAGGTCAAACATTTCACCAGAGTTATTGATAGTAACAAAACCAAGGGGAACGAGAGAGAAAAGGGGGGATGGCAGTCAGTAAAGAATGCTATACGTATAAAAAATCTTATGGTATACCAATAAAAGAGAATTTATTACCTATTATCAGCGTCTAGTTCTAGGCTTGCACCGAAATCCAGCTAAGAGTGCTATATGATCTGAAGACCACTCTGGAGAAGGAAGTGCGGTATCCTTTCGCAAGCTATCTTCATCCAAAAGCTCCAATAGAGACTCCACAGTTAAGGAATCAGCTGAAAGCACAAAAGGTATTAATAAATATAATATATTCACCATAACATGAAATCAGCTATCTACAAGGTTGAGCAAGAGAAAATAAACACAAAATAATTAGAGGAAATGAAATGACAAGAAAAATTAACAAATTAAAGCAACAAAATACAATGTAAAATTATCAATGCAAACACTGAACATCAAAAAGATGTCAAAAATCTCGTGTATACCTGAGTAGAATATGTAATCACGAGTACCAATGAAATCTCTAGTGCAGTTTGTAAACAGGGGCTCATTCGTAGCAGGATCCATTCTCCTCCTCTGCTCTAGACCAAGACCAGTTGCAACTCTTGCAAATGATGAGTATGCACTTACCTGTGGAGTAAAATGTAACAATGAGACGTATTAAGCAGATGCACATACTTTCATGTTATGGCCCAAATATCAAACATTTGAAAATTACAAAAAGCCAATACCAATGGCAGCTGATGTGTTAGTTTTGGAAAAGGGCGAAGAATTCCAAGTGGATCTAGTGCCAAATCTGGATGCAGTGGATCAACTTTCCCCATGGCAAGGAGGGAATGAGGAGCACTGCATTTTAGGATTGAACCAAATAAGTAACAAAAGCTAGTTTAGATTACAATTAAAAATACGAGTCTCAAAAAAACAACCATGTAACAAAAGGTGAACAGCAACGCACCTTCCAGGAACAGAGTTGAAATCCCCACACACCAACATTGGGATGTCTGCACTGGCAGCAATTTTTTCCAATCCTTTCAATAGTGTGTGAATCTGATATGAGAAAAATAGACTTCAAAATCTAAACTTAACTGGAGTTAACAACATATTCAAAGAACAGATCTAGTTGAAAAGACCTGCCAAAGCTTCACATCCTTCAAATCTTGATGCATATTTACATGAGTGTTTGCCTGTGTTCAGGCAAGTAAGAAAAATACTGGTCATTAAATGCTCAAGGACTAGTGTAGAAACTAAACAAGAATGAGGATACAAACAAAAATTGCACACTCATGTAGAAGAGGAAGTTACTAATGAATCGCATATTAGTTGAAGCAAAGATGGATACACCAATAAAGAATTATAGGAAAGAATCCCTAGAAAGTCTACAAAGCTGAGAGAGAAACAAGAAATTATCTATTCACTAACTCACTCATTATCAAGTCAAGGATGGCGTCCAGCACAAGTAACCAACAAAGAGGACGTTGGAGAACTAATACACAAGTAGTCTACAGGTATGTGTTCCTTCTCAATAAACAGACGAAATGTTGAAGCCTAGGCTATAACTACAATAGTGAATCTAAAATGGCACCGTAGCATATTTCTGCATCCTGTTATGTGAGATTGTCTTCCACACTCGCTTAACATGTAATCTGCCTGAGAAAAAAAAATAAATACCCCGATTGAAGCCCATCTAAGGCTCACCTCAGAGCACGGAAAACAAAAAAATGCTTCAAGCCACTGATCGTGAGGTACTTTTTTGGAGGCCCACACCTTAGTGCATTGAATGTGTGACATGCGCTCCTTAACTCTCCAAACTTAATTACTTTTCTGGCAGTAGCCCACTGCCCCACTATTCCAAAAACATTTGAAAATTGTGTTTTCAAATTAACCCACCTTAGGATCACGTATTACTAAAATATTAAAAGTTGTGTTTCGTATAACCTCACTTCGAGAATTATTCATTGCACCATCAACTAAAATAATGTTACTTCATAAATTTTTCTTTTGTTATTTTTCCACACTTAAAATTTTCTATAATGAATTTTTAAGATTCTTTATGATATATTATGCACTTTTTTACATTTCAATATTTTTTTGACATCGTTTTATTTTTTTTACAACAGGCTACTGCCTCGAAGCTCACACCTCTCGCCTCACGGCTCCGATGAACCCTTTTTAAACACGGGGGCCCAGTATTGGAACACCATTACTCCATCATAGCTCATAAGCAATCCCCCATTCCCCTGTATTGGCATTGCCGGATGAAAAGGAAAGGCTGCTCACACTGCCCAATCATGATTCCTTCCTCTTCCAGACCATACAATCTTGGCACTAACAAATATCCAATCCTGACATACATTCGCTGTCAGATACACTTAAAGATGGGCAGCCAAGTTGTCCATGCCTCTACACTTGACATTTTCCTTCTGATCAGAATGCCTTCCGTATATGTCTTTATTCCATCATTCACCAGCCATCCATGAGAAGCCTAATGTACTAAACTCATAGCAGAAAGGAAAGATTAATAAAAAAGAGCCACAAAGTTGTCCAGTGAGTTTTCTCATTTATTTTCCAACTTGTAGTGATATTTCCTTTCAAGATGGAGATAGAGGTTGTCCTAATTCAGTATTAGACAACATGTGCTGAAGAGTGAAGCCCAAGAATTAACGAACAGTGAGTGGCCACAAAACAGTAACAAATATGGGTAATAAGTAGGCAAACATCATAATAAAAGAAAGAAGGCAAGAAAGAATCAGCTGTGCAATAGATGGCATTGACATCAAAAACAAATATTCGCAATTATTGCCAATATCTTACCACACAAACAAGCTGGCGTTTCCCAGGGTTATCAACACCAAGGTTGCTGAATTTGGCCTCCAGAACGACAATTAACGCAACATTATCCTATATGTAAAAGGGGTCAGAAATTTCAAATTTCCATTTGAAAAGTAACAGGAAAAACTGTAAGGTCCAGGGGAAGAAGGATGAGCTTTTAAAAACATTACAGTACCTTTACCAATCTATTTAGGGCAGTATTTTTCTGAGCACTTGGAACCACAGCATCAGTCAGAGATTGTGCGGCTTTGTTAAATTCAACCTACACAAAAGGTATTAGCATATCTATGTTTAAAACAAGAATGGATTAACACAATACACGGGCCATGCTTCCCACCTCATATTTTTTGACATGTGAAATTTATCCCGGCGGAAGAAGGTAGCACAACCATCAATACTGTTGATATCTCCACTATAAACCTGCAAACAGCAATAGAGTCATATCTTAGTTACAGAACAATTTTCAAATGACAGGTTGATAGATGGTTTGGCAAACCTCTGCAGTTTTCTTTTTAAACAGAGCTTGATAGCCATGTTTGTCCAGCTCAGGTGCAAAGAATTCGTCAAAGTGATCACTTTGAACCTGCGGATGAAAGGTCCAAAACACCAAGCATCAGCTTATATATCATTTTAGTATGGATGACAAGCAAAATTTCAAAAAAAAATTCCTTAAATCAAATCAATCAAAGAAAAAGGCCGTCAAGGCTTTCGAAAAGAAGATGCAAATGAAATTGTTCATTGAGAAGTGCCAAAATAATACTCCAGCAGGTTAACTAACTTGAAGGAGAAGTAATTTCTACATAGACGAAAATTGACCCCACCTGAGAAGATAGGGAAGTAAAGATGGCAAAGAACTTCTGGAAAATAATTGTTCAAACTAAAGCTGAAGCAAAGAAATGTCAAGAGATATTTGGTTTTGCCTTTTAGTACATGAGAGTAGAAGTGCTATCTTAAATTTTGTACAAGAAAGATGGGAAATGCATCCTTCACCTTCCTAAGCCGAAAATGACTACTCATCTAGAACAGAATGGCCAAACAAGAATGGTAACATTCAAAATCATGTGGATGCTATAACGTTTAAAGCATCTTTTAAAAAAAAATGTTTCCTAAACTAGGGGAAAAAAAGTTAAAAAAGCATGCCATTCATATCATCAAACAGGCAAATGCCTAACAAAAGATCCAAGATTTTAGAATATAACCAGGTTAAATGTCAATTCTGTAAACACGTGCCACATTTCTTCTTAAGTTTCAAATTCTTCCATCAACATTTCTAGTGTTCCACATACGATAGTAACAATACTTAAATCTCTCGCAAAATGTATTTCTAAAGCTTCAGTAAAGTAAAAGGCAGTTTCTCATGTTATTATGTACCTCTTGAAGACAAACAATGTCAGCACGGTAGCCAACTATTTCTCTCAATAGATTTTGCCTACGATATGCCCAAGAAAGAGCCCAAGGAGGGCAATAGCTGTATGATTCAATTGTTGCGTATACTTCTGATAAAATGTTGTATGAGAGCACAGTAAATGTTCCTACAGATGATATACGACCATCCACATCAAAATGCCCTGGCACATCAATGCCACTCACCGGAATCAAGCGACGGGGACTGGGAGACGGAGCTGGAATCACACGGGACGTCATTATTGTACTTGAATGTGCCACAGCTGATTTTGTCTCAGCATCTACCACAACACACTCAAACTTAAGAACGTGGCCAATATCATCAGCTGTAGGTGTATATGTCTTCGAGCGTCCAACTTCAAACATTGTTTCACCATTACTCTGAATTGCAACAGGATACAAAGTTGTGCTATTCCCCAAGCTGGAACTTGACTGCGATGCAGACAAGCTCGTATTAACCACACCAGTTCCTGTATTACCTTGACCATTAATGCGTGCAAAAACTTCTTCCTCCTCATTTCCATTTTCATTCACAGCACTAGCAGCACGCTCATGAAGGAGACGATGATGTTGCCATGCATCTGAAAAACACTTGGATGAGCAATGGTAACTTTTAGAAACCGGTATTTTGGCTTTAACGCATCCAATACACTGTAATGTAGCTTGCTCTGATGGGTGTACACTACAGACTGCAACCTTTTTATCATTCTGTACACGATACCTGCATATTTATTTGTACGTCAAGATACTATTCACAAATACCAGGCATAAAAGATGTACTCAATTGATTCTATCACCAATCTGTACCAAACCCCACAAAACTCGACCATTTATGAATACAACTGGGTAAAATATCTGTGATAGTAAAAATGATTTATCGTACATAATGAGGCAGAAGGAAGAACAGCAATTCAAGACATTTAGCGGCAGAATTTTCTTTGGAGCTAAAGACGTAGTGGGCAGAGTGCAAAGTCACAGAGAGAAATGAAACAGAAACTATCCATTTCCAGTAAATGCCAGATATCATGAGTCTATTTAAAGCCACTATCTTCAAATCCCCATTAACTATTGAAGCCACTAAAGATTTTATACTAGGAAATAATTACTCATTATACTGCGTAATAGCTAAGCTCAACAAGCATGTATTAAAAAGAAAAAAAGATATCCCAGAATCAAATGGAAATACCTCTAAGCACCCAACTAAGAAGTAAAATTTATGATGAATTTTTTTTTTTTAAGATACTAACCATCTGTATTTCAAGAACTGGCCATCAAGCGGATTGAACTCGTTTACATCCTCAGTTGTGATGACAGACTTGTCGGTCCGCTTCAAGATCACGTAGGGCGTCAGCTCGCACCCTACGATCGGAATGTCCGATGGAAGGTGCAACCGAAGCACACTCAGCATTTTTCACAAAGCTCTCTAGATTTCAATGACGAAAACTCTTCTCCCGCCACCGTTCCTTCAAACCCTAACCCAAAGAAAGCAAAAATTAGATATTCAAGCATCAATCGCTGGCGGACTTGTGGGGGATCCCCCATCACCTGTCTCCGGCGCCAATCGCCAGACCTGCGCTCTGTCTCTCTGTTATATATAATGAAATTCAGAATTATTAAACAAATATGGCCTAGTGAAGATCTACAGAAATGAGGGGGAATTGAAACGAAATGCGGAGGATGAGTAATTTAGAGGGAATTGATAGATTAGCCTTTGTTTGCATGAGAATATTGCAATCTAGAGAGAAATAACTAAAGGGATCGATTGATCAATAAGGGTTTTACAGAGGGAGGGAGTGAAAGAATAGGAGAGATGAAGGAAAGCAGGGAGATGTCTGGGTGCGACCGTGCGACTATTTTGTGTGATAATCCATTAAAATCTATATAAATTAGGGAAATTTGCATTTTCATTCCTTGCCTTTACAAAATGTAAAAAATCTATTCCCAACTTTTTTTTTTTTTTTTTTGGCAACATTTTTATTTTCTGTATGTAACAAAACTCGTTATTTCTTTCATTTTGGTGATTAAATAACGAATTTTTTTCTCCTCTTTAAATAAGCAAAAAGAGTAATAAAATGATAAAAAATAAGAAAAAGTTACAACTAGAATTTCATTACTTTTCAAAAAGTAAAATAAATCTCATTTTAAATAATTAAATACATAAAAAAAGAATTTAATTTTTTTTTCATTTTTTAAATCAAGCTCGCATCCTAATCTACCCCACCAATGGCCAAATACTAGCCTTATATAAAACATAATGAATTGATATCCATTTTTTTTTTTTAAAGATAACTTCTTTTTATTTTACAATATCGTTAATTTTATTAAATTAGTCATGACTATAAACATAAGAAAATGGTCTATATTATGAAATTATCATAACATTGATAAGCTAAGCCAGGCATTTAGTGGTAAAAAGAATATACATACATACATACATATATATATATATATATATATATATATATGTTAATATGTATTTAACTATTTTAAATAATATTTATTTGTAATTTTTAAAATAATTATGGGATACCATTTGCAAAATTTTCCTATTTTGTGTTGGTTTACTACTTTCTTTTATTTTTTATTCATTTGAAAAAGGACAAACTTGTCATTTAATGGTCAAAATAGAAGAAATGACAAATTTTGCTACATAATTGAAAAGTTGGAAATAAATTATACTAAAACAAAAGTTGTGGATAAATTTATTATATTTCACAAAGATGAGGATGAAAATTAAATAATATATGCAAAGATAACTATGATGTCTTATGATATCCTATATTTGTTGAGCTTTAACTATATATATATATATATTTTTCCCTCTCTTGATAACTTAGCAGTAGAACACTAGAAGTTGCGCAGAATTTCTGTTTTTAATATATATATATATATATATATATATATATTTTTTTTTTTTTTTATCAAAAGTAATTTTCTGTGATTGATGTTGAAACTTTTCGATAAATCTGACATTTTGGCCCTGTTTAATTTCTATTTTTGGAGAAAGAATGCATTTTGAATAATTGATTGATGAAGAATGTGTGGTTAAAAATTAATGAAAATTTTTGGATTTGCGTGTAATATTATTTTATTAAAGAATGTGTGATTGAAAAGAAAAGAGAGAAAAATGAATTTTATGAAAATGGAAATCAAACGGGACTTTATCATACGTATTATTGAAAAGTAAATTCATGACATTTTAAAAGCAAAAAAGGGGTGAAAAAAAAAAAAAGTGTAGGCGTTGACCTAAATAAGTTGGACATAGCCTTACAATAATGGAGGATGAAGTGTGAATTTTGCAATTTTAGCTTCAATTCCAAAAAATGGAAAAGAAAGATGAGAGATGAATCATTGATCACATCTTATCGGACTTGAAATGAGATTTGTATACATCGGCCTGATAATTGGCTGGCTCAACCAATATTATAAGGGAGAAATTAGTTTCCCTACGCTTCAAAAATTAAAAAATTAATCTTAAAAATAATTAAAGTTCTTAATCCCATAAGTAATACGGTCAAAACATCCAAAATTCTCCGAACTCCAGAAAGTCCCACCTTCATCACTGGTCAATCATGATACCGTCTGCAATCGTTTCATAACTTGCCTCGCTAACCACCTCCTAAACAACCCATCACTGGATGGGGCGCTCTCTTTAGCTATTTTCGGACCTTTTTTTGTTTTCGATTTTCCAAAACATTGAAAATGCGTTCTTTTCCCATTTTCGAAAACGAATTTTTGAAAACGGCTGAAAATTTTATGAAAAAAAACAGAAAATGATTTTTTTACGTTTTGACTGTTTTTTTTCACAAATCTGCCAAAACTCAAAAAACAAGAGCTGAGAAATATTTTATTAAAACGACAAAAAGAACGAGTTTTTAATAATTTCAAAATGGACACCCAAAACACAAAACACAAAACTGAAACACGAAGAAAATCTTTCCGAATGTGCTTCTTTCTCAATTTATAGCTTTTCCTGTGATTTCTGAAAGTGTTAATTCTAGATTGTTTCATTTGGATACGATTTTTTTATTTTTTTTTTAAGAAATTTCAAATCCATGTTTGAAATAACACGAATTGATGCATGTAGTTCTAATGTGAACTAAGAACATATGTGAAAATGCCATATAATGTAGAAAACAGACGCTCATCAACATTAACATGTTTCTCTTCTGAATTGGGACGGTTGAGGGGGTGATGTATTGTCAAAGGGTGAATCTGTTATTGTGGAATCTGATAAAGCTGATATATATGGATATTGGCGAACATTTTTATTAACGAAGGAGAAACGACTTGTGTTGGTTCGAAATTAGAATTTTCGCAGAAACAGAGGATGAAGTAGCTGAAGTGAAAGCTAAAGCTACATCTCAATCCTCCTCAGCACCTGCTCAATCAATGCTTAAGGTTGAGGAATCCTCCCTTGTCTCTAAAGTGGATGCTCCATCTCCGACAGTTGCTACTGCTTCGGCTCCTACTACACCGGAAAAGGTGGTGGTGACTCCTTATGCAAGAGCTATATGACTAATATCCATGTTTGTAATTGGAGTTTTTCCTTGCGGAATAAATGTGAACTTTTTGGGTTTTCAAATAATAATTCGATTTAATGCAAGTGCTTTCTTATGTTCAGACAGGTTTTTGAGTTGCCTCAAGTTTCTTAATTTGTCATTATTATGTGTGAAAATGAACGTTTGTGGAACATTACCATGTTATGGAAAATAGTAAAATAGGAAACCAACTTATAGGGTGTGGAAAATTTAAAGAAACCCAACCATTTGTTAAATATTGCTATATTGAATACATGATTATATGTGATGGTTCTTGTCTTTTACGTGTAGACATGCGATTTTGAATTATTGACACTAGCGTAATTTGCCACTTTTTCGAATTTCTTTCACTTTTGAGTTTCATCACTCTCTTGAATATTTGTCGCTTTTTAAAATTGTCACTTTTTTGAATTTCTGTCATTTTTTTTTTTTTGAGTGTTTCACTTTTTTTTTTAATTTTTGTCAATTCTTTTTGAATTTTTGTTTTTTTAATTTATGTCACTTCTTTTAGTGTCTATCAATTTTTTTAATGTTAGTAATTTTTTTTTTGAATTTCTATCACTCTATTGAGTACTAGTTATTTATTTGAATTTCTGTAAATTTTTTTAGTATTTGTTATGGTTTTTAAAAAATTTCTGCCTCATTTTTTTTTATATTATTTGTTACTTTTTTTTTTGTTTGTTTCTCTCACTTTTTAAAATGACAAACATCAATTTTTTTTTAATAAAAGTGACATTGTAATAAAAAAGTGGCAATGTCATTTTTTTAAGTGTTTGTAGTATTGTGAATTTCTGTCACTTTTTTTTTTTTTTTAATTTTTGTCAAACATCAAATTATAATAAAAGTGACATTGTAAAAAAGAAACATTTAGGGTGCGTTCTCTTTACTGTTTTCGAGCCATTTTCTGTTTTCGATTTTCTAAAACATTGAAAACGCATTTTCTTTCCCATTTTCGAAAACGAGTTTTCGAAAACGACTGAAAATTTTGTGAAGAAAACAGAAAACAAGTTTTTTACGTTTTGGCTGTTTTCTTCACAAATTTGTCAAATATTTTTTCAAAACGACAAAAAGAACGAATTTTCAACAATCTCAAAATAGACATCCAAAACACAAAATACAAAACGAATTCAAAACTCAAAATACAAAACTGAAATACGAAAAAAACGCCCCCTAAAATTTTAAAATATCACTTTTTAATAAAAAAAGTGACAATTAACTTTATAGAGTTATTTACTTATTTTTAACTTCCAAAACACTTATAATATAATTTTAAATAGACATCTAATTTTAGGGGTATTACCATATTGAATACATGATTGTATGTAACGGTTCATGTGTTTTAAGTGTAGAGAGTGTTGATTTTGAATTATTGACATCAATGTAATTTACTACTTTTTTTGAATTTCTGTCACATTTTCAAAATTTTGTCCCACTTTTGATTATTTGTCACTTTTTTGAATTTCAGTCACTTTTTTAAGTAAATGTCACTTTTAAAAAAAATAAAAAAAATAATTTGTCACTTCTTTTAATTTTGTTATTTTTTTTTATGTTTTATCACCTTTTTTTATTGTTTGATACTATTTTTGAAATTTGTAATTTTATTAAGCATTTGTCACTTTTTTTTTTTTTAAAGTGATAAACATCATTTTTTAATAAAAAAGTGACACTCAACTTTAAAAAGTGACGTTTAGTATTTAGTGGGTAGATTGTATTCTAGTTAATAATTAACTTGATCATTTTCTCAAGTGACTAGGCTGTGTGTCACTTTTAAATATTAAAAAAAAGTGGCATCGTCATTTTTTTTATTGTTTGTCACTTTTTAAAATTTTTGTCACTTTTGTGAGTTCCCGTAACATTTTTGAGTATTTCACTTTTTTAAAGTTCCGTCAATTTTTTTTCATTAACTTTTTTATTGTTTTTTACATTTTATTTTTGATTTTTTGCCAAACATCAAATTTTAATAAAAGAGACATTGTAAAAAAGAAACATTTAACTTTTAAAAAGTGACATTGTATGTCACTTTTTAATAAGAAAGTTACAATTAACTTCATAATTTTATTTATAATTTATTTTTTATACTTCCAAACACTTTTAATATGATTTTTCAATAGACATCTAATTTTAGGGGTATTACTATATTGAATACATGATTATGCCCCTGTTTGATTCCCATTTTTTCATCGTAAAAATGAAAAATATGACCGTTATCCATCTCATTCAACCACCATATTTGACTTTACATCTCTTGTGTGGGGCTGATAACGACTATATTTTTCATTCTCATTTTACAAATAACGTGTATCAAACGGAGCTTATATGTGACTATTCATGTATTTTACGTGCAGAGTATATGGCTCTTAAATTATTGACATTGGCGTAATTTGCTACTTTTTTGAATTTCTATCACTTTTTTGAAATTTTGTCTCATTTTTTAGCATTTGTCACTTTTTTAAATTTCAGTTACTTTTTTTTTTTTTTAAATTTTTGCCACTTCTTATAGTCTCTACCACCTTTTTGATGTTTTATCACTTTTTTGAGTGTTTGTTATTGTCTTTATTTTTTGTAATTTTTTTAGTGATTGTTACTTCTTAATTTTTTTTGGCTATATTTTTTTATTGTTTGTTATTTTTTTAGTTTCTGTCACTTTTTTAATGATAAATATCACTTTTTAATGAAAAAGTATCACTCAACGTTAAGAAGTTACGTTTATTATTCAGTGGGTAGATTGTGTGTCACTTTTAAATAAAAAAAAGGTGGCAGTGTCATTTTTTGAGTGTCTGTCACTTTCTAAAACTATTGTCACTTTTGTGAGATTATGTCAATTTTTTTAGTGTATGTTAATTTTTTGAATTTCTATCACTTTTTTAGTGTTTGTCAATTTTTTTAAAAAATTTTTGGTAACTTTTTTTATTGTTTGTTACTTTTTTAGAGACAAACATCGATTTTTAATAAAAGTTACATTATATGCCACTTTTTAATAACTTAACTTAACTTTATAAAATATTTTTAATTTTCAAAATACTTTTCATATGATTTTTCAAAAGATATTTAATTTTAGGATATTTTTGTAATTTGTCCTTATAAGATTGGACTAAACTTAGCTGGACTCTGTTGGATACTATTAATCTTCCGCGAAATTTTGCATATTTTGACGAATTCAATGTAAAAAATGGGATTGCTCCCTCGACAAAATTTGGATAAAATTGAGCAAAACATTCTCATAAATTCATGAGGAAGTGGTAAAAGGTAGGATACAGGTTAGAAGCTCAAAGTAGGAGTGGTGAGGATAAAGGTTCAACCAATGTAGTTTTGAATGTACGATACAAGTATATGAGGTGTAGGCTCTTTATTTTTAAAGGATATATTCTACAATTTAAAGAGCATCCATAAATTTAAAGAGCGAAATATTTAAAATGCTCCAATAGATTCTTTATTTTTAACATTTAATTTTACTATTTCCAATATATATATATATTTTTTATTCTTTTATTTTTACCATTTTTCCTCTAATAATTATATCACTTTATTTAATTAAGTCAATAAATTGTGTATTGAAAGTTAGAATCTTTGAAACATTAAATTATAAAGATGTGGGTTTGACTCTCCAAATTTGAAGAGCCAAACCCACTTTTTATTTTAAAATGTTAAATTGAAGAGTCTTTTGAAGTAAGATTTTAAAGATTGACTTTTTAAAATAGAGAGTATTCCATTTTTAAAGAGTTTCTTGGAGATGCTCTAAATTTGAAAAGTCAAATCCACCTCTCTATTTTAAAATGTTAAATTGAATAGTCTTTTGAAATAAGATTTTAAAGATTGACTCTTTAAAATAGATAATATTTTATTTTTAAAGAGTTTTTTGGATATGCTGTAAGTCTTGTTTTTCTCAACTTTTAATTGAATTAATCCATTTATTTTCTATCAAGGCAACTATATCATGAAGAACTCAATAGTCGGTGATCGGGTGACATGGAAGCTAGCCACGCAAGCTTCAAAGAGTGGGCGACTATAATTATAACGTTTTTAAGCTAAGACACCAGATTTCTACAAAAGAGGACTCCAATTCATGTCTCGACCCAACACCTAAGGGCCTTTTTGATTGGCCATTATTTTTCATGGAAGTTGAAAATGAAATTTTAACTTCTATTTTTGACTTGTTTGATTGGCCAAATTTTATTGGCAAACCATTTTCCACATTTTTAATGAATTGGTTTTCCCACAATTTTTGTGGTAACTCGTTTTTTTTTTTATTTTTTTGGCAATTGAAACAAATTTTATTCTCAATTGTATAAAAAAAAAAAAAAAAAATACATCCCTTTAATTGACAATTTCTATGGAAAACAAAATCAAACAATGATATTCGATTTTTCATTTTTTTTGACAATTGAAACAAATTTTATCACTTTAATTGATAATTTTCATGAAAAATATAGTCAAACGTATACCAAAAGATAGAATATTTCAACATTGTTCAATTGAAAAATTATACAAATCAAACACAATAATTGACAATTCCTAGTAAAACAAGTTCTCAACAATTCGTTTTCTTTTCACTCAAATTTCACATTTGCAATCAAATAGACCTTAATAGTTGATGTCGAAGCCTGTTCCCACTAGGCTGCATCCTTCTATATGTGCTTTTAAGGGGTTACAAAAGCCATAAATGTCTCAATTCTAACCCAATCTATAACATTTTCTCAAAACAAAATTATATCTCAAATTTAATACTAAGTAGGTCATTTGTTTTCTCATTGATGGCGGGTTTAGTAATATCGAATTTGTAATAATAATATTAATATTGCATGAGTTGTAAATAATTTTTTATTCAAATTTATTTAGCTCGTAAATTTTTTAATACACGCACAAATTATAATGAAATGCGCGTAATTTCATTATATCGAGCAACAACTATTATTCTATCGAGCAACAACTATAAAATGATTTTGATTACCTGAGAGGGTGGAAAGAATCTCACACAATCATGCAAGCTCGCTCGATACAACCTTGGGCGTACAATAAACATCCTCATATGTAGAAGTTTAAGAATCACACGATGTAGATTGGTTTAAAGAACAGTCACATTCTCATACTTAATTATCTATATTTATATCGATTCTATATAAAGTGTCACGTCATGAGTTGAGAATAATTTTTTTGACGATTTTATCGTACATATGTTTAGATTATTTCAATAATATCACAATAAATACAAAGTTATAAGTCCCTCATTGGTCTAGCTTAAAAGTTGGATTAAAATCTAATTTAAACTCAATAATTAATTATAACAACACATTTCATGATATTTATAACTTTTTAATCACACATTCCATCAACTTTTATCAAAATTTATTAAAATTTTGATTTTTATCTGAATCAAAAATGAATTTGGTGAAGTCAATGAAACTTTTAAACTCTGATGAAAGCCAAGAGACTTCCATCAATATTGAAAAATATAAATCAAATTTTATTATGTGTGCATTTATTTGAGTGTTATTTATCTATTTTAATAATTAGATACATTCGAGTCCCCTTAGTGTCACCGAGGTGAGTATTCGGCTGTAAACTTTAAGGTCCTGTGAGATTAGTCGAAGTGCGCGTAAGGTGATTCAGACATCCACGATCATAAAATTAAAAAAAATAATAATTAGATACATGAAATTTAACGAATCTATGCACTCACTGCATTTATGTATTTGGGGTAGAGCGGTGATTAATGGGAAATTAGGATTGATTTATAGCGACCAAGGACGTGTATTTTGAAGGAAAGTCAATCCCAGAGAAAGTACTTCTTAGAAATATGGGGCTATTATAATTGACCTAACCTTACTTTTTCCAAAATTCTACATTTGTCTCCATTCCCCCGCCCCCCCGCCCCACACACACAATTGGTCCAATGCGTGGGCGACGGTGCATGACCCAAGAATCCTTGACAAACTAGAATTTTCCACATTATGTGGTGTGCATTCTTGATTCATGTTTCCTTTTTCTTCTGCAATTTGATTTTGGAATTGTTCTTTTGTATTCTTATTAGCCCTTTTGAGTTAGTTTCATATTTTACACAACTTTTAATAAAATCTTAATTGCACCCTCCAACTTTAATTTGTCTCAAATTCTCGATTAGTAAACTCGCTTTCGATATTAATTACTGTGTCAACTTCGTTACTAAATCAAACAAATTTCAACAATCTAAAGTGTCAAATGCTTTCAGATAAATAGTTAGAAAATAAATCGATATTAATTCATCTGACAAATTTAGTCGCAAGCGAGGGCTAATGGAGGATTACAATGTTATGTTTGGTAATAAGGGATGACATTGAAGATAAATTGAAGATTTTTAGGAATGTGATTACGATAAATCAAAGTTGAGTTACCAAACTTGAAATTAACAGTATTTCTTTTTTACTGTTCAAGATTCTAGAAGAAACTAAATTTCAAAACAAATAATAATTTCTGGTTCCAAAACTTTTCCATGGTCAAATCAATATAGCATACGATTCTTGAAAACGAAAAACCAAAAAATTAGTGAATTCATGAGGAAATAAATCGTGTGAAATAATACTTACCAACTTATATGACACGTTAAATGAAAATTTAAATAGTTACGTTATTTAAAATTGATTATGTAACTATAATGAAAAAGTTGTGATCCCGTAACTTTTCCTTTTAAGAAGTATGAAAGATGAAAATTTTCCTATATAAAGGTCTTAAAACAAGAGCCATCTTACCTTCTCATCTGTCGAAAATCCCTCTCTACACCGACCAACCTTAATTTCCACCATGTCCAATGCAGCCATGAAACTCATTTCCATCATTTTTATACTTGTATTTCTCTCAAGCTCCATAATCCCAGGACATGATTGTCAAGAATTTTCAAGAAAATTATCAAAGAAAGAATTTGGCCTCAAAAGAGAAAAACTAAGCCACCTCCACTTCTACTTCCATGACATAGTAAGCGGCCAAAATCCCACCGCCATCCGTGTGGCTTCCGCCGCCATGACAAACACCTCCTCCAGCTTGTTCGGCGCGGTGGTGATGATGGACGATCCTTTGACAGTCGGCCCAAACATGACCTCCAAACTTGTTGGAAGGGCACAAGGCATTTATGCAGCGGCGGATTTGGATGAAGTCAGTCTTTTGATGGTTTTGAACTTTGCTTTTGTTGAAGGCAAGTATAATGGCAGTACTCTCAGTGTGTTGGGGCGGAACACGGTGTTTTCCGCCGTGAGGGAGATGCCAATTGTCGGCGGAAGTGGGCTTTTCCGATTTGCTCGTGGCTATGCTCAGGCAAAAACTCACTATTCTAATTTACAAACTGGGGATGCCATTGTAGAGTACAATGTATATGTCTTCCATTATTGACCTAACCCTAGTGCAACTACCGTCGTAAACCTTTGATCTGAACATTGTTACAAGTGATTTTGGTAGTATTTTCCGATGTTTTCAAAATTAGCTTTATAAACGTGTTTGATACTTAATGGCTTCCATATTTTATAGTTGAAAAATATTATCAATCACAATTATTTTACTTTGTTGATAATTCAGTAGTGTTCATAAAGATCGTACAAATAATAGATTTTACAAATATTTTTAGAAATTAATCAATTAATATCCTGGTAAAATGCTCATTACACCAAACATGCGCTAATTGAATTTTAATACTGGTAATTATTAATACAAAACGTGATTCACTTATTTGGTATAAAATGAACCGAGACATGTGAAACTCACACTTTCTTTCACTTTTAAGGTTCTTTTCTTCAAGCTTGATCATTAATATTTTTGAATAATACTACTTAGTACCAATGATATTAGAGCACCAGTTTAACTGACCAATTGACCCCATTATTTCAATTCATAATTTTTGGAATAATATTTTTTTAGAGAATGTGGTTAAAAAAGTAGGAAATTTTTTCGATTTATGTGTAATATTATTATATGGAAGATTATGTGGTTGAAAATAAGAGAGATAAAAATATAATTTGAAATAATGGGGGCCAAACGGGGGCTATATAAATCATGTGATATTGCATTTAAATGAATATATCATTTAATGTCATACAATTGTCACTTAAACTAGTGTTTGATACCAGTTATGCTGAATAACGTTACCCAATCTTTTTATTTACACGATCAAGAAATACCATCAATTCCATCGTTTAGTTATTTAAAACACCTCTCTTTAATTCTTTAAAGGAGGAGGGAATGAAGATTTAGTGCTAGAACAATAAAATTGTCAAAGATTTAGAATTTGATTTGGTTCCAAGTCAATCTGGATACAAAGGAAGAATTTTGAGCATTGAATTTTGTGGTTAAAAAAAAACGACATTACAAACCCAACTACCCCCAAATTCCCCACCACCTTCAATTTCAGCATTTGGCAACGTATTAGTAAGAATAGTTGTTGGATATTATACGCAATAATAGAGAAGTGAAATAGAGAAATCAATACAAGTATTTAACGTAGTTCAGCGATGTGCCTATTTTCACAAGGAGCGAAATAGAGATTTATTTCAGTATTTATACTAACTTTAGCCCAAGTCCATACAAGAATCAACCTATTTAGCGTTCAGGCAAATAGACATTAAATTAAAACCCGCAAGGCCGATGTCGTCGCCTTGCTCCATTTCGTTCGATGCGTTTCGCTCTCTTCACTCCACTGCCCATTCCGACATTGGTCAATTTGGTCCAGTAAACTCGTATTCCACTCTATATGAACTACATACACAACAATCTCCACCTTGACAAATATTCACCCCTTAGGAGAAACACTGAAAAATCATAACCTAGGAAAACACACCATTTTAGACCAATAGATTAGGACACATCCTTTCTAACACTTAGATATGTTAATCAAGTTCAAGCAATGATTGAACCAGTCCATTGTGATTGACTTTGTCAACATGTTTGCTGCACTCTCTGGGATATGCACCTTCTCTAGCAACAGTTCTCCTGAAGTAACCAACTCCATTATCTTGTGAAATCTTACATCAATGTGCTTAGTTCTTATATGATAAATATGATTCTCTGCATGACAAGTGTCCAATTGGTATAAGGATTCAACTTAAGTCTCTTATTAAGCAGAGGTCTTGGGTGCAAATCTTGGGAGACGCGACAGAAAGTCGTGAGGAGGTAAGTGGGCACAGACTCACCCAAAGCGGACAGTATGTAAACTAACGACTTGAGTATATACCTGAGTCGTTACATTGAACCTCCAACACTTTCTTCAATTAATTTTTTTGAGACAACCATAATTTCTAGCCTTCCTATCTCTGTTGATCTCCATGTCAAGAATTTTCTTAGCCGGCCCCAAATCTTTCATATCAAACTTGCTGCTCAACAAAGACTTCAACCTATCTACCTTATTCGCATTCTTAGCAGCAATTAGCATGTCATCTACAAACAAAATCAAAAAAATATATAAATAATCCTTAATAACTCTGTAGTAAACACAACAATTATACTTATAGTTACTGTAGCCAATCTGAATCAAGTGGGAGTCAAACACAAGAAAGACTTCTTTAGTTTAAACACAAGATTCTCCGTTTCTGGTTCTAAGAATCCTTCTGTCTGCTCCATGAAAATATGTTTATCCAAATCACTATGAAAGAAAGCAGTCTTCACATCCAACTGCTCTAAATCCAAATCAAAATTGGCCACCATTACCAAGACAATCCTGATGGAAGTGTGTCTGACGACCGGAGAGAAAATCTCATCATAATCTATTCCCTACCTCACCGAGTATCCCTTAGCTACTGATGGAGCCTTGTATATTTTCCCTTCTTTTTTCTGGCATTTCATCTTTCTTTCTGTACACCCACTTACACTCTATCGGTTTCTTCCCATTTGGAAGCTCCACTAAAATCCCAAGTATCATTTTTATGCAATGATTTAATTTTCGCCATCATAAACTCTATCCATTTACTTTTCTCCTGACTACTAATGACATCCTGAAAAGTTATAGGTAACGATGGCTGGTAATGAGTACATAAGAAACTGAATCCTCGAATCTATACTTTATTGATGGCCTGATAGTGCGGCGTGGTCTATCTGTGACAATGCTATGATATCGTTCATCTTCTAAGCCATAATTGTCCATTCTTTGAGCATTAATCTTCATGTCAACATTGTTTAGATCTACCTGCACCACTTGGTTCTAGCTACTGTCCTCGCCTAAACTGAGCTTATCTTCATCTAGAGAAGCTTTTATGCATGAATGTTTCATCAAAGACTATATTCCCACTTATCACCATTTTCTTTGCCTCTAGATCCCAAAACTTGTTTTTACACCTTTCACATAGTCATAAAAATGCACTTTCTTGATTTCGGATCACGCTTGGATCTCTGATCACTAGATACATACACAAAAGTCGAACAACCAAATTCTTTCAATCCGGAATAATCAACTTTGTTACCTATCCAAACTTCATCTGCAACTTTCCAAGTTTAGTGCTGATTGTGGTGAACTGTTTATGACATAACATGTCATGTTCATCGCTTCTGCCCAAAAACTCTTCAGAAGCCCTGCATTCAATCTCAATTATCTTGCCCAAGTTGCAATTGTTCTACTCATCATCTCCGCTACACCATGCTGTTGCAGTGTCTTGCGAACTATATAGTGCCACCGAATACCATACTCCTTACAGAATTTTAGAAACTATGAATCTGTGTACTTTGTACCGTTGTGTGTCCCGAGGTACTAATTTTCCTTCTTTTCTGGTCCTCTACTTCTGCTTTCTACAATCTGAACTTAGCAAAGATTTCAGACTTGTGCTTCATGAAATACACCCAATTTTTTCTAGAGATGTCATCAATGAAAGTAATGAAATATTGAGATCCACCTTTAGACAACTCACTTACCAGTCCCTAAACATCAAAATGCATAAAATCAAGAATGCCCTCTATCTTGTGCTTTCTTGTCTTGAACTGTACTCTGGACTATTTTCCAAGTACACAAAATTTGCAAAAATCCTGCTTGCATAATTTTACTCCCTTCAACAAATTCTTCTTGTGAAGCTCAATCATACCACATTCTCCTATATGCCCCGACCTCATATGCTATATGAAAGTGTCATTTGACATAGATTTTGTTGTAGCAACTCTACCTACAACTGTATTTCCCAGCAGTTTGTAGATATTCTCTGTCAATTTCTGACCATTTGTCCCCTTTCTTTACTGTCAAGCCCCACACTCTGACTTATAAGAATAACCATTGGTGTCCAAAGTACCTAAAGAAATTAGGTTCTTTCTCATTTCTGATACATGCCTAACATCCTTCAAAGTCCCCACCACACCATCGACCATTTTAAATTTTATGGACCACATTCCAATGACCTTACATGATACATCGTTATCCATAAGAACAGATCCAAGATTACTCAAGCGTTGCACTCATACTCCCAACCTATTCAGCTTCCTTGGCAAACATACATTAAATTAAAACTCACAAGGCCGATGTCGTTGCTTCGCTCCACTCCACTCCACTCCGCTCTGCTTTGGAATCGGTCAATTTGATCCAGTAAATATGTGTTCCACTTTATATGAGTTACATATACAACAATAGTCTCGTTCCAAAGATTTTCAAAAATTTGAGATTAGTAGTCCATTCAAGAATCCTTTGCACTTTTTAATTTTTCTGGAACTCATGATTAGATCTTTTAGTTAAAACAGTGACGAATAAAAGCCCAATCCTAATACAAAAACCATGTAGTATCATTACCAACGAGTCATTTATGTCTTTGATTAGTAAAATGCTATGTTAATTGTGTTGGAACAAGAAAACTTGGAGAATCTAAGTGGAAAATTATTTTGATTCTACGTGATTGGATTGTTGTGGTACCTATATATTTTAGAGTATTTTCAAGAGACTTTTTAAATATGAAATGTTCTATATTTTAAAGAGTTAACCCTTAAAATCATACTCTAAGAGACTTTTTAAATTAACATTTTAATTTAAAGAGTGGGTTTGACTTTCTAAATTTAGAGAGCCAAACTCACTCTCTCTAATTAAATGCATTCAAAGTATATCAATTTTTAATGTAGGAAAATAATAAAATAATCTAAAGAAAAATTTATTAAAATAAAAGATAGAGAAAAATAATAAATATTTTTTTGGGAGTTGTAAAATTAAGTGTTAAATATAAATTGCTTGTTGGAGTAATTTATAAACGCTCTCCAAAAGATAGAATATACTCTTTAAAAATAGAGAGTCTTTTGAATACGCTTTTAGGAGTTAAGTAGATTTGTCTTCTGCTACTTGGGTGTTGTATTAGCAAGATTCATCTTTTAAGATTGAAATCAAGTCCCAGTACCTTTATGCTTGATAGTTTTGTCACTGAAATTTTTTCTTGGGTGCCTTATTGAATTCTAGATTTCTTCACCATGTTAGTTTAGGTCTATGAGTTAAAACTTAAAAAGATTTGAAGGGTAACTATACATAAGCATTTATGAAAGGAAAAATCATTTGTTTCACATTAAGAGTACCTTAGGTCTTACGAGATTTCTTAGTGTATTTTTCGATGTATTCGAATACAGTTTTTCTATAGTTTTTCTTTATTATTGTAGGGTTTGAGGACTTCAACATTATTCTCAACGTAGAAAGACGTAATCACATTTTTCAAAAGCTCAGGCAGTATCATTAGGATCAAACTCGAAAATTCACGCAAGCGCTATTCGTTTGCTGGCCAACCCCCTGATTCAATAGGTCCATCCACATCGCTTCTTCATTTCTCGATTTCTCATGCAGTCCTGGTGTTAATGGAATTTGTGCAGGCCATTAGACCCATTATCTGCTATGCGCTTTTATCTTTTTGGTCTCTCTACCCATGGCATGCCTTCTTTGCAACTCTTAGAGTGTGAACACATGGGCTAGATGCAGCATATTACTTTTTTGTGGTTTTCTTCTTTTTCCTTTCTTGGTTTTTTTTGTTGTTTCATTGAAACCCAGTCTCCACACTCTCCCTAAAGCACCCATCAAAACACTGATGGAATGTTTCATTATAATGTTCACCACGGCATAGAAAACCTCGACCGCGTGTTTTACATAGGACGTAAACGTGGGTTCGCAAGGTACTCGATTTGTAAATGCTGGTGTACTTGCTCAACCACCCACCATCTTCAGGCTCCGGCCAAAAGCCACGCTGACCCACCCAACACATCTGCCCACTGTCCAAACTGTCAACCTCGTTCCTAGCTTTATGGGGTATGGGGTTGTGGACCTTGTGGTCCGATGTTTCTTAAATTCCACTGGTCTCTTTTTGTGGCATTGTGGTCCTAAGATTCATATAATTAATGTGTTCTCTTCATATGTCTTTGTTTACTGCCCTTTAGGTATCAGCCCTTCTATTACTTCACATGTATGTGTACTTGTCAACTGTATTAACTTGTGGGCCTTCTCATTGTTGGATGTTAATTTCTTCCTTTTGAATACTGTAAAATTTGAAATTAAGGGGTAGAATGACAGTATCATGAAGTGGACTAAAATGAATTCACACTGGAAGTTCGTAGCCTGTAAGATGTACCATCAGCAATGCAGCACTTCAACTATGGATTTTGCTATTTGTACATCCGGGATGACATTCTCTCTCACAAGAAGGGAGGGCCCACGCTCCAATAAAATAATCATGGCCCCCCTATTATGAGGGGGAATGTCATCCCGGATATACATGTAGCAAGATCGCTTCAACTATAACCCCATTATTTCACATTATAATTTTTTTTGTTCCATTTTCAACCACACAATTTTTTATAAAATAATATTACAAGTAATTAAAAAAAAAAAAAAAATTCCTTCTTTTTCAACCACATTCTCCAAAAAAACGCTATTCCAAATATTATAATACCAAACGGGGGCCTATTAATATTTCATCCTTGTAATAGCCCTTTTGGAGATGTAATTGATAAACTTGTTTAAAGTGAAGACACGAGTGGCAAACATTTTTAGAATGTTTAGCACGTTGAATTGAACATGATTAGAAAGAATCAAGGGCAGTGATATGAAGAAATTAATTTATCAATTGTCGTGTATTGTGAGGTTCAGCCCCCTTGCACCAAATTAGCATGCCCTCGAAATGGGGAAAAAAAAAGTTCTATTGTCTTAGCCACATCAATCTAATTCTAATTGATTGAGAAAAAAAATTAGACCCTTGCTGAAATAGATAAACACAACCAAAACGAGTACACTCATCCACAAAAGTCTCCTTCGCTAGAATTGAATCAAAGTCCAGATGATCTTCCCCAATCCCCCATCTCCATACGCTACTAATTATCTAATTTAAGGTTACTGCATAAGAATTCTTCATCAGAAGATTTTTATGTTCTAACAAATGTATTTGGACAAGAGAGGACAATTTCTCTACCTGTCTTTGTACATGTATGTATGATATAGGATCACAATGGATTGAGTTGATTTGATTTCAGTTTAGAATATAGATATCATTTCATCTCCATGGAAAACGCTTAACTTTGATAACTATATATTATTTACAAGGGAAGAAGTGACGATTTAAATGTGTAAATAAGTTAACTGTAAACCAACTTATAAGTCATTCACATATGTATAGTAGCAATTAATGAAATTATCAAAGATGTTTATTGATTAAGAAGAAGATGAATAATACCCTATTGCCCTGCCTGAGAGAATACAATATCTTATCCTTGAAGGAACAAGATTTTGAGAAGATTATTAGAGATGTAAATCCAAATTCACCTGACCATCTTGAATGCTTGGCTTCGATTCATATCCCAACAGGTTTTGAGAATTAGGGTTACTAATTGATGGTGGCTTCAAGTGATCATCATAGAACAATGGAAGCTGATGCATAAAAGTAGTGGAACTGTGAAGGGATGGGGTTCTCCACAAGGCCAAGGGACTCCCATTGATAGGTGGTTGTGTGTAGGATCCATGGCGAGTACCATATAACCTTGAGTCTCTAGTGTAGGCATAATTGCTTCCATATGCCATGGCTGGTGGTGGTGTTGAAACGAGGTGATGACCCATGACTCCATAAACTCGCGCTTCAGATAGGCCACCGTGTAAAATTGCAGACTGAAGATGCGCACGTTTGGCATTTTGGCGCTCCATCTTGTGTGCATTTTGGTGGCCTCCAAGAGCTTGAGAGGTAGGAAAGTTTCTGCAACAATAGTGGCATTCAAATTTTCTACCGCCATCTCCATTCTCATAGTCTTTGACCTCTTCTCTAGCGATATTTTCTCTAGGCTCGGATTCATCATTAGCTGTTGACTCGCCTCCAAATTCGTTACCAAAGAGCCTAATGGCCTTTTCTTTGACTGGAGCCGGTCGAATAAAGGGTAGCTGGGAGAATGATTCGACTTTCATGAAGTCACGAGTCTCTTTCTCACTCTTCTCCATGGATGTACAAACCTTTTATCTCAAGTATATAAGTTGTAACAAGTTTAAGGAGAAGAAGTTGAGAGAAATGTGAAAGAGCTATGGAGAAAAAGTCTTGTATAAAGGGACTTGAGAGAGGGTATGGTGGGACCTCATGCATAATTAAAGCCTCAACCATTTCTTGAATGTGGCCCTAAATTTTGATGTTCCTTCAGGAATGGTTTTTGGCTTACATTTCTTGGCTTCTATTTTCGTTATATTCTACATTGTCTGATAACCAGAAAGCAATGTTGAGAATCACATTACTGCATATGGTTAAGAAGTATTAATTAAGGTAGTCATAATTAAGGTTTTTGGATCAGTGAAATGGGAGATATGTGAACAGATGAGTTCATTGGTGGGTCTTCCCATCAGGATCAGGTACCATAATTGGTTTTGCTGTTAAATTATTTCAAGTAATTGATGGGGGCATTAATTCTGCAATGTGGTCCTTTAGAATGTTACCATCATATCACAAGAATTTCCGATTGCATGGTTTGGAACACCCTTGTACGATTTTACAACGAATTAAAGAAAATTAATCTTGGTACCAAGTATTAGACACGTAAATTTTAACTTGTTCGTCTTAACTACTACTGCAATATTTACGTCATTACTATTTACAAAATATAATGATAAAATGAATTCAACGGGCACATGAACATGCTTATTAAAAATTAAACCTATATATGTATATCGTTCCTCTTTAATTTCTTTAAGTTTTAAATGAGATAATTCAGCTTATTATTTAGTTTTATACTGTATTGATCATGACACGAAATGATCACAAGAAATCTTAAATTTTCCTAGAAGAGGTAAAATCCACACTAATGGTGTGTTTGATAGAGATTATTGGAGAAAGAATCTATTTTAAATAGTGATATGATGAGAAATGTGTGGTTGAGAAAGAATGAAAAGTTATTAATGTGATGAAAAATATTATTTTATTGAAAAATGTGTGGTTGAAAATAAAAATAAAAATATGACTCAAACAGGTCATAAATTTAGTTTTACTTTTTCTTGTGCATATATCCCCCGTTTGGTGGCCATTATTTCCATTTTAAAGAGTTTGAATAGTATTTTTTGGGAAAATGTTCGGTTAAAAAATAAGGAAAATTTTTCGATTTACGCGCAGAATATTTTATTGTGCAAATGTATGGTTAAAAATTATTCTGTAGAAAAAAGAGTTATAAAACCGTGGAAATCAAACGGGGCTATCTATAATCTCCACTTTGTGGATGTGATGGATTTTTGTTGAGCATCACTCCCACAACTGTCATGTCACCATCCATGGGAACCCTAATTCTCTATAAGTTGTAAAAGAGTTCAAATTTGACATTTATGCTTGCTTCTTTTCTTCATTGATATTGGTGTATTAGTTTGTTGAACGAAAACGAAAAGACATGTCTTCTTGTTGATCAACTCTCTTTCAAACAAGTTGGATTGATTGAGACATTACCTTTATATTATGAACACCCCATATCTGTGTGGACGACATGCAATTTATCCAACATATATATAGTTACGATATCCTCTTTGTTTTATTTCTTTCTCGATGCTAACTATTATTGAGTGATGGTTTTGAATATATATACAGTTATATCAAGGGATTAGACTTGCAAGATATGAATTATTGACAAACATTGATGAACTCCGACACAAGGCGAGGATACATAACATATAAAACTGATTTCTTTTTCTTAGCTCCAAGTCTTCTGTATATTGATTAATTATTAAATATAGTGTTGTTGTCTTGAACTGAATTATATATATTAATTTGGACCACCCAAGGCATCTTTTCCAATGTTGCACTAAGTCTACTTCTTTTTCTTTTTGAGTTATTACCCCAAGTACAGGATTTTTCTCATAGGCATTATACTGGTGCTGTCAACGTTGTATGGTGCGTTGGCATTACCTGTATGGTGCCCTTTTTTGTGATTTTTGACAAGAATCAATGATAATGTGCCAAGTAAAATTCTATAACAATTACGTGAAACAAAAAAATTATACGTATAGCACAGTCCTTTCCTTTTTTACCTTGATAAGTTAGTTAAAAACGAAGGTTAAAATACGTGTAAGTTACATAGCACACTCGGGCTAAATACCCATTTTTAAGTAATAATTAAGTGGTATTAGGTCATCCTAGATGGATTTCATGTCCCTATTACTCAATTGACTTACAACTTGAGCCACTTAATTGTCACATAAATTGGTATTTAGCACAATTAATGCAATGTGCCTTTACTCAACACATATACATAAAGAAAATAATACATTGCAGCTCAATTAGAGAACAACATATTTAATGATAAATTCGTTTATGTGGAAGATATGAGACAAATTTCAGTTTGGTTTGGTTTGATTTGATTTGATTTGTTTTTCCTTAATTTTTCACAAAATAAAAAAAAAAATGTCAATATTTCAGTTCCAAAATAAGGTAATTACAATTAAAACGAGTATAAGCTCTTATTATAAAGAATTGATATGTACATCTTGCTTCATATCATGAATGACATTCCCCCTTATGTGGCACAATCTGCGCAGTGAGTTAAGATCCGTCGTCTCATATTGTTGTTCATTTTGCTCTCTATCCTATTAGTTCTTGACACATCATCAATTTAGTGGGTTAGTGTTAAAATTATTGAGGATAAATTTGAGATAACATGTTAATTATTGATGACAAGTCAAAAATTAATTGAATTGACAGCAAAATTGGACAACATATCTTAACTCCTGGATAGTGACGTGAAAATGTGTTGGGGAAATCAAAAGATGTGATTGTGCCATGTGTAAGAGTGTAAACAAAATGTTAAAAATGATGTACTGATAAAGAATTAATCCCACTAATATGATCTCTAAACTCGAAAATTTAACTAAAAATAAATCTAGTACCAAAAACAGGGCTAGCCACAGGTGACTAATTAATTAGACTTTGGATGTGGCATTGGGGAGTTCGGCGTCGGCCGCCTCACGCGACAGTGAGAATCCCAATAACTTTTGAAGATTAGTCCGAATACTAATCGAAGACAACAGGTACAGAAATGCCATGGAGCAGTCAGTCATATCATCTCCGGGCAAGCCGCTATGGCTAACCTTCTGCAACAACCTTATCGGCAAAAATGGAATTTTTGTCATGGCCTTGCCCTCAAATAGACTATTTAACAATCCGTAAACCACGAACAAAACAACAGACACAACAACTCCCGACTTGAACTTGGATAAAGACAAATCTCGGCTAGACTCCTTATGAGATGGATCACTTAAATCCACTTGGCATATGATTGTGCTAGTTGATATGTATCAATGGTTGAATTTAATTTTGTGGTCAATTAACCTAGGGCAATGCAGGTTTGCCAGAAAAAATTGCCTACCTGGGTGACCGACCCTCACATGGAGTGTGGGTCCCGTGTGAATAAAATAATGTCCCCGACCCCGAGGTGTGTGTGTTTGGTCATCCGAAATGTCAACTGGGTGGGCAATGTAACACTGTCCAATAACCTACTAGTCATGTCCCTTGCATAGTACAATATTCGAATTTGAATTCAAATGATTTTGACTCTATAATTATACATGCATTCACTTGTTTTCTTTTTGGATTTGGAGAGTTGGAAAACATAGAGAGAAAATATAGAAATGAGCTAAGTGAGAGAGGTTTATATCTTCGGTGAAATTTTTGGTAGCCACCGGTGATTCTCTCGGTATATCCATTATCATTCTTGTGGACGACAGTGTATGATCCGGTGTGACACAAATCTTAGCTCAACATCATAGTACACTCCGTTGGTGGTGTTGAACAAGCTTTTGGTTGATTAGTTCGATTTTTATACTTTGAGAGTTTATGTTTCCGTATTGTAATTGTAATAATCATTTATACACTACATTTTAAACTCTATACTCCTTCAAGGATGTCTCAATGCTATCCATTTTCTTGGGTTTGGATTTCTTAAGGGTGTTTGAAGTTGGGTTGTTGGAGTCGGTTTGTTTCATTGTTTCGAGCTTCTTTGATGCCTTGTTGATGGTGGATTTCAGGGTTTTGTACGAGGCAGTACGGTAGACTAACAGGCAGGAGATGACCTCGCAAATTGTTGCAGTGCAAATTGAGATGCCAACCAGTGTTTTGAGGTTGGAAAACAACGCTGAAGCCATTGCAAATGATTAAACCTATATGGACAGACTTAAAAACAAGCCCAAATCCAGGGGGCCATTTGGCGCCCCCCTATTGGAGGGGAGCCTGTCCGTCACAGCTAAGAATATATACACACAAATTCTTGTTATCTTCTCCAACTGGAATTCCTGTTTTTTCTTCTTCCTAGTCCAGTTGGGACGCACCGGATCAAGGTTATCGTGTGTTGGACTATAATTAAATTAATTAATTTTTAAGTTCCGATGAAGTAATTGAACTTAAGGCCCCAAATAACTTCTTTTATTTCAACTTATTATAGAATTTTCTTTTTTAAGGAAGCTATCTTAAATCATTTTTCTTCAAAAACTTTTCTAGTCAGGTAGAACACTTTCAGAAAATTATCGAAACTTCCATAATTTCGAAAACAATTTTTAACATTTTTAAAACGACCATTAATATTATCATTATATCATCGGTTCTTATTAACAAATAGCAAGACGCTAACGAAATATCACCTTTCAAATACCGTGTTGTTGTTTGCTAACAAACAGGTGACATCAAATTTTTAATAGAAACAACAAATCTGAAAATTTTTAGATCAAGGAGTTTCGAAAAAATGTGCACTATATAAAGTTTCAATATTTGTTACTAAAATTATAATAGCTCATTTTCAATTACAATTCTCAACAAATATGACGCAAGGCATAACACTAGTTTCCATTGGAAGGTACAAAAATAAAGTCGCGTTTCAATCAAATTAAATTACAGGGCAACTATAACAGAGGAGGAAAAATCTAAGCACACCAAGTCACTTCGACAACTTCGGGGCGATACCAGCGCACACACTCCATAACGATTTAATAGAAATTCTAACGGTTACAATTATACAGCACTGATTATACAATTTCCGTAGAAAGGAATAACATTTAGAACAACTCCGAAGTACTTACCTATTAAACCAAGTTATTCGCATTGAATTCCAAAACAGCAAGGTAAAACTGGGCTCGTCTACAAATTCAATCATTTGGAAGGAATGTTCAGTGGCAAGACTTAGTAATGTCATTTTCTCTGGCAAACTAGAGACTACTATATCGGGGTATTGCTCTCTTTGTTCTTCAACCACTTGCCTGCCTTGTGGATGACTGATCACAACTCTTGCACCTACAAACAATCACAAGAAATTATTTCACATAACGTGATGCCATTGTTAACATCTAAACTTTTACGGTGCCATCCAAATAGCTTTTTGCTTCATCGAACACACAATCTTTGAGCTAATTAAACATGGTTTTCAACATAAAAAAAATAAGAATAAACCATGAGAAATATAAGTTTCATAGTTCCAAGTTCACCAAGCCGGGAGAGTGCCAAAACTATCGACTTAATGGTTCACGATGAAAAGGGATAGTGAATAAAGTTTGCCTCTCGCATCAGTAGTTAGGTTTGGGATATAATCACAAACAGTTCAGGTCTATTTGAGTACTATAGACCGGATAGAATCAGTTCAAAAGTGCAACTAAAGTATATTCAGTTCATTATTACCTGGCGAACAATGCTTGGCAAGTGAACCAAGAACCTGATGAATTTCGAAGGGTAAAGCAGGGAGAAAGTAGAGAAATATGACATCAAAAGGTGTCCACTTATCAGGTACATTTATCAGTCCTCCTTGCCAGCATTTGACTTTATCATACTTCTCTTTGATGGATGCCAAGATGAAAAGAGAGTCATGGATGACAAGCAATTGTTGACAAGGTGATGATTCAACCACTCTATCCACAAATCCTTCAGAACCAACAGAAACCATAACCTTTGAAGTTTCTACAATCTTTCCAGCAGAGATGATACGGTCAATCTTCTGCAAATGTTCTTCAGCAGAATTTGTTTCGTCAAAATCAATAACCGGCCAATCTTTCTCCACAAAATCTTCCAAATGGACTGTAGAAATCCTCCCCTCACTTGAAGGAATTGCAGCACTAACCAAAGATTGCATCGTCAGTGAGGGATGAAGTGAGATGCGAGGAATTTGGTTTGAACGAGAAGATCGAGACCTGATTTTAGAGTAATGACGGTAACCAAATGGATAAAGAGGCTGTAAATGTAGATAGGATGGCACTCCATGCAGGGAAGGTTTGAGTGGGAGGAAAGACAAAGTTGAAAATACAGAGTTCATCAGAAAAAAAGCACAGTTGGGATATTTCTGATTTGATGCTTCGAGCTGATCGATTTTGATTGTCTGCAACTGGAGCATGAAGTGTTCCTAGCAGCTGCCAGTTACGTTTTCTTGTACCATCCAAACTAATAATATTCCACAGATCAGTTCAGTACCCTGTCATATAATATCAAATGTCAAAACCTTGAGATGCAAAATGAGTGGAAGCGAATAAGTCAAGTTTGCTTCTTAATTATTGATGCACCTCTACAACACATTCAAATGTTTAGTACGTGTAATTGATAGTACTCCAACTTCATGTGTTTCAAAAGCAGGAACGACAGTAGAAAACTAAATACTTCCTCATCAAATAGACAATAGAAGACCAATGCAATGCTGCTTTCGAAACTATTACTAGATTCACTATAACTAACTGACAAGATGTCTATTCATGTGGCTTTTTGTTTTTCTCGAGATAAGGTTGGCGTTGAGTGTACCGTGGGTTACTGGAAAAGTCATTATACTTAGTCATTTTGATCAGCATAGTGGACTGGTTTATGTATTTACTCTTAAGAAGTAGCAGCTGGTCAAGCCACTAATAATGCTCTACCTTTGTGAGCATTGTTAATTACTTTGCTCGCTGTTGGAAAACGGGCCACTGACTGTTAAACCGCTCAACGATCAGACCGCTAAATCAAATTGAATAATAACCACTTTCACCATTTCACCCAACATATTGAGGATTATTGAAACTTTATTTCTCAGCAACCAAAGAGCAGTACACTTTCGTTTGAGTCAGTTCACATTCAAATTACAGATATTTTTCCCGAAGCTTCCATAGTTTTGCTTATAATCTCAGGGGCGAAGCCACCTGGGGTCTAGTGGGGGCAGCTGGATTTTGATCCTGGGTATAAGGGTATTCCACCTATTACACTTGAGGGGGTAGCCAGTTTTCAAGGCAAGGAGAAAACCATAAACAACCACATCAAAAAATTCAAGAGAAATGCTGTCGAATAAATCATTGTTCCTAGATGAAGATTATCATCAAGAAATAACAAATTTGGCGCAAAAAAAAAAAAAATTTAAGGAGTTGAGTTAAAATTAAATCATTCGTAACAATAAGTCTAGTAAAATCAGATACTACCTTCCAGATTTGGTGATGAAAAAGTTGAGTAGAAATCACTGCAGCACAAGATAAATTGGTGCCTAGGGGGTGATGAATATGTCGCCCTTTTCGCCTCTCCTTCACACTGCTAATATTTCCGATGAAGAAAACCTTCTTGTCCCCCTTTGCTCTAGCCTCTATGAATAAGACAAAATAGTTGGATATGCGTGCCTTTTAATTGGGCTTTACAAAAAAATCTACACGTTGAAAAATTTCACAAAATGGGCCCTTATATCAAATTGGGAAAATTTCATAACTAACAGCACAATCCATTTCAATAATAAAACAATAAATTTCAAATATCAAAAATCAAATTTTTATTAATTTTTATTTATGATTTAATTAATTAATTAAATATATAAATGTCAAAGATATATACAATTTGGTCACAAATTCATTTATTGATCAAATATTGTCAAATTAATTAGTCACAAATTATTTTGAAATTACAAATCAAAAATTTTATAAGTCATTGTTTATTTTCGAGGGCACAAATTAGAATTTTAATATGTCACAATTTATTTTACGGTCACAATTTATTCATCGATCACAAATCACAATTATTATAAGTCATAACTTGTTATACAATCGTAGAATTATCAGATTATTGATCACAGATTAACAATTTTTTAAGTAACGTATTATTTTTTAATAACAAATTATCTTTATCATTTGTCACATATTTTTTATTGGTCACAGATTAACCAATTTAGTGGTCCAATCAAATAATACGTGACTACCACCTGACCACCGTCTTCACCACACCACACCATAACGACCAACCAATAAATTCTCAAACCCACCATCACAACTATCTCTGCCACCATCAACACCATCATCGCCACCGATCCACAACCACCAACATCACAATTTATTTATTGGTCACAGATCAAAAATATTAAAAGTCACAATTTATTAAATAGTCGGAAATTAGAAGCAGATAAATAGAAGCGAAAAAACTGCAAAAAATAATCTTAAATAAAAAAGCAAAAATAACCTTTTAGACTTCACTTTCTTTTCTATGTTCTTATTCACCACTTCCACTTCCTTCTTCTGCTTCTGAACACTCACCAGATACTTCTCTAGAGAATCCTCAGCTTCACTCTTTCCTATATATTAAAGAAACCAGCCAAATATAACGTAAAAAAGCAATAATCATCAACAAAAGCCAAAGAGACAAAATCAAATAGAAATAACAATCAATATTATAATCCCATCAAATATTATCCACTTTTCTCAAAACCCAGAACACATAACCGAGTTTCGAAATCATAACAGTAAAGCCATCATAGACTAAACTCACTTAGGAGGAGGGGCATGAAGGAAGGTTGGAAAGGCGGGGTGTCAAGAAGAGATGCTTACTGCAGCACGAGATCATTCAACTGCGCTTCAACACCTCTTCCACCAACGTTGAATAATCCAAATGAGGTGAGGTGACACAGCTGTTGTGGAGTTGTTGATGAGGCTTCACTCAAAGAAGAGAAAATGAAAGAAAGGGGACGCAAGGGAAATGAAAAGAAAATGGAAAGCTGAAGAAAGAGAAAGTGAAAGGAAAAGGGGGAGAAATGGAAAAGGTGAAAAGACTTCGCCTCCTAGACCTCTAGACAGATATGGCGTGTTGGAAAAGAAATGGCATGTGAAAACGTTAAGTATAATAAAATAAAATAAAAAATTAAGATACGTCTACACACAACCATCAAAACGACGTCATTTTAGTTGATGATTCAATTTGCTGACAACTGTCCAATGAGTGGAGTGACTGACTCTTTTATATTGTTTAGGATAGTGATAGAATGAATCATTCACTTAACTGTACTTAAAAAATAGGACTATGCTACATGTACACACAATACTCTACATAATGTCCTATATTCCCCTCACATGGAGAGGGGCCTATAAATATTTTATTATGTATGGACTCCCCTCCATGTGAGGAGGGTGTAGGACATTATGTAGGGAATTGTATACATATAACATTTCCCTAAAAAATAACCATTATCTTTTCAATTATACCGTTCCAAGGTTCAAAAATTCGTGATCCCAACTCAACAATATAGAAGGGATACTAATAATACGAGCCATAATTGCATGTTGCTAAACATTCCATCAAATGTCACGACCATCAAATGGTACCATTTTTGTCTATTTGAACAATATCACATGAAGTTAGACTAATTCTACAAGATAGCAATAGTTGAAATTACAATTGTCTGTCACATCTCACATGTGACATATGATCACATGGTAGGAGTCATATTATGTCCATTTTATTAATGTTCGATATCTAATAACATGCACGAACAATATTGCTATTAAATAATTGACCAAAATACCCTTTAACATATGAGTAAATAAACCATAATTATACTGATTCACACAAAATATTATAGAATATGTTCATTTGAAAAAAAAAAAATTGAACCGACGAGGTGATTAGAATTGGTTTTGAAAAGTTGAGATTTATAGAGGGAAATAATCTAGCGGACGTGATAGTAACACAAAACGCTCTGCCACATTAGAAAACTCTTCTTCACAGTAAGAACAAGGGAGAAAAAAATATATGAATGTAAGAAAGTTAAAATTAAGTTACTTTCAAATTTTGTCCATCAATTTTTCAAGATATTGATTTCATCCTTAATTAAAAAAATATGTGCTCAATTTCATCCCCAGTCTCTCATTCAATCTACAAGTGAATTTCATTGCCCTTTCATGTTGCACTTTGTTCTTGACGATCTAGCTCCTCATCAATGCATTGGGAGAATCAAGTGAGTAGACTTCCTCAAAGGACCTCGAGGTGGTAAATTGTCTTTCATAGTATTATTTCTCACCAGATACAAGATGAAGTTATGCGATTTATTCAGAAAGACGAAACAAACACTATATTTGACCTTGACAGATAACTCTATCCTATGAAGGATCAACGCAAAAATTAACGATGCAATCATAAAATCAAATCATGACAGTAAATAACCAAGAAAGTAGATTCTTACTACTAGTATTTTTATTTATTTATTTTGTCTAGCATTAACAAGCTGAATAACCATAATCAAGTCGAAGTTTATGTCCAAGCAATCAAAGGAAACTACAATTCGCAAGTGAAAGAGTGTATGCCGTAACAAAACATTAATATTTGGTATACCTTTTGCCAAGGCAGTAGTTGTATTAATCAAAGCGAAAAGGAACCTCGGGATCAAGTATTCTCCTTATTTTCTTAAGTAGTTTAGACGAGAAATCATATGGAAGAAGATCGACTGAATTTCGACTATTTTCACTACTAAAAAGTGCGGCTTCAGCGATGGAAATTTATCAATAGTCAATTTTTGTCGTTATCAGTGATGGATTATTGATAGAATAATTAAATTATTGACGGACAATAAACAATAACTTTTTAAAATTATTTTACGAACAATGATATTTTAGTACTGAGGAATTTTCCGATGAAAATTTTCTATCAGGGAAATTCTATTGGTAATAACTTTGTAAAATAAATAAATAAATTAATATGTCCGACATATTTTAAAATAAATAATTTCATTGGTAACTATAAAGTAAGAGAAAAATAAAAGTTCAAATGGAAACAATTTGCTGGTAAATACTTTATTCCGTCGGTAATATTTTAAAAAAGAAAATATAAAATTGCTATATTGTAGGTATAGATTTGAAAGGAAACAAAAAAAAAAAATTAAATAAAAAAATAAATAAAATATTATTTGGTGTGAACCGAGTTTTGTAATTTTGTGAAATGCTTCTCATTTCTCAAAATGTAATGTTAATTATATGAGTTATCAAAATTTTCTAATTAATATATGTCCATTTTATTATTGTTCGATATCTAACACTGCACGTGAACAATATTATAATTAAATAATTGACCAAAATATACTTTAACATATGAGTAAATCAACCATAACTGTACCGATTGACACAAAATATTATAACGTATGTTCATTTGTAAAAAAAAGTATGAACCGACGAGGTGATTAGAATTGGTATTGAAAAGTAGAGATTTATAGAGGGAAATAATATAGTGAACCTGATAGTAACACAACACGCTCTGCTACAAGATAAAACTATTCTTTGCTGTAAGAACTATGAAGAAAAATTGTACGAATGTAAACAAGTTAAAATTGAATTACTTTTAAAACTTGTTCAAATTTTGCAAGATATTAATTTCATCCTTAATTTTAAAAAAAAAAAAATGTATTCATTTCATCCTTAATCATTCATTCAATCTACATGTTAATTTCATAAAAAAATAATAATTAAATATTTACTTATGTAATTTGCTATTTAATTGTTGAATATTTATGAAAATTTTCAATAGGCATTAATATATAAATTAATGAAAAGTAAATTATAACTAGTTTCATGCCAGCATAAATAGTACTTAAATTTTAAGTCAATTATGAATACTTGTTTAATTATCATAAGTTATCAATGAAAGTTTTGTTATTTTCCATCAATAATTGTACAAATATAAACACTGCCCCAGAGTAACCATACAGTACTAATCAAAATTTTGCCTTCTTCAACATAGATGTCTTTCATAGAGCATTCGAGGAAATGTTGAGATCTATCTAAGCAAGAAAAGATCAAGCATTTTCGAGACACAAATTACAGTCCTGGAATCTCTTTAATTTGTTATCTAATCTCAGAGTTCCTCTATATGTGTGCCTATCTTATTGCATTACCGGCGACAATAACAGCAAACTATGCTTTTTATGATTACAACATTCGAATCTAAGGGTTGGTATCAGGGAGTTTATTGAGAATAGTGTGTTCTGGCTTGTGATCACACTCATAATCGAGATGAACAAAAGCCCTTTCAACTTCAGCAAGCTCTTCAATCTTTATCTGTAATGATTCTCCAATTGCATGGGCTTCTTTCAATGGCAAATTCTCTGGAAGCTCTATGTCCACCTATTATATTGTTCAAAGTTAAAATTTTATAGAACTATTTCTCGAATTCCTAAAAGACTTCACAATAAGGTATGAAAAAATGGTGTCATTAACTGAATTAAGCATACTTCTTAAGGTTCAAGAGTTTGTACAGACAACCCACACGGATTTATCTTACCTCAACAAAGTAGAGAACACCGAATGTGTAAGCACGAACTGTATCAACCCGCTTTATTTCAGGACTGTGCCTTAGGACAAGATATGTGAGTTTCTGTAATACTTCTGGAGGAGCTGATTGTCCCACCAGAGAAACTGCGAAAGGAAGCAACAAGCAGTTTGACACTTAGATGCTGACATCCCATGAAAAACATTCAGTTAATACTGACAAGATTTTGTCCAGTTTTTGAATTAGTCTTACTGTCCTGTTACTATGCAAATAGAGGATGAGGAGAAACCTGCATTTTCCAACACGGTTCCTGACCAGTTTGCAATCGTATAGAAAGCAAGAAGTATAGCTCCAGAAGGATCAATCCACCAGTAGAATTTATCGCCTAAAACAGCAGCAATCAAACCAACCACATTTGTCACCACATCAAAATAATGGTCCTGATGTCATAATCAAAGAATAGGGTGAGTACAAAAAAATTCTATGCATTTATTTGTTCTTTGAAAGTTAATATTTAGCAAAAGACCTTTGCATAGGCTCGAACAATCTTGTTTCCAGAGCTTTTGCAGTAAATCCAAAGAACAAGTTTTACGCCAGTGGCTGTCAGCATAATGACATACAACCACACCAATTGATATGAACTCATCTTTCCTGAAGGTTCGGCTTTGATCAGTTGTTCTACAGCCTGTACAAGAACCTGAAAACCTGAAAGAAATAATACTCAACGCACCACTGTGAAACAAATTCTGTAACTTTATCTTGCAAATGGGATTTTCATTAGGAAGATCTATTAAATACTGAGAGAGATTCATTTTTAAAATCTAAGAGCAGATGAGAAGATGCATCACTGCTTACCAAGAGTTGCCATGATAGCAGCAAAGATGATAATGCCGACTGGTTGCACTCTTAATTTCCCAATAGGATACTTGTAGATATTTATGCTTTTCATTGACAAGTGGGTAAACCATAGTATTCCCCCAGCCATAAGATCAAGCAATGAATCCAGCGTTGATGCTGCAATGGCCAAGGAGCCACTTTGGACCGTAGCAAAAATCTGTAGATCATTCAGGATACTTGATTCAATAACATAACTGGCTCATTGCAACTAGTGGAAACAAGATGGAGTTCTAGCTCAACTTGATCAAGAGAATGTTATAAAACAATTCCAGTCGACTAAGTTGTGCAGTGTGTAACTGTAAAATCTCTGAACTTGTACCTTAAATGCAAGAAGGAAGATGTTTGCCCAATTAGAAATGGTCATTGCCCATTCATGTTGCGCTTGTTCTTGACGGTCTAGCTCCTCATCAATGACATTGAGAGAATCAAGCAAGTCGACTTCCTCAAAGGACCTCAAGGTGGCAAATTGTTTTTCATAGTATTCTTTCTCGCCTGATACAAGATGAAGATATGCGAGTTATTCAGAAAGACGAAACAAACACTATATTTGACCTTGATAGATACCTCTCTCCTAAGAATGATCAACGCAAAAATTAACGATGCAATCATAAATCAAATCATGACAGTAAATAACCAAGAATGTAGATTCTTACTACCTAGTATTTCTTTTTCTATTTTGTCTAACATTAACAAGATGAATAACCATAATCAAGTCAAATTTTCTGTCCAAGCAATCTAAGGAAACGATAATTTCCAAGCGAGAGTGTATATAGTAATCAAACATGATTATTTGGTGTACCTTGCCAAGGCGGTAGTTGTATTAATCAAAGTGAAAAAGGAGCCTCGGGATCAAGTTTTCTCCTTATTTTCTCAGGTAGTTTAGACAAGAAATCACATTTAAGAATATCAACTAAATTTCGACTATATTCACTACTAGAAAGTGGGGCTTCAACGATGGAAACTTACTGATTGTCAATTCCGCCGTTATTGGCGACGGATTATCGACGAAATAATTAAATTACTACGGACAATAAATATTAATTTTTTTAATTATTTTACAAACGAGAATATTTTAGGACCGAAGAATTTCACGACGGAAATCTTTGGGAAAATTCCATTGGTGATTCCTTAGTAAAATTAATTAATTAATATTTCTGAGGAATTTTAAAATAAATAATTCCATTGGTAACTATTAAAAAAAAAAAATTTCAAATGGAAACAATCCCCTGGTAAATACTTTATTCCGACAATAATGAAAAAGTTACTTTAAAAACACTTTAATTTGGTTGATGTTAAGAAGTTTTTGTATTGAATATTTTGCAACTTAGTAGTGGTAGTTGTCATTTTATTTTATTTTGTTTTTAGTTTGAAATAAATTCAATTTCATATTACTTAGTATACATTTGAAATTTCTATATATATATATATATATATATATTATAAATTTTGGTACAAATTTGCGTTGGATTTAATTTTGTAGGAATTTACCAATGAAAATAGCAATGAGAATTTCGTCAAAAAATTTCATTGAATTAAGCTATCGTTGTTGCTAAATTTTTTTTTAATATTTCCAACGAATTTGTGTGTAGGTAAACAGTAAACTTGTCGGTAATCACTGACGATTATGTTACCGTTGGAAATAAGGTTGGACATATGTCCCGAATCAAATCGGACCGAACCGGACCCGAACCGAGTGGTTCTTCATAAGTTAAATACCCGAACTGATATCTGAATCGAGAACCGACGTGTTTGGTTTGGATCTCGATTCTAGACCAAGAATCGAAGAACCGAATAAGAACCGAATCTTTTTAAATTTTTAAATTTTTATTTATGGGATAAATCAAATTATTTTAATTTTTTTAAACAAATTAGCAACTTAACTAATTAGGTAATTAATGCTCCAACTCCTAAGTCCATGCCTAATTAGCCAGCCCAGCCCAACCCAACCCAACCCAACCCATTTTTTTCTTGTAGAGTTTCTTAATACTAGTTACTAGTTAGTTGTATGACAAGTCAAGTAATTGATGATTAAATCAAATAATTCATAAGTATTAGCAATATTTTAAAATATTTTTATCTCTATATGACTTCTAATTTATATTTCATTTTTTTAATGTAGACTTGAAGGTTTCAGCAAAGGAATTATTGATATGGATCATTGATATGTTAGTATTAGTATCAATTTTTTGATATTTGTATATATTGATAAATTAATTTTATTGGACAACTTGTTATTTATATGTTATTAACTTGTATAATGTTAATTTATAAAAATTAAGTTTGAACGTGTCAAACTGTCAGTAGTTATATTTATGTAGAGTTGTTATAAATGTTAAAAAAATTTAATTATAGTACGGAATCAAACAGAATCGAATCGAATGGAACCAAACTCGAACGATTCCATAATTATATTTGGACCCGATGGTTCCATTTATTAAATACCCGAAAATTTTCGATTGGATTTGGTTCTCTTCAGAATCGAACCGTGCGTAGGCCTAGCTGGAAGTATTATTGATAGTGACTTGACTTTCGCTAGCTGTGTGTGTGAATGGAAAAATTTTATCGGTAAGTAAGGTTATCGATGGAATAATGGCATTTAGTGATGCATATATTCATCGCTAAAGCCATATTTTCTAGTAGTGTTTGATTGTTAAGCCATTGATCAATTCCCAAAATAAAGCACAATTTGTTACGATTTTGTAATTATATTCATCCAATATTTGGGAGGCTCATGTCTGCTCGATAATCACAATCTTTGTCATTTCTCCTTTTTAATTTCCAATTTCCGATACCATCAATTCACGTTCGTATCACAGTCACAAAACCTTGTTCATAAATCTCAAAATCCCACTCTCAAAACTGCCCAAATATCAAGATTTTCTTCTAACACACATAAGGAGATCCAATTTTGATATGCGAATAATAATCTATGGTGCTCATATATAAATTCAAAAGAATTCTAGGAAACTTTACGCAGATACCCCTAGATTGATCACCAATTGAATGCTACAAAGGAAATGAGGGTTTGAAATTGAAGAATTTTGTAAATTTTTAACTGTTTATGTTGATTAATTCATTCAGTATCTAGATTGGAGAGATACATGCATAATTGAGATTATGTTACATGTACGGGAGTTTAGTACATGAGGGGCCAAAAACTGTAGTATTGGCAATTAATGCAATGCTGACAACACTGCATCCGACACTTGTAAAGAGTGATCCACCATGTATAAGTAGCAAAACCTCATTATTAAGTGTCTGTCTCTGCATGCCCACATGCTAGTGCCCCATCCTGTTCATAAGTTATCAATTTCCACTTGCAAATGCAAGTCTACGAATTTCGTACTCTTTATTTTTGTAGAAACAGACTACTTATAGGACTAGAATATCTATATGTCCCTATTTGATTGAGCTAATTTTTTTTATTAAAATTCATTAAAGTCAAAAAATTAATTTTACAGAAATGATCTCCTGTCTACAGTAGGTAATAGTTATAATACTCACTTGCCACGTCAAATTTTTTTTTTTCTTTTGAAAGGTTTTAAAAATATGACTTGATCGCTGACGTGACAACATTACATCAATGGTGGACAATTGTTATCATATCCACTATGGGCAGGAGATCAACTCTGATTAAATTTATTCATATATTTAATGAGATTCACAATTTTTAACTACACATTTCATCAACTTTTATCAAAATTTTAATTTTTATCTAAATCAAACGGAGACTATATTAGATTCTTTAAATTGGTAAAGATCACATCGTTTTTATTATCTTAGAATTAAATTTAAAATGATTTCAAAATATATCTTGTATTTATAGATTGGAAAAATCGAGATTCAGATAAAGCATCACAATTTATATATTTAATTTCTTTAAATTTACCTTCAAATTCTTAATTAGTACATGCAAAATTATCAATATATAAATATCTCAAATAATTTTAAATATCTAAGAGACACACACACACACACTAATTAATTTCATAATATCAATCATCTTCTACCAACGGACCTACTTACCAACTACTTATCACTGTTTGACAGAATTTCTTTTTTAAAAAAATGAGTTTTTCAATAATAAATTTTTGGAGAATGTGTGTTTAAAAAGTTAAAAAAAAAAAAAAAAATGAGTTTATACGAATAATATTTTATCATGAAAAAGTATGATTGAAAATGAGTATGATTTTTTTTTTTTTTTTGAAAAGAACGACTGTCAAATATGAACAAATGAACCAAATTAAAGACTCGAGAAATAATTATCAAGCGTCATAGGTAAGTTTATAATTTATTGTCGATCACATCAATATTTTCAAAGAAAAAGAAAATGAAGACTATGTGCTGCTGTTACATGAGATATTCCTACTCTTGGGATCAATTTGAACGTGGAGATAGAATGGTTGTAGCATTGAGACTAGTCCACACAAAAATTTTAATGACTACCATACTTGTAATTGCTGTTTCTTATTTTTCGTTCTATCTATCTTCGTTTGAAAATTAAATGATTTTGATGAAGTGGTAAACGATATCTCTAATATCATAAACGATTTAGAGTGATGAATGGAAGACAAACAACTTGAAAAGTACGGTGACTATTCAAGAAAAAATTTAAAGTTCAGTGACTCGACTATCGATCTAAACGAATCTCTTCTTCAAATTAGATGAGCAAAAAGCAAGATCTTGAACTGCACTTCTTCCTCAGTTATATTATTATCTAAAACGAGATCAGACGAGATTGAAAAAGAAAAAGAAAAAAATCTGAATTAAGAGAAGTAGAATACTACCTTGAAGGAGGCCTCTCGCAGTAGAGAGATCAACATTATCGACAAGATCCTCAGGATCCACTCCGCCTTTCACTTTGTCTGGTAGTCTTTGAATGAAATCACGTCTCATTCGACTCAAAACATCGTTTCTTCCATAACGATTCAAGGGTTTCTTCAAATCTTTCTGGCCCTCCATTTTTATCCAAGGTTGGAGAAGAAATTCAATGCAAATCCCGTTATATATTTTTATTTTAAGCAAAGGCAGCTGTACGTCAAATCAACATATTTATTTATTGGTTTGTTTAACTTAATACAAGTGATTATTGTTCAAAATTTAAATATGCAATTTATTACTGAAGTAGTCTTCACCTAAGATTCTGTGTCATTTAAGAAATGTTATCATGCGTCAATGCTCTATTATTTACCAGCTAATGATATTTTTTTAGGAAAATGATGTTTGTATCGATCCATTTGACCAAGGTCAATACAGATGTGAGATGAGGTGGGGTGGGGGGTTATTATTTGTACCTACTCATTTGAACAGGGTCGGTACAGATGTGAGGTGGGGTGGGGGTTATTAAATAACCCCCCACCCCACCTCACCTCACATCACATCACATCACATCTGTACCGACTCTGTTCAAATGAATCGATACAAACAGCACGGTTCATTTTTTTATTAGGCACAGATGCAGACATGTCGCATCCCATCAAACATACATGGACAAGTCATTTGTAAATTTGGATAATTCCGTACGACAATAATTTATAAATCAATCTCACTACACGTACTTGGTGATTTATCCATTTGTTTATTCGACCCCAGCCACCCCTCTCACATTAGGGACGAATGAGACACATTTATCGGAAGTGGGTCTCGACCCCATATAAGAGTACCGATAGAGTCGGGTAACCTAAAAGATAAGCCAAAAGTTACAAATGGTTTAATCCTTTATAAATAGGTAAAAGCCAATGATAAAATAGTTGAAATGTTAAACAATTAACTAGTGTCGATGAGGGATCTGGGAAGCAAACTTCAATGTTAGTGATTATAACCTTTGCTCAGAACGAACACGAAAACGAAAGAATCCCGACTAGAAGAACTGAAGAAGCATCGACTGCTTGTTCAACCTAGTCTCTTTATCATCTTGTTTCTGTACTGGTTCAACTTGGTCAAGCCTCTTGTTAATTCAGTGGCTCGGTTTAGCTTTCTACTGCCGACCGTGGGAGGTTAGGGTCCCCCTCGTTAAGGCATCTTTATGTTTTGCTCATAGTAGGTCAAGTCCAGCCCAATTAAAAAACGACACTCCATGTGTTTTTGACTTTTGATAAAAATAAAAGTTTTTGGTTTTCATCAAAAATAAAAAATTGAATTTTACTACTTGTACCATTCCGATTGACAATATTGGTTGACAATCTTCTCACATGAAGGGGGGGCCACAATTTTTTTATTCATCATGACCCCCCTCTCATTTGAGTGATTGTCAACCAATGTTGTCAATCGGAGTTGTACAAGTAGCATGATTCTCAAAAATTTCATAGTTACTTGCGCACATAAATACGAAAATAACGCGAACAAATTTAAATGTACATTTTGAGGTGCAAAAGTTGTCTTCTTTGAACATTTTGCACAACTTTCTTCGTAGGTGATCGTTCATTCAACTAACTTTGACAAGATTTGTGTGTTAGAAAAAAGAATAGGATTTTATTTAAAAATTTGAAATTCATGAAAATGGTTAGTAAATAAAAATGTTTGAAAGATTGGGTTAGTTCATTAAATGAAAGGAATTCCAAGTAATGGCAATGCGAAAGTCTAAAATCTGCTACTTCAATTAAAAAAGTAGGGTGGTGGTGGAGTTCCAAAGTTGAGAACAATGTTTGATTTAAAAAAAAAAAAAAATTAAGTTTCATTTGTGCTTTTTAATTGTAGTATTAAAATTTAGTGCTTTCGAATAAAAAACAAAAAAGGTGTGTAGTAAAATTGAAAATTGTATTGAAATTGACACTTAGTTCCTTTTTGTCTCCTTTTAAAATAAATTTTTTTAATTCTATACTCATTTTCAATCACATTTACATAATAAAATATTTTACATGTAAATTCAAACTTTTTTCTACTTTTTAATTATGCATTCCTCAAAAAATCAATATTCAATTTTTTTAATGGTCATAAAACATGGGCTTAACGAAGTTTAATTAAAAAATGAGTGGGCTCAATTGTTTAAAAACTCAAATTGGGCCTCAGCTTCAAAAGCCTCTAACAAAATGTTATTGGGAAAAATACAAAACTATTAGACTATAAGAATCACGTTTCATAACTAACAACTGTATAAAAAAAATTTAAAAATCAAGTAATAACGCAATAAAAATATTATATAATAATATATAAACATGCTCACAGTATATACACCCACAAATTCATTCACCGTATATCCATCTCACGGCAACCCCACCTGCCCCCCACTTACTCCATTTTCTTCCTAATTGAAATCTATACCTACTTTCTCTTTCACAATTTTTCACCACTTCTCATGGAAACAAAGATAATATTGAGCCTTTGTTTGAGCTTTATTTTTGTCAAAAATGAATTGTTAAATAATTTATTGATGAGAAATACGTGATTAAAAAATAAAAATTAAATTAAATTTAAGTATAATATTATTTTATTAAAAATTATATGATCAAAATTGTGTTAAATTACTGTTAAAAAAATATATTTTAATAAAAAAATAGGGTTCAAACAATTGAAACAAGGGCTATATAAAGTAATCCCACCTCCACCCTCCACACCCCATCCCATAGCCAATCATACTATACCACGCTTTTCTCTCTCTCTCTCTCTCTCTCTCTCATGTCTCTGTCTAAATTTTCGTCATTTTTTTTCTTCAAGGGTTTTCACCTGTCAATGTAAGATCACCACCTCATTTTATTCCAATTTTTTGTTGTTTGGTGTAGGACTATAAGCAAAAATCGTCAAATCGAAAAATCAAATCGAAATCGTATTTTGAAAATCGTCGATTTGATGCCATGTGGACCCGTCAACGAAATGGTTTTGAACCAAACAAACCGATCAAAAACGATTTGGTTTAGGTTTGAAATTTTTTTTTGCGGTTTAAAAGCAAATCGGACCGGCGAAAAAATAAATAAAAATTAAAAAAAATGAAAATTTCTAAATTGTAACTTGTAATATTTTGTGTTGAGTTTTTTTATTTATTTTTAAATGAGACTCATATATTCCATAGGCTCTTAAACTGAAAGTCTGAAACGATTCATTAAACAATCCCACGTTGTATTTCATATAAATTACTATCACCAAACAATGATGAACTTATATAAACTGTATAGTACTCAAATGATTAAACAAATTTCAATCAAATCCTACATTGAATTGAACATCCTTTAAAAAATTATTGCAACTTCTAGTTCTGTCGATTATAATTTGTAGAAATCTAGATGAAAAGTTTTGATCGGATCAACAACTATGTAATCAAAGTGAAAACAAAATAAAAATTTTGAATCTTAGAAATGAAATTATATATTGTAAATAAATTTATTTAGGTATAGATTTACTAAATATTCTAATTTGGTTTGAGAATCAATTAATCAAAAAATTATAAGAAGAGAGAATAATAGAGAAGAAGGAAAGTACTGGGGTCTAAAATGAAGAAGAAATCCTATTATTTTTTTATAAAAGTGATTGGAGATTAAATTATATATTTTACCAAAAAAATAAAATAAAAATCCTATGAGAATCGTCCGGTTCTCGACGGTTCCCATACTAGAATCGAGAACTGGACCGGAATCGATTGGCTCTTAATAATTTGTCCCAAAATCAAATTATTTTTTAGAAGATTCGAAATCGAATCGACCGGTTCTAAATGGTTCTGGTCCGGTTTCACCGATTCTGAAAAAAAATGTCTACTTCTAAATTAATGGCATAAAAGTAGACAGAAAAAAATATACGGCGGAATTGACGATTTAAAATTTGACGCCGGACAAAAAAAAATATACGGTGAAATCGGCGATTTAAAATCGGACCAAACCGTTAGGTTTGAGTTTTTTTTCAAACCGTTCAAAATGGTTTGGTTTAGGTTTGAGTTTTTCTCAAACCGGTGTAAACGGTTTGGTTTGAAAATCTGTCAAAACCGGTAAAATCGGACTGCTTACACCCCTGGTTTCGTGGCAATTGGGAATTCTAGGGTTTCGTGGCAATGCGTTCGCCAGAGAAAAATGAGACTTTATGTTCTGATTTGTGTCGAAAGAAGAAAGAAACGATGTTGAGCCGCGATAGCACGAACCCTAGGTTTTGACGATGACGAGACTGTCACCATAACTATTGAAAGAGTTGGAGGAAGTGACAATGGTGGGGCATCTACATTGGTGGCGATTTTGGGTGTTTATGACCTGCAGGTGGTTGAAGCTCTGCCCAAGATCGATGTGGATGTCATCGGCCTCCAACATTATATTGTAGTATGTGACCCTCTGTCATCAAATTTGTCTTTATTGTGATTGTTTGTGTTTAGATCGGTTTTTTAGACAAATCTTGTCATAGCTAGTCACAATAAAGACAAATGTGGTCACAATTAGTCGCATATAACACATTTGTCCTCTACATTTTAACAAAGAAGCACCTACTCCTAAACCCCAATGGCGGACTCAGAAACATGATTCATTGAGCGAGACAGAATTATGTATAAATTATGAATTAAAAACTTAAAATTATATACTAAAAAATTGTGTGAACTACTTTATAAATGTCAAAAATTAAGAGCCTAGAGACTGTAATTGCACTCATTGGATCCTTAATGGGTCCACCTTGCACCCATTGGGCCCTTAATTAAATATATTAAAGTCACAATTATACAATTAATGATTATAGACGCGAACTTCTATGTCACAACTTATTTATTGATTACATATTATCAAATTAATTGATCATGGGTTATTTTATGGTCATAATAAAAAATTTTGATAGGTCGCAATTTATTTCATCTATGTGGCGTCATCGGCTTGCAACATTATATTGTAGTATGTGACCATATGTGATCAAATTTGTGTTACTTGTGATCGATTGTAGCCAAATTTGTCTTTATTGTGATTGTCTGTGACCAAATCGATCTTTAAGACAGATCTTGTCAATGAAGACAAATATGGTCACAATTGGTCACATATAACATAGGTTTGTCCTCTACATTTTAACAAAGAAGCACCTGCTCCTAAACTCCAGGGGCAGACTCAGGAACGTGATTCATTGAGTGAGATAGAATTATGTAAAAATTATGAATTAAAAACTTAAAATTATATACTAAAAAATTATGTGGACTACTTTGTAAATATGAAAAATTAAGAGCCCAGAGGCTACAATTGCTCCCACTGGACCCTTAATGGGTCCACCTTGCACCATTGGGCCCTTAAACATATTAAAGCCACAATTATACAATTAATGATTATAGATGCGAACTTATATGTCACAACTTATTTATTGGTCATACATATTATCAAATTAATTGATCACTGGTTATTTTATGGTCACAATAAAGAATTTTGATAGGTCGCAATTTATTTCATTGATAAAAAATCATAAAATTTAAAGGTCACAGTTTATTTGTTAGTTCAGTCACAAACTATTGAATTTTTAGGTCACAATAAAATAGTTGATCACAAATAGTCAAATAATTGGTCACATACCACCACCACTATGACCACCACTACCAACTCAACCTTATAGCCATCACTAATACAGCCACACCGCCAACAACATATATATAGACACAATCCTAAAACCCACCACCATCGACCATTTCACTTCGGTCGGTGAATTGGCTACAGTGGAACGAACTGAGTGCCACACAAAGATCTAATCACCGGCTTTGGACGAAATATTGTGCAGATCTTGTTAGTTTGATGTCCTTTTATAGTAGTATTTTGTAAAATGATATTATGAATTGACGTTCTATTATTCGCGTGTTAGTATTTACAACAATAATCTAGGGTTCCATGATTATATGTATAACGAGTTGTATACTCGACGTTATGGGTATAGTAAGACACAATTCATTATATAATCAAAATATGTCGTTCACAATCGGCACATGAAGTTGGATGCTTTATGTTGATAAGATTGCATTACTCTTATTAAGATTTGTCTAGATCTGGGAATAAGAACAATAACATGTTTTTGGAGCACGTTGAATAGGACCACGTGGATGACTCACTTGTGATCGCTTGAAATGAGACACCACTCGATTATCGAACAAGACACCTAAATCCTGTGCAAGTAATGTACCTTTAATTGTTAGTTCAAGTTCTTCGAGGAACTAATGAGTAAAGTCTCAATTAGAAGCTTGATCTCAGTACTTTGGGAATTTGGACGAAGTGGTTAGAGATCATATACATGCAATAGTGGAATCCGTTAATCATCATGATGAGATGATCGCCACTCTAAGATATTTTCTAAAGGGAATTGAACCTGAGCTCAGTAGTTCGACGATGAGATCGTTGGACTTGGTGTTGTGATGTAATCACAACGGATTCGCCTTATGAAATAGGACTCAGAGAGTAATACATGTTGAAGGGCAAAACGATCATTTTGTCGACTTCAACATATTGATGGTCAAACGGGGGTTGACTTGTGGAATGGTGGTCGGAGGATATTATTATCGAATCATTATTGTCTTCCATAATTTTCACTCGACTCAAGAGTGCAATCTCGACTTTTTGGTAGAATAAGCCAGGATTAATAGAAATATCTCAATTGGTCAAGAGTTGACCCAATTAGAAATATCTATTGCAGCTTAAGTCTTGGGAGTCCAATTGGGTCCCTCTTTTGGCTCTAATATAGGTGTGTGACTTAATTGGTCTACTACAATAAAGTCCAAGTGAATTTGTGCAAATATAAAACTCTAATTAGGTTATAAATATGCCCATTTATGGGCACATCTGGCTAATGATTGGATTTTTGCCTTATTCATTTTCCTAAAAGTGGAAAGGCACCTAAGGAGCACAAGAGAGAAGATCTAAGGGAGGAAGTATTTGGCTAGGCCATTAAAAACTCCTTCAAGGTTATCATCTCACTTTTATGTGTTTATCTTAAAATAAAACAACCAAGAATATCAAAGGTTTTCTAAGATCAACCATGCATTTGGTTTTATTCTTCCAAAAAAATTAATTTCCTTATGTGAAGATTAAATATCACTTCCAACAGATCTAAGATCATGGACCCGATTCTAGCTTCATATCTCAAATGCAATATAGGAGCACAAGGCGACAATGATTCCCTATGAATAGAGACAATTCACCACGTTGAACCTATTCCTAACCTCTATGGTGTCCCTTTTCTGTCGAAGAACCTATAGAGGCATTGCCTCGAGCAACTTCAGAGTTGTGCCTCCACTCGCAAAGGCGCAGTGTTGCAACTGTGCGAGGCAACGCTACCCCTCCGATGTTGCAATGTGTTGGTGGCGTGAGGGAATGGGTAGATGGTTATGGCGAAATGGATTTGGGTTGGAGGAAGATGTGGTGGTGAAGGAGAAATAGGTTTATGGTATATGACGACGATGAAGGAAATAATTTAGGGTTTGTAGTGGGGTTGCAGTGGGTAAATTTTATAGTATTAATAATAATTTTTTTAATATCTAATTTTTGATTAAATAAAGTTCGCACTTGTGTTTTTAATTGAAAATTTTAAAATTTCCTCGTGTATAAGCCCATTAATAAACGTGCAAATTGATTAGGAGGCAAAGACATAATTGTACAGTCACCCCTTTAAATGAAGAGGAATGTCTCCTACTAGGGTTTTACATCTAATTACGAGCTCCATTGTGCATTGAGATCTCTTTCAGTCGTCACTTCATTCATTCTCAGGTATCTATTGATTCTCGTCTTTCAAATATAATGTATTTATAATTTTATTTTCCCTTAAACAAGTTCATTTGTTGAATTGAATGTAGATTGTACTTTCTCCAATGGCTCTGTTTTTTTATTTTATATGCTTCTCTTATAATAGGCTTTGAGGAGTTTTCTTGTTTTTTTATGACAATGTAATTCTGTATTGATCAGCCTAATTCCTGACGTATTATGAAAACATTAGTTTATGATTTTATCTTTTGTAAGCATTTAAATTAGAGCATGCCTATTTTGCTTCTTCGTAGAATTGAATCTAGAGACATAATCTTGAACTGTTAAAATCGTTTTACCTGCCATGATTATTTATTTGCTTATGGTCTATTTTATCTGTTTGAGGAAGGTTTGAAAATTTTGATTGAATTTAATGAATAATGAAGCAAAATATTTTATCTTGTTTATGTACCGATTGTTAAAGTTTTGGTATAAACTCCCTCGCATCATACTCGCCCTTTAATTTTCTTCTGTTCTTAATTTACATGCGTGCTGTCAAATCTATGTTTTCGTTACTTGCGTGTGCAGAAAGTACTTGACCACAACAAATATATTGCAGTAAGGTTTTGAGGGAAGGGCGGAACTAAATATTTGATTTAATGGGGCAAAATATATATGATTATCTCAAGAATATAATATACTTTAACTTTTGTGTTTAATCTATGTCCTACTTCTAATTTGGTTGATTACAAATAAGGTCTTATTGACCTTTATAGTTCACTTTTTTTAAATAAACGGTGGAGATTGATTCTATTTAATGGTTTAGATTTTTTTCTAGATATGCTTGTTTGAATTTTTACTCAACTATTTCAAGTTTCTTATATCTTGTTAAATGAGATATTTAGTTACAAAATATCTTGATCTATAGAATTTCAACATTTTTTTTCTATGTTTTAGAGTCTTTCGTAAATCTCTATAAAGTTTTGTCAAAGATATACTTTAGGTATATATATTGCTAACTAGTACATTGACCCCTTTGCTTCTTTTTTGCAGTCCTAGGACATTTTTGAGTGCAAATGTTAGTTGCATTTATTGGCTTTCATTTTATCTTACAACCACGTTATAACATACTGGTACCATATATAAAATACTGGTACCATATTTAACTATTGAAGATAGATATGTCTAAGAATATTTTTTTCTTAGACATATCTATCTTCAATAGTTAAATTTAAATACAATACAAGAAAAAGTTAAGAGAATAATATTACGAAGTCGATTGTATTTGAAGGCGCAATTACAAAAAAAGAAGTTGCATATATGAGACAACAATTTGTATTAAAAAATATATTTTGTTCAATCTAAATTGTGATCAATAATTATTATCATAAACATATACAAGAAATCACAAAAGCGCAATTATTAAAAAAAAAGTTGCATATACGAGACGACAATTTATTTTCAAAAATATTTTGTTCAACCTAAATTGTGATCAATAATTATTATCATAAACAAACACATCAAATAACAAAATACCTAATCAAGTCTATTCATTTTAAAATCCACAATAATCACATCACATAACAAAAAAAGAATTAGTATAATTTATTCGTTTAAGATAAATTCTTAGTTTTCACTATAAACACGATTAATTTATTATTATTTACTTATTTACTTTTCATAAATGTTGTAACTCAATTTACTATTTTTACTTTTATCATTTATATATTATCTATTTTTATTTTTTTTCTAGAAAATAGGACGAGTATATGCTGTAATAGTAACTATGAGTTTTGAAATGCATACTTGAGAAATTGCAATCAACCTTGACAACACATTCCTTAGAGATTACACCTACCTATTAGACGACCTAAAAGAAGGGCTTTCAGTAGCGCCCTTAATGGGGCTCGAACATGCAGCTTTGGCCTTGACAAGGAACATTTATATTTTTAGTTTTTTTTATTACAAATTTCGGTTGATAAGAAAATTTTAAATTCTATATCAATTTAGAAAACAACAATAATGAAAAGATGAGTGATCTCATTTTAATACACGTCAACTTCTTTGACAAGTGAGAAAATAGAAGAACAAAATTTATATAAAGCAATTACAATTCTTACACTTTTAAAAGTTTCACTACTTGTAATTTATTGGAAATCAATATAATAGAGTTCTAATACAAGTGAAAGTCATTTTCTAAATTTGTTGCATAGACATCGTTTGATAAATGCTACAGTGATTATTTTTTATAACATAACTATCCGTTAAAGGACTCTAATATCCCATTTCATATCATGTTGTCTAAAACGGTTGTCAGATGTGACAACAATGATATTTGACATGATATTTAGCATCATACAATAATGACCCGTATGATTTTTCATTCTCCATTGTAGAGTTGTGATCACAAATTTGTGACTCTTTGAATCACATAAATGAAAATATATTATTTTTTTTCCTAGTACAAATCAAGTTAACGATTCACTCTCCCTTTATATAGTAATAAAAAAAAAGAACATATCGTTAAATTATCATAATTGAGGAAACAATTTTTAAAAAATTATGAAACTTTCGAATTAAATAAATTCCTAAATATCTAATTCAATAATTTTTTAGCCCCTGTTTGGGTTCCATTTTTTTTTTTTTCAAATGCACCTTTCAAAACTCATTTTCAATTATATATGCTCTCATAAAATAATGTCACGCGTAAATTTAATTTTTTCCTTATTTTTACAACCACCATTCTCCAAAAAATTACTATTTCAAAATATATTTTCCCCCAAATATTATTTTAGTGGATCTTAAACTAAGACTTATTAATCACCTAATACATCAAAATTAGAATTTAAATATTCTGTTGATCTATATATATTTTTAAATTTATTACTTAAGTGATTGATGCCCATGTGAGAAAAGAATTAGAATTCGATAAAAGCTCATCCTGTTATATTTTTCATTGGGGAAAATATGGAAAGAAAAAAATACATAATTACAAAAGTTTCAAGATACACTTTAAATTTTAAGAAACTTGTGAAAAAGTTTTAAAATGTGGTCTTATTTGCGACCACCTAATAATAATTTCATGACTTAATAATTAATTAAATATGTTCATATCACAATAACACACAATTTATGGTCACATTCACAAAGATACAAAATTGTGTCACAATTACAAGTTTAGTCGTAATCACACTTATTTTAGGCCACCTATAATTATTGGTCACAAATTATCTTCTTCTTTTTTTTTTTTTTTGTTACAATTACACAAACAATTGGTCACAAACGCTATTCATCCTACCCATTGACTCCACAACCCAACACAACGCCTCGACACCACACCAACCACCACTACATCACTTGCACTAACAATAACCATTTGCAAACTGACCTTGATTTGAAATTGCAAGTAAGAGCTTGCAATTTCACAAATTGCACTAGAGGTTCATTCTCAAATCTTCGCCCAAACCCTAATTTTTTGCTCCTCGACCTCTAGTGGCACGTTGTGTGCCATCTTAAGGTGTCCCAAGCGATTGCACGCTATTGCGAATAGTAGCTGGTTCTTCTTATCCCAACGGTAGTGATGAAGTGGTGAAGTGACGAGCAGTGGTGATGGCAGACGATAGTTGTTGTGATGTGGATATGAATTGTAACTTGGGAATGGATAAAGAACATCTAGGGTGATGTGAGATGGGGTGGAGTAATAGTATATATTTGATTTTTAAGTTAAAAATTGATTTTTAAATGATAAGCCTAGAAAATTATTGAGCAAATTGTACTGAGTATCTTAATTTTAACTTAAATCTTAAATGTACTAATATCAACCTATTTTAAAAAATAAAATAAAAAAATTCATCCCCTAATTAACGGTCAAGAATGAAATTTTCATAATCACTCAAAATCTTTCCTTGTACAGAACTTTTATCATTTCATGCAAAATTAGAGACTAATTCATCTTTGTCTTCATTTTTATTTTCAATTTCCACTTTTCTGTTTTTAGTTCTAATTCTCTTAAAAAACCTTACCCATAAAGCCAAAGTCGCATTGTCTCTGCTGATTTGTTCTAAAAAGTATGCATCTTAGGAAGATAGAAGACCGGATGTTGTTGTTGGAGTTGGTGTAGTCGATTTTGCATTGGCTTACTCTCTGGCCAAGGTATCATTACGAATTCTCTTTTATGTAATTTATATAACTTGAGTACTCGACTAGTGTCATGTTGCTACTTGATACTTTCATATCCATGTTAACGTGTTTTGTATGCATATAGAGTCTACTTTTCACTTTTGACATTACTCATTTATATTCAATCATAGGATGGTCGCCGAGTGCAAGTGATTGAGATGGACTTAACCCAACATGATAGAATTGTTGGTGAGTTGCTACAACTAAGAGGCTATCTCAAATTAGTTGAGTTGGGAATGTAGGGTGAGTCCTATATTTTGATTCATTAATCTAAATTCTTTTGGATCTTCATTTAAATGTTGCTTTTGACTTATAAGTGAATATATCTTGTAATAGATTATGTCATTGGATTAATTCTCAGCAAGTGTATGGTTACGCATTTTACAAAGAAAAGAAATATGCTAAATTGTCCTATCCTTTGTAAGAATTCAATTCAGATGTTTTTTTTATAGAAGCTTTCACACCGGAGATTCATCCAAAGGTTATGTGAAAAGGCTGCATCTCTTCCTATGTATGGTTTTATGTGGTAGAGAGCTCATTTCAAAAGATAATTGTAGACAAAATTTTAAATCGATACACTACTTCAAGCAAAGATTTTAATTCTAATTTCCTTTGCAGTGTCTAAATGGAACAAGAAAATCAATATGTGCGTACCCCAGGTAATTAAACCCAAAAACTAACACTTAACTATTTTAACTTTTTTAACTTCAAAAATTTTATTCAACACATGAAATTATGTTTCCTACACTCAATAAGATGACATTTTTCGTTATTTGGTAGGTCGATATTATGTCCCATTTTCTTGGAATGGTCATGGTCTTGGAGAATAGCCGACTTCAAAGGTCGATATTATGTCCAAATGTAGTGAAGATTCAGAGGCTAATGCTCCAATGACTTGGCAGAGAAAGACAACCAGAATTGCCAATAAGAAGAAGTGGTTGTCAAGACTGTGTCAAAAGCTTATGCTTCTAGATTGGTGGAACAAAGAGAGAGACGTAATGAGGGCTTGGCCAAGAAGAGATTTATACTATTTGCAGCCTCAAACATGAATATAATACGTGTAGTGCAGTATGTGAAATTGATGTTATTACATTTTGTAATCTAATATGTTACATGGACAACAAGTTTGATGTGTAATACAATATGCTACGTTTGATTTTTAAAATAGATATTATGATTATACTTGATTTTGAAATGTGAAATAACGCGATGTGTAATGTAATAGTGTAATATGTGACTTGATATGAGTACACAGTGTAATATATTACATTACATTGAAAACAAGTTTGATGCATAATATAATATGTTAGTTTTAAAATATACATTATGATCACAGTTGATTTTGAAGTGAGACATAACATGGTCAAATGTATCATGATAGCGTTTCGAGGAAGGTTGGGACGGTTATAAATTAATGTATAGGTGGCCGGTGGGTGATCATTGTATTAATCTTTTTTGTTTTGTGATTTTTAGATTCGTTGTTTTGTCAAATTCGTTAAGGGTTTTTGGATGGTGTTTTGTGAGGTGTTGGTGGTGGTGATTTTCAGATTTTCAGATCTGGCGGTGGTGTTTTTGTGATTTTCAGATCGGTGGTGTTTGTGATTTTCAGATTGGTTGCAATTTTTGGATGGTGTTTTTGTGAGGTGGTGGTGGTGGTTTTGATTTTCAAATTTTCAGATCTGGCAACTGATTTTCAAATTTGTGAGGTGATCGTGGCGACGGCGATGTGATAGATTTGGTACGGTGGTGTTTTTCTGCTTATTGTGTGAGATGATGATGTTAGCGTTGAGAGATGGTGGTGGTTTTGGCGGCGGGAGTGGTGGTCACATATTTGCGACTTATGAAATTCTTGAATTGTGACCCGTGAAATAATTGTGATATATTAAAATACTGATTTGTGATCTCGAAAATATATTGTGACCTATTAAAATTTCGATTTGTGACCTCGAAAATAATCTGTGACCTAAAAAATCTTTAATTTGTGACCAAATTAAATAATTAATTAAATTATAAATAAAATTTAATAAAAACCTGATTTTTTAAATCCTAAACTTACTTCCTTACTATTGAAATAGGCCATACTAAAACTCTTAATCATGGATTGTTCCCTTTTTGTAAAGTGGAAATTACACAAATCCCTACTTTAAGTATTGAGAGTTCTAAAATAAGATGAAAAGTTTAATCTTTCAAAAATCAGAAATTTTATTTAATATTTTTATTAAAATAAATATTAAAAATTATTTAATTCAACACAAAATTAAACAAAACCCAACCCTAGCCTATTTTGATTCATCACTCTCTCCCGTCTCTCATTCTCTCCATCTCTCACTTCTCTCACCGCAACGCCTCCTCCTTCTTCTCCGGCGACAAACCACAGCCGGCAGCAGGGGTTGTGTCGCGGCATCGGAGGCGCAATCGTGATTTTAAGCTGCTGCGCCGCCTTGTGACGCGGTGGATCTGCAGTAGCTTCGCTTCTGAAGCAGATCTACAAACACCATTGAACCAGATCCAAACGAAGGTGGATGGTGTGTGTGCGGTGGTAGATCTGGTGGTTGGTGAGGTGATTGGTGGTGGCATGGTGAGTTGTACGATTTTGGTGTGTTCGCGGCTGTGGTGTGCGTGCGTGCGGTGGTGGTTGTCGTGGGAATAGGTGCGGTTGTGGTGGTGTGGGTGGTGTTTTGTGCGGTGGCGATTTTGTTGTGGTGTCTGTGGTGGTGGCGGTGTTGGGTGGGGTTTTGTGAGGTGGTGGTGGTGGTGGAGATTTTCAAGTCCGGCTGGTGATTTTCATATTTATGCTGGTGGTGTTGGTTGGGCGGGGTTGTGGTGGGGGCGACGGTGTTGGTGGCAGTGTTGGTGGTGTGGGTTGGTGGTGGTGGTGGGCTGGGTGGGGTTGGGGTGGTGTGGGTTGGTTGTTGTGGTGTGGGTTGGTTGTTGGTGCAGAGCTGGTGGTGTGCGTGTGGGTGGTGCTGGTGGTGTGGGTTGGTTGTGGTGGTCTTTTAGGCGGTAATGAGGTGGTGGTCACTAGCGGTGTTGGTCGTCACAAATATTTGGGTTAACTGTGACCATTAAGTCACATTAAATTGGTTAATCTGTTAATCTGTGACCGGTAAACAATACGTGATTAATGAAAAATATGAACTGTGACTAAAAAATAATGTGTGACTTAATCTGTGACCAGTAAATAATATGTGACTAATGAAGAATATGAACTGTGATTAAAAAATAACGTGTGATCTAAAAATTTGTTAATTTGTGACCGATTATAAGTTGTGACTATAAATTGTGACTTTTAATGTTCATGATCTGTGACCGATAAAGAAATTGTGACTTATAAATTTTTCATATGTGACCAAGAAAAAAATTGTGACCTTTAAAATTTTTGAATTGTGATCGTAAAAAAATTTGTGACATTTAAAAATTTTGATTTGTGACCGAAAAATAATATGTGACTAATTAAATTGTGAATCTGTGACCGATGAATAAATTGTGACCTATAAATTTTGAGTTGTGATCGAAAATAATATGTGACTAGCTAAATTATGAATCTGTGACCGAATTATATAGATCTGTGACCTTAATATATTTAATTAATTAAATATATATTTAATTAATTAAATTATAAATAAAAATAAATGAAAATCTGATTTTAAATATTTGAAACTTATTTTCTTACTTTTGAAATGGGTCATAGTTATGTTCTTAATTATGAAAATTTCCCATTTGTAAATATATTTATAAAGCCCAGATGAAAGGCAGGCCCATGAAAGTGTGACCTGTGTCTGTTTAGCAAGCGGAGAAAAGAGGCCTAGGTTTCTTTCTCGGTATAAAACTAAAAATTGGGACATATTCATCACCCTCTCGGCACCAATTGATCTTATGCTGTAGTGATTTCTACTCAACTTCTTCATCACCAAACTTGGAAGGTAATATCGGATTGTATTAGTGTTAAAACGGGCTTCATATGTTGAAATCGACTCGATTTGTTTGTTGCTAATGTTTTAATTTGAACTCAACTCCTTATTATTTATTTTATTTTTCCAGAATTGTAGTTTCTCGATGGCAATCTTTCTCTAGCAGCAGTGATTTCCTCAAGAATATTTCTCTTGAATTTTTGATGCGGTTGTTTTATCGTTTTTCATTGCCTTAAAAACTGGCTGTCCCTCAAGTATAATACATGAAATACCCAGGACCAAAATCCAGTGCCCCTGTTTTGAGGTGTCTAAGCAAGCTATGGTTCAAAGACAGGATGAACTGATATAATGTGCTGCATGTGTTAGTAGTCTAAGGAGATTCTATGGCTAGCAGGTTAAATACTAGAGCCCAAGCTAATGCTAGAATATGGTCAAATAGAGGAACACGACTGGAATTATTCATTTAGGTTAAATACATACCACTTTATGCTAATTGTTTTTTTGTTATTCCGAACGCTAGTCTATTTTTCATTATGAAGAAGAATGCCGATTGTTCTTTCTATAGCTGTGATTATGTATAATTGTCTAATTACTTGCTAATTGTAGGCAACTCAGTGTTACTTGATAGTTTTTTGGGGATAGCTTTACTAAATACTTTTGAGAACTTTATCTTGTCACTCTCTTGAAACATGGATTTGAACTGTTGGAACTTTACTCCTTTGCAGAATGGATTCACAAATCAAGCATGCCATTGTCGTGAAAATCATGGGCAGGACTGGTTCTCGAGGTCAAGTCACCCAAGTGAGAGTGAAATTTATTGATGACCAGAATCGGTTCATCATGAGAAATGTCAAGGGACCTGTCAGGGAGGGTGATGTACTGACCCTGCTTGAATCTGAGAGGGAGGCAAGGAGGCTTCGCTGATGGCTTCATTTCTGCTTGAATTTTTGGTAGTTTGATATAGCATTTCTAATGTAAGCTTTAGCGTGGTTTATGCTTTTTTGACTTTGGTGCAACTGTGGGACACTGTTTTTTGCTTTCCTTTTCAATTCACAATGGTGCTTTACTTATATGTTGGAGAATCAGAGTTGAAACATTAAGTTCTTTCCTTTGCAATTTGTAGAATGCTCAGAACCTCATTTTGCTGCACTTAGTTCGGATACCAAAGTCTGATGTTTTAAAACAAAACAGTGTATAAATCCAAGTATTTCAGAATGATCCCAAGGTATTGAAAAAATGTCACCCCCATCCCTGCTATGTGAACTGCCACTGAAATTACCTGGGTTTGGAGATTGCGCTGCAATAGAACGAGTTTAGCCCTCCAATTCTTCTTCCCTTTGCAAGTTATGTTATTTGTCAAATCATAAATGTCCTTAACTACCTTTTCCCTGCCTATTGATAGCTTTATGGCCGAAGTATCATGTTTTACATATTCTGCACTGTTTGCTGGCCCGGTGGCAGACCTTAGCCCTTGGCTTGGTTAGTATTACGGCAAGTGGAATCTTGTGGAGTTGGCATAAGGCAGATTGCACCGTTTGATCATGGACAAGTTTTGTTCAATTGTTTCTACATTTTCAGTGTCAGTCGAACTCTAATTGATAATAATGTTCTTAATCTAATTTCGTGGGAAATTCACTTCTGACTTTTTAATATTATTTTGTTGTTATTCAATTGAAAATTGTATGGTTGGTTTTTTGGAAAAGGATCTGGTCCCCATTGTCAATTTTGTAGCAGTATAACCGTGACAAATGGGCCTATGGAGTCATTACGTCTAACAGTTTCCAACCCCTCATTTTCTCGCAAGATTATATTATAAAAAATATGGCACATGAATATTACCCTTTTAGATACTTTTTTTTATTATTTTTATACCCAAGTTTCTCAGCTTACGTCAAACTATATCCTGGATTACCAACCATCGGCCCTCAATAACTGATGGAAGTAAACCGCGGGTTATGCCCAAGTTAACCAGAGTTCGTGCACCATTTATACTCTTGACCACAAATGAGCCTCGTTCATGATTATTACATCACCAAACTGCTCCAACCAATAAATGGTTATTACATCACTCAACTACTCCAACAAGGAATAGAACTCCCCACGTTGAGGTTGCAAGTCCCGCAATACTCATCATTTACCAACTTGGATGTGCCTCGAAGGGCGCCCTTTTAGATACTTGAACAAAGGGGCAATGGTTTCTGAATGCACGTGCATATGTTTTTGACGATCAACATATATTTGGATAATAAGTTGCGCAAATTGGTTGGACAAATAAATGTTTCTATTTTAGTATGCATATTAGGTGGAAGGGTAATTTGGCCTAACCCTTTGGCTAATGAACCGAGCCGAGCCGAGCCGAGTCGAACCTTTGGCAAGTCGATTCATTTTTTTTTATAACTTAACAAGCAAATTTATTTAAAGAAACTAAAAAGGTAATTCAAAAAATTCGATCCACGAGCCCAAATGTGCTGTCTATTGTCTCAAAATGAGTCCGAGTTCTGACGAGCGGAGCCTGGGAGCTAGCAAGCTACTTGGACCATGTCATCCTTACATGCATATTTTTGTGACAACTTGTCTCCTAACATTATATAGTACGCGTTTAAGAAAATTGTTGACCAAGTTGCTTAAAAGATATTAAGTTCCTGTTTGGTATAAATTAAAATTCAGATTTTTAGTTCAAGGCAAAATCAACAATTAATTTTAACTACACATTTTACGAGATTCTCAATTTTTTAATCATATATTTCATCAACTTGTATCAAAATTTACTAAAAATTTAATATTAATCCTTACCAAACATGGCTAAAAATCAACTGAGAATCCGAGCAATGGACAGATATGCTGATATTTTTAGTTTGCATCTTTTTGCCATTTTTCCCCTTGTGGTCCTTCTCTGTCGATATCCTTCCTCTTCAACTCCACAAGGCAACCGATATATTTATTTAATAGAGTGAGACTAAAAAAAGAATCTTCTCCTCTGAATAGTTTATTGAACACTGTTTCTCTCTTGTCCAAAATTAAAAATTTATTAATCAAAGAAACCTTCAACAAATCAAAATAGAAAATAGTAAAATAATCTAATAGCCTTGGTGGGACATATGGATCATTCTCCATTTGTCAGCTTATAGAGGATAAGCTCTCATTAATTTCCTCCAAAAAGCCACTCCAAGTACAACAAGACACGAAGAATTGGACCCTACAGTACACGACATGAGAGCCACTTTCTTTGAATCCAATAATTCAACGGCATCAAGATTCATACCCCTTTTTCAATCATTATTCTCCAATGAAATCCTTAAACGAAATGGATCTTGAAGAGTGGGAACTTCTCCCTGATGATGGATTTCTCGAAATCCACAATGATGGAGGGAAGAAAATCTACTCTAGGAAGTATGGTAGTGGTCCAGCTAATGTTCTTAAGACGAATTACTTCGTCTGTCCACCTAAATCTAGTCCACAATTCGTCGAAAGAGCAAACAATCAACTTGTACCAGTCCCAGTTCACTTGGAACCGACAATTCTCAAGCCCCGCGATCAGGAGATACCTAAACAAATCCCAGTTGAGATTAAAATCTTGCCATCGGCGTTACCGGAGAAGAACATACCGTTTAATACCGGATCAGCTTCTGAAGCTGATCAAGACCCGGTTTCCCAAGTTTTCTTCAAGAAAATGAAGGAACCTGAATTTGTCGACATGAAAGTGGAGTCACCTAAGTCTAGTAGAAGTGGAATCATGCCTCAGATTGATGGTGCGGGCTTTTATCAGTTTGAAGAAAATGAAGAGGCCTATAAAGTGGAAGCATTGGACAGCGAAAGTTGTGCATCAAAAGTAAAAGGTGATTCAGAGATGGAAATGGATGAAAATAATTGGGGATTTAATATATGGAAATGGAGTTTAACTGGAATTGGTGCTATTTGCTCCTTTGGAGTTGCGGCCGCCACTGTTTCCATCATCGTCTTGGGGAGTCGCCAAAAGAGTAAACAGCAGAATCAAAAGCTTCACTTACAATTCTATGCAAAAGACAAGGTATGTACCTCAATTCAGTTTTATAACTAAATCCCTGCTTGTGAATCAAGATTTCAAGTATGTTAGATCTTTATATCGCAGTCGAAAAAGTTAAACATGTTCGATCTCTTTACTCAATCAGAATTGAATTAATAACTCGACCTTGTGTGGTTAACAGAGGATCAAGCAATTGGTTCACCATGCAAGTAAGCTAAATGAAGCAATATTTAGAGGAGTTCCCCTCACAAGAGCCCATGTTACCTTTGGTGGATACTATGAGGCTCTTTGAATCATGGCTTACTTATCAGCATTAGTTATCTCCTCATAAATAATGCTCTGTTTATTCAAAGATCTTGTCGCATAATATGTTACTATTTCTTCATAGTATTGTGTATGGAAACATATTGAGTTTTATGTATTCATCATACATTCCTTACTGCTATCGGGATCGGTGACTATTTGTGTGTGCAGTGCTCGACGGGACCAGCAAATGGGGGCATTAAACCTTATTGTGTGTGTTATGCCATTTTGCGTGCGATGTGCGAGGCAATGTAGTAACAAAATTTGTGTAGGATCGTGATCCTTTGGCTTTAATAGGGTAGAAGTGACCATTTTTGTCCACTGAAACGGCCCCAAAGAGCAATAGTTGCGAGGAATCAACAAACCTAGTAAAATATTCATAAGACTTTCGACTGGATTAACGTAAAATATTTATAACATTTTCTATATGAAACCATTAAAGCCTCAAGCTAAGTGGTAGTATTTTACTATTTTTTTGAGCTCATCGCATCAGATTTCCCCCCTTCCTTTTGCTGATATTTTATTAGCCATCGAAAGGGATTGATTTAACAACTTAACAATAAATTATATGTATTTTCGTGACCCACATACTCGACTCTGGTGACTGATTTGATGAATCTAATGCACCCACGTATTCGCATTTGTATTCGTAGAATTGTGAAGAATGCCATTGTGACAAGACACAGTTAACAATGTTCCATACTCCACATTTAGGCCTTTTTTTTTTTCCAACTACCTAACTACTACTAGTGTCACGCTTAAGTTCATCTACGAGTTGTAACAAAAATTCTCTCTTGTAGACGTTTCTACATCATTCATCTACACAGTACAGTGGCGGAACAAGTTTATTGAAAATGGGGGGTCTAGATTCGAAAATATATAGGTGAAGGGGTGGGGGCAGATGGTGGTTCAGGAGCAGCGCCCATGAATTTTTTTTTTAAGGAAACTACAAAAATGAAAGGAAACAAAAGCTCACTAATTAAGTCATTTACCTTCTCTGTGAATAGTATATCAGTGTAAATATTACTAATAAGTTGAGAATTAACCTAAAATAAGTGGAAGAAATAAGATTAACTTTTTTCGTAAGTTTATTTGTAATAAAATAGAAGTTACCATTCTTCAATCCTTCCAAATAAAAAAAAAAAAAAAAAAAATCTCAAAAAATGGGAGGTCCAGGACTCCCCCAGGCCCCCCCCCCCCCCCGCCTCCGTTCCTGACACAGTATAATGGGCCATTGAGTACCTGTTTGACAATCATTATTTGAGTAAAATGGAGTTTTGAATAGTAATTTTTTAGAGAATGTATGATTAAAAAGTAGAAATTTTTTTTGAATTTACGTTTAAAATATTTTATTGAGTAAAAGTGTGATTGAAAATGAGTATATAAAAAAATAGTGCTGAAATAATGATTGTCAAACAGGGCTAAGTAAGCAAACGAAACCAATTCATATTGAAACAAAGATAATTGGGCATTGAAGTATGCCTCAGTTTGATTCTCATTTTTCTTTCTCTTCTTTTCAATCACAAATTTTTCAATAAAATAATATTACACGTTAATCTAAAATTTTTCCTTAATTTTTAATCATACATTCTCCATGAATCAACTATTAAAATGTATTCTTTTCCCCAAAATGGGAATAAAAAATAATTATTGTTCATATTGCTACTCTGTGATAATGTAAACATTGCGAATGCAATAATTGACTGAAAGTTTGGAATTATCCATCTTCATTGAGAAAATATGAATGAATTCACAATCTGATCGATCGTGTCAATCATATCATCAAAATATACATGTACAATCTTCAGTAAATGAAATTTGATCTGGGAAAAATGTTAGGAAGAAATGCCTCTGTACACCGGATTCTCATCTTTGGTTGCCCAATTCTAGTGCGTTTTTGCTTCCTCTTCTTCGCTCTTCAATTGTCTGATGTTCTTCCACAGGTAGCGCCCACTCGCCATGTCAATGAACACCCAGAAGCCATTCTGAATCATCTAAAATTCAAGAATTGCAGAAAGTCAGGACAAATACGGAAAAACCTAAGACTAACAATCAGGTCATTTCTTCTCACCTCGACAAACCCAAATTCTCGTTTCCCTCGAGTAGTCGTAGACATGTTTTCATGAGTCGAATCCTCTGATTCAGGAGGAAGGGAGCTCACCGTCCTCCACGCCAAATACCCCGCCAAAGCTGCCGAGAAAAACACCAGGATGAATCTCAGTGGACACATTTCTGAAAGTTGTTTCTCAAAAATTAGATGTCGAAGCTTGTTAATGGATTCTCTGTTCTGGAATTTGACTTTGAGGCACGGATGGATGATCACATGTTTATATAAATAAACAAATCCTGTCAACGAGGAAAACGCGTTTTTTAATCCAGTTGGGTTATGACTTCACGCTTTTGTTTACCAATTCAGTCAAAGGAGTTGGTATGTCTATTAGGCTATTAGCATGCAAGAAAAGGTCTGCTGGTTACTTTTCAAAACCAGCTACTCCATATCACTCAATCAACTTTCTAGAAACCCTATTTGGTTAATTAATTTTTGGCTAGTGAAATTTCAATTAGGACTCAGTTAGATAATTTAACTTCTATTTAGTTTTAGCCAAGGACGGATCCGGAATTGGAACTGAGATCGAACAGCAAAATTTCTAATCGGACTAATACGCACAAAAAAAAAAAAAAAAAATTACACAAAAAAAAATTTACATAATTTTTTTTTTTTTTTTTTTTGCCTTAAAAATATTAAATGGGTTGGGAGAGGTACCGGGCTACAGCCTAGCCCAGCCCCCTCTATCCGTCTCTGGTTTTAATCGTTTTGTTAGTCCGATATTAAACTTAACATTAAAAATATTTGTTAGCCACCGTTTCTCGATTAATATGTCACCTAACTAATAATCTCATAATTACAAAATCTTGACATTGAGGAAAAATATAGCTATGAATATGTTTCGTCGGATGAATTACTATTTTGGTAAACACGATATATTGTCTAACTTTGTACAATTATTTGCATATTTACTAGAAAATGCAAGACATGTCAACTTGCAGTCAATTTTAAACGTTCATGTAGGATTGTGTCATTAGTTTAGTAACGAGAACTAATGGAGTGACTAACATTGAAAGTCAATTGAAGTTCATTATGTGATCGGAAAGAATTTAAAGTTGGATAACCCAATTAAGATTCAAATAGAAGTTCAGTGACCAAATTTGAAAATAACATGGTCATGCTTTGCTTGGTAGGATCAATGTTCTAAAGGTCATCCATGCTTATGCCTGTTTGTTTGAGAAGTGATGTTTTCTTGTTTTTGAGATATGGTTCACCAAAATACTTAATCACTAAAACTTGAAAAGGAAACAAGTAGAAGAAAAAACTCCCTGGCCAAGATCCAACTCATGAACAGAGTTTTCTTTGCCTATGAACAATGCATTATTGATTCGGGATATATGTGATTATGAGAATTATGATTTTGTGGAAATTTGAAAAAAAAAATTATGAAGTTTCTACAAAATTTTCAAGGTATGTGTTATTTTAATTATTTATTAGTCTAAAATAACTAAATTAATATTAAAAATGGGCCTAAAAGCGTGGCTTCTCTCAGCCCGCGTCTAGGCACCAGTCAGCTCGCAGCAGGTCATAACATAATGGGCCTAGGCCCAATGCCTTTGCAGTGATCTCTATGGAATTTCCTTTATTTATTTCGAATGGAGTGAATAGCCAACTATAAAATTGAGAGTATAATGACAGCTTTTATCTACGCCAACCACAGGCGGATTGACATCAGCTACCAATTAACTACCATTAAATTATACGGGTCGATGTGCAATTTTTGTTCGCTCGACCTTCATCTACTTGTCACACCACCTTTGTCGACTTCTGTATTTGTTCTCCCAGGTCTATGTTTAATTTTACAGAAGTTTAAGAGGTCCATTTCACAGGGGAAAACAAAGAACGTGACCTTTAGTAGATGATATAGAAAGCTACTTCACCCAATGAAAAATCCAAATGGGATCAATAAATCAGCTTTCAAAATGTCATCCCACTCATTTCCACAGAAACACAACTGCTTCAGCATACAGTACGACCATAACAAATAGATGCAATGTAGAGATTTTTGGACCATTTCTCCTGCAGCAGAATGAAAATAGATAAACAGCGAGCACTAAATTGGAATTTAAATTAAGTGCAAAATGTCAGTTGCTCTCATTGATCTTTATTAACGTACGAAAATGTAAGCTGCACATCTCTACGAACTCCATACAATCGGATTAAGATAAACAGTTAGTGAAAGCAAGTTACCTTTACATGGGTACTTGGGAAAGCAGATGTCCGAAGAGTTTCTTGCGTCTCATCCATCATTTTTCGCTTTAGTGTACTCAGTATGAATGCCGCCTGATCATCAGTGGCAGCCATGGAAGTTATTCTATAACCACTTTCCCAGCGGCGATGTATTCCCTCGCTTGGGTACAGAAAATCTAGCTCTACAACCTGGCATCAATGAGTCCATGGTGATTATGGATATTTGAAAACCATATAGTTTGGCGTGGGAATTCCAAAAAGATTAACTCAACACAACCATATAATCCAGTTTTACCTGCTCAGAGTATCCAGAATTTCTAGACATTACAACACCCCAGCGACTGCCAGCTGTAGTCATGGACGTGACATGGAAACCTTCCTTCCACTTTTTATTAATCCACTTGAACGGAAAGGATTCACTTACTTTATAGGACTGCTGGGTGTAGGGAGTTCCTAGAGAATTGGTGAATACACAAACGAAACATAAAATCATATAAATATGATGTCATCATCACACTGGCACAATAATACGAACAATCATATAAACCTCTGATGGAGATAGAGATTGAAATAAGAAGAATTTGAGTTTATCTAGGTTTTAGTAGTTTTATATGTTAAGAATTTGATGTTATCAATGAGATCTTTTATTAAAAATTTGTTAACATAGAAAGTCCTTCTCTATGAAGGGGCTTAGGTTCTAGTTTACGAACCCCTTGAAGATTAGGATAAATTGATTTGTCTTGCCCTAATTTCCTCTCTTCTTTGATCTCTTTCTTTTCTTGTTCATTTTCAATTGTTCGTTGCCAAATTGTTATGTTCCTGCGTCACCTTCATTCCACTTGAAAGGAACGGACTCGCAGACTTCAAGACTGCTGGGTGTAATATGACAAGATCATCAAACTGATACAAGTGACACAATTTATTTACAGCCAGTACACTTATGATTGAGTAAAACAAGGCAAAGTATCTAACTGCTGATACAAAATGCAGGTGAAAAGATGCAGGTACTATGGCGCACACATACATAGAGAACTTGTTAGTTGACCAACCTTTAGACATAACCACCAAGGAATTTCCATTAGCTGCACCAGCTATTGAACTGATGTAATAGTTTTTTTTTCCCAGTGTTCCATGATCCAATCCTGATGAGAAACACAGGCTACTAATAAGATAGGCCAGAAGCATCCACCAGAAAGGCCAAATGAGAAGAAATTGAAACATGAATTTAGATGGCAAAAACAACCTTATGAAGGAAGAAAGCTGACAGCTTATACACCTGTGAAGTGAAACCTGTTCCAGCATCCATGATTAAGGCCCAAAGATTTGATGCCGAAGCCACACAGCTAATATATAAACCATCTTGGTTACCCTTCTCTACATGCTGAACGAACCTTGAGTCTGCAACATTGTAGTGATATCTACAAATAAAACAAACTACATGTCATACAAATAGAAATTACCAAGAGAACAAAGTCTGCAATCCAACTTATGTAACTCTAGAGCTGGCATATACAATTGTCGGCTGAGTGACTTTCCACAGGTAAATATACAAGTCATTTCTCTGAATCCTAAATAGTCAAACAAGGTATCAATAAAGAAAAGACAACAAAAAGAATCAGCTCTAACAAGTTCCCAGCGGGCTACCTTCTTCTTGCTAACAAGTTCCAAATCAAATTTCAAAGAAGATAACTGAAAATAAGGTCACAAATATACACTGAACACACAGACACATAGAAGCATCTCCAACTAAAAGATACTCCATACACACACATTTACACGCTTGAAGGGTACCAGCCTTTTCATGACAATATATTTATGGTTCAACATGTTATAGAAAATTATGAACCAACAGATGAGAAGCCTGGCCTTAAACCCGGACAAGTACACATCAAGTAACCAAATCCAACTAACAACTAAAAGCCAACCCAAAATTCAGAAACAGAACTTCCAATTTAATTTTTTTCCCCCAATATTTTTAATCAGATTCTTCATTTAGCTTCTCTTAACAACCAACGCACAAGGAAGCTAACATTCACCATTCCCAAGAATCTGTTGGAAGATGAATCAATTGAGTAGGGATAATTGAGCAGGAATACATGCACAGAACAGGAAAAGCAAAACAAGAAGTAAACTATATTTTACTAGATGACAGCTTGAGTTGGTTTTCCTTTTTTAACCTAAAATGCAGGATCCCACATTGGTCATAGAATCTAAGAATGTTTGATACTGCATAAACATATGCAGCTCAAGAGCATTCACAAACAAGAAAAACCATGTGAGTGGCCCACATGCCCACCCACACATATAACACACTACCACATCCATGTGCAATATTTTGGAAAATTCCATGCCAACTGGTGTACAGAAAATACTAAATACAGTATTTGATGGTGTATGAACATCTGCAGCTCACATGGACTAAAACGCAGAAAAAACCATGCACCACCTACATGCTCACTGTCATTGTGTAAGCACATAGAAAAATCCTTGTGAAATATTTTGAAAGATTCCATACCCACCGATCTCCAAATGCAGATTATAAACCCTGTGCCCAGGTCCAGTAACAATTATAGACAACATTTACATTTGTGTGGTGGGTGAAGCAGTATGCAGAAAGAAAATGAAAATAGAAAGGTTGAACAAGGAGAAAAACATAAATTATGTTCAATTTACATATTACATTATCACTTTTTGTAAGTATGTGACATGAAGGCATTGCACATGGATTTTCCTGCCAGCTCCAACACTGTCCTCATTCCTGGTACTAATAAATTTCATTCATCTAAGAACACGACAAGACAGAATAGATAAACTTGAAGATTCAAAATTTTAAACATCAGCAAGCAAAGAACATAAAACAGAATGATGTGAGGGGGGAATTGAGAGAAAAACCCAAAAAAGGAATGTGAACGCGCTCTGGCGTTCAACCAAAAAAGACATTGTAAAAAAGAAAAAAAAATGCAAGAAGGTAATGAAAGATTTCGCAATAGAAGAGAGTTGACCGAAGACCGTAGACAGCAACTGATTCCAAGAAGGGGATTGCTATCGGAGCGCTCAAGCAAGAAGAAGATAACGTCTTAATGAAAGATTTCGCAAGTATTCATGCGTTTCAAGTGCAAATATGGCACTTTTACCTCTTTAGAATTAGAGCGTTGGGTACAGGAAGTTGTTTCTATATGTTGTCCACATTCCAAGGAAAGAAACAACAAAATAACAATCAAACATAGTGGAGAGAAAAGTAAATCCACACTGGCTGCTAAACAATGACACATGGAACAAATCACAAAAGCATATCACGCCAAACAAACATGTATTAACAATTACCTTTGTTTCATAGGACGACGAGCATTATACACCGAAATCCACTGGGTAGCTGGACTACCTAGTCGCACTTTCTTCTTTGGTTGTTCGTCCTCTTCTAAGGTAATTGGCAACCTTCCACGCTTCTGGCCAACCTGCTCGTGCAATAGATGACAAGTTCAACATATAAAGGTTTTATACACCTAGAAATAAAATATACCGAGTATATCATGTGTATAACCTTTAGAGCTCCATCAATTCTTATTGGTCTTAATGACGTACATGGTTCAATAAGACTCTCAAATAATGATATCAACTTAGAATAATTTGGTTCCTCATCAAAGTTCATATTTGTAACATCCTCAAGAAACCGTTTGAATGGAGGAGGGCAAAAGCAGCACATCAACTCTGGAGAAGTAGACATTTTCTTTTTGGAAACTAAAAAACTCTTGTTGTCACCCTGTCAACATTCAAAATCGAATGAAGAAACGGTTAAAAAAACTTTTATGAGCTTAGACAAATTCCTGACAACATGTTGTAAAAGCAATGGCGCCAATTCACCTGATAACCTTGCCATGGTAACCTTCCCTTAATGAGAAATATAAGTGTGTATGCCAGTGACTCAAGATCATCCCTCCTACTCCCAGTACGACCCAAATGTGCATGCACACTTGCATACCTTATTGTACCCCTATAGATGAAGTTTTTTAGTATATGTCTAGTCAGCTTCAAACAGTGAAAAAAAAATTAATTCAACCAACCTGAATATATCAGGTCTCTGATCATATTCAACATGCTGAGAAGAAGATGCATCTTTCCACCTGGATGCTGCCTCATCAACAAATTAGAACAGTAGCAAATTCCATTAACCAAAAGAGGAATAGAAAACAAAGAAACAAACAAGGGAAAGAGAAGATATCAGCTGCAGAGACACATAAAAATATGGGCAAAGAATCGGAATTTACTATATTGTGTTTCAACATGCCTGGTGGTCACCAGTCCTGGCTAGGGCTGTAGTGATACAATTAAGAGAGTAAAAAAACAGGAGTTACATCATACCCAAACCAAGATCAATGAGATATAGCTTTTTCTCATCAGCAGTTCCAGGTTGACCAAGTAGAAAATTCTCTGGCTTCACATCTCCATGCACAAACCTAGGCAAGTGACAGCAAAGTAAGGAGGATAAATAATTCAAAGTGAAAATGAAAAACGAAACAAAGGACGCAAGAAGTTTCCAAAGATTAACAACATCTTTGCAGAGAAACACAGCAATATGGTAAAGAGAAATCAGACCAAACTAGTTTACCCCTTCATGTGAAGCTTTTCAAGAATTGATATAGCCTCCACAGCAACACAAGCCACCATACCAGGAGGCATCCTGTTTCAGTGCTCACCATTAAACGAGGAAAGTAAAATACATCAAAACTGATATTTTAGAAAATTGCACCCTAAAGATTGTCTGTGTGCACATGGAAGAGAAAGAGAGAGAGAGGAAGAGATGCTATATCTTACGACTGGCTTAAAGAATTCCAAGCATCCCAAAGACTGGGTCCAAGCATGTCCATGACCTGAAACAGTATCTCCAGTAGATATAATGATATAAGTCTAAATGCAAAAGGCAAAATTCAACACTCACCAGGATGTAAAAATCTCCTTGACGACCCTTGTAGTGAACTGATGGGATCCCATAACATCCATTCAGGTTACTTTTCAATAAAACATCAGATAAAATAAATACCAAGTTGGGGAAGTTTTAAACACGAAGAAAGTGAGAAGAACCTCAAATTAAACACATGTTGCTTACTTGTACACCTGCCACTCATATGGAGGGCCATAATTGCAACCCTTACTATTTCGGTGCTCAAACTTCAATGCAACCTATAAAAAATCAAAATTCCATATATAAAGTTGCAAATATCTAAGAATGCCATGATAGAATGCAAAAGGATACCTCAATTGCATCCGCTCCTGTTCTTCCGGTGCCACCATTTATCCTTCGACCAACATAAACTTGACCAAAACCTCCCTTACCTAACTTCCTTTCTGTCTTATACACGGGAGAACTACCCACTTGTACCTGCACCAATGACATAAGAAGACTAATATAGAAACTCAAACTGAGGGTACTGAAGGTCAAGAAGATCATCAATAGGCAATAATTGGACTAATTAAAATGAGAATGCTCAGTAATTTAAAGACTTCCAATGCCCATCCATCTATGAGTGTACTGGAGAGATTTCCAGAAAGTGAAACAATAAAGAATCAGAAAAGAAGAAGGAACAAAATACCCTTTCAGGTACAGGAGTTGTACTTGCTTCTTCTTCAACTCCCATTATTTTGTCTGCACTTCCACCATTCATGGCAATTTCCTTATCTGCAATTCCTTCTATTCTATTAAAAACTGGTTCCCCAGGCCCAAGAGCAACAGCTTGTGGAAGAACCTTGCGATGAGGCTCCAGGTCTAAATCTACAAATCTAGTTCCCCTGCCTCTTCCAGCAGCTGTTGGCCTTGAGGGTGTCACTGCTGAAGGCCCTTTTTTACCTCTCCCTCTCCCTCTTCTTCTGGTTCTGTTCTGAGTGGGTGCCACAAAATTTTCTTCGTAATCAGGGTGTTGAGGGGCAGGCTGAAGATCACTAAGCCGTTTTGATCTCCGTGCTCCACTTCGCAACTCTGGCATCGTCACCCATGCAAATCACACCCACTCAACACTTCATCAACTGTTCAGAATAGTCAATAACCCAAACAAGAATAAGAAATCAAAGAATGATGGAAACAAAAGAACCATTAATCCAAACCGGTAAAAGAGTTCATGGATGATGCTGTTAAAGAATCAAGAATGATATGTTCTACAAGCAGAGGCTGGAAACAAATCAAACTTTGGATTATCAAGACAAAACTGAAATTGCGAAGCTCAAACTTTTCATATGCAAGAAAGAAACAGTTAGCTTTAGACTTGCAAATCAAGGACATCAAAAAAAGAAAAAAGCAGCATTCTTAAAAAAGCAATAAATATATAAAAGATACTAATTTTAGCAAAATTCGCTGAAATTTACATAATTGTAGACAGATTCTCTCTTGTATGGATGAAAACTAGATTTTTTTCCCCAAAAAAATAGGTGACATGGGATGAAAAATCAAATTTAATGAAGCACATAAACAGCCAAAAGAAGAATATGTAGCGCAATGAGTAATCAAAATCAACATGCATCAAAACTTATACCTGCATATAAAAAATCCAATATAAAAGATTATACCATAATATCCAGAAAAACCCAATAAAACTACCTGGAAATCAATCAAAAATAATCCACGGAAAAGATTTAGCATAATACCATAACGATCACCTCGTCACGAGTGCTACAATTAATCATCCGGAAAACGTTAAAATCAACTCTTTTTTCTTACATTGAATAAAACAAAACATCAAAAGCTAAGCAGCCGCAGATCTTACCACAAAAACAGCAAAAGCAGGACGATCGGAGACAAAACCAAAGAAACTCAACTTAAAAATTAAATTTGATCAGCTTCTTAAAGAAGGTCGGTAGAGGAGAATATTAGATAGAACTTTGGGGGAAGAGTATTTTTAGTGTGGTTTGTATTCGGGGTCTATTTCTATATTTGTACTGATTCGACAGTCTTTTTATTTCTTTTTATGAAATGTATTTCATCGGCTCTCTGTTTATATCTCTGGTTTGATCTCACTATTTTCACAGCCGGTGGGGTTAAAATTAGATTTTTTTTTAGAGTATGATAAAAAATTTTGAAATGTGTAGTTGAAAAATTACGGGCCCCATCAAAAATATAATTAATAGTGATTGTTTGACTTTAATTTGGATTAAAATTAGATTTTAATCGGAAACAAACATATTCTTAAAATTAATTTTTTTTCCTCTTCTTTTTAATCGTATATTTTTCAATAAAATAATATTATACGCAAATTCGATTTTTTTTTTAAATTTTTTAACCACATATTCTCTATCAATTTATTATTTCAAAATGTATTATTAGAATAAAATCGGGGTTTGAAGAGTTTATATATGTGGCCCTGTGTGTTCATGTAGGATTTTTCCACTTATCATTTTTCATTTTTTTTTTTTTTTTTAACCAACAATATGTTGACTTAGAACACCTTGTACAAGTGATGGAGAGAATTAGTGGTTACGTAATAGATAGATTTTTTTTTCTGAAAAATGGTTGAAGCTAGTAAATAAATGTATGTTGACGATAATGTTCTCCTTTCTAATCAATGGCACCAAGTGGGAAGGGTAGTTCGAGCCAAAAATTCACAATGGAGGCGAAATGTTTTGTAAGAGCAATTTATACATGTATTATGGAACCAATGCACAGAAAGTCTAAGGATTCCTCTGCGAGGTTCATCCACAGAGAGTGAGCCAGCACCTAAAAATGAAGTTTGACTAGCTAATAATTCCAAAAAATCTCGGTCAAACATAGCTTTGGTGAGAATTTTTCTGCACACAAAGAACAAAGGCTGTTTGGGATTCGGAGACCTTTTCTCCTTCAACTAAGCACTTGTGGCTAAACAATGTTGACGATCCTCTCTAACCCAAATTCAATGAAATACAAGTATCAAGATGGATCCTTATACTCATAAATTTGACACACTTATTTGACAAATAATCGTGACATTTAATTTAAGTCAATTCAACGCTCAATATCTTATTAATCTTAAATAGTTATAATCAACTCTCCTATGATCTTAGTGAAATACATATTGAGTCTTGGATTGACTTAAATTAAAAGTCACGATTATTTGTCAAATAAGTGTGTTAAATTTATGAGTAAGAGGATTCATCTCGTACAAGTATCACCCATGTGCCTTTTATCATGCAAGTTGAATGTAAAAAATGGGTGCTCATATATATGGCTTAGCGTCCTTTGGGACCGAGAGCCCTTCAAACATGGCATCATATACGGCGAACAAGAAACGGATGAATATTTCACTTTTCAATTGCCCGTGACTACTTGCAAGAAGGTACATGCCACTGAAAAAAATATACATTATTGAAGTGCTAGGATGAATTTTCTTTTCCAGCGGCTTGACACTTTGTTGATGAATTTCAATTCAGCGTCGCTTGATGTAGACTTTCAGAAATCTTCCATATGATTTGATAAATCATAATGATTGGAATTTTCTTGTAAAAGTAATTACGAAATGATACTATTGATTCAACAAGTATAATCATGTGAGAGAAATCAAATTTGATTTGATAAATCTCCTGGTGATTTGCTTAATTATATTGAATGATAATACACATATTTGCATCTTTTAAGTTCTATATAAATCAAATGAATCGAGCCTACTGAGCAGAACAGAAACATGTTGAAGAGATCATTTCCACGTTCTTACTTCTATTTCTTGATATGTAAATTACATTTTTATTTTTTTCATCTTAGAATGTATTCATTCTGATGATGAAAACTCTCTCGACGTATAACTTAAGGTCGTTGGTCATTGCATATCATATGGCTTGGTGCTCAATACTTCCAGTTACATACTTACTCTACATAAGGTAGATAACAATACCAACTCCTTGTTCTGATCTTTTTATGAATTGTTGAGTTATCTGAAAACTGAGTATTTTTGTTTGAAGTTACATAGGATTCCTTCTTAGTTCTTACACTGACTCAGTGCATAGTTCTGATCAAGAAAAGAAACAAAAAATCTTCCCACCATTGTCTTTTATATATTATCTATGTATTACCGAACAATATCTAGTGCTCGACAAAAAATAATTAATTTAGATGGGTTATTCAAATCGGGAATTTTGGTAATTTTGCAGGTTAGCTGCACCATTGCCTTCCTCTTCTCCACCTTCTGCAGGAGCATTTCCTTCTCCTTCCATGGCTTCTCCAGCAGCAGCTGAGTCTTGTCTTGCACCACATCCTGTATCGGCTGAAAACCACCAACAGCAGGAGCATGGCCTAGATTCAAATAGAGGACGACTCAGCCCTGAATGATGGCTGCGGAAATGCTCCTTTCAATAACACGATTAGGATGTGATAAGTGATAACATGTGGCTAAATAAATGTTGAAGAGCTTGAGATGAGCTTGGCTTGGCTTGGAAGATGAAGATATCATCGATGTTCTAGCTCGTCAAAGTAGAGGTTGCTAGCTAGATGACATCAACATCACTCGAAATATGGTTCATCATTGAATGTGCTTAAAATGATTTCCTTCGGTAAATGCTTAGCCTCCATTTAGAAAGAATTTGTAAACGATTTAACTTATAAATAGATAGGAATGAGTGGTGGATAAGTGAATATTACTTATGAGTCAAATGGAAGATGAAGATATCATCGACATTGAGGTTCATCAAAGTGGAGGTGGCTAGATGGCATCAGCATACTTGAAATATGGTTTATCATTGAATGTTGCTTGAAATTATTTCATTCTATATTGCTTTAGCTGTTTACTGCGAACCACACGATTAAACATTTGATATTGTGAAAAATACGTGGAAAAAGGTGGATTGTGACATTATCCTTGTTAATGATTCTCCAGCATTCAAGAAAGGATGGAAGTAGTTTTTGTTGTACCAATTACCATGGCCTTACAATTAATTGCTCAAATTTTGGAATTCCATTACATGAAGGGATTCCACTTTGTTGTTCATATATATATATATGAACAAATCTATGCGACAGAATCGACTTCAACCAGCAACGACACTACCTAGATACTACGGGATTGTGTAATTTTGCTTCTTTATAGCTCCACAATGGGTAAATGAGTTTTTTTCTCTTGTTAAAGAGGTCATTTTTTTTTTATGTAAATATCGTGGTTGTGTCAATGTGACAATGAATAAATATTAATTCTTTCACGTTGTCTAAAATTCTATAATATGTGCGCTCTAGTTCAAATGGACACAACACACCAAAGTATGTACTTGGAGTTCAGTCTAAGAACGGTGGAATATGAAAGTCCTACAAGTTTATTGACTACGTCGAACGGTCAACTATATAATTAGTCGTGACCATTTTCTTGGACTGCGACATCGTTACCTGAATGTATTGGTTGACCTATTTGACTATATATTATGATGTTTGTCTTGAAATTTTAGAGTGTTGTCATTGGGTATGTTTGACGTGCAAAATCAATGTTCAAACTTGATTGTTTTACACTAAATGTTTTCCTACTTGACTAGAAATCCAAGATATATGTTGCACATTCTAGTAATACTTCGAGTTGTAGAAATAGGGGCATTACAAGTTGTGTACACCATTAAAGCCAACATGTATTAATCTATTGTCACTCGAGCCTCAATAATACTAAAATGACAAAACCCCAAAGTCAGTTTTTTTCTAAAATGACAAAAACCAACTTTATGGTTTTGTCTTCTCATTTTTAGCATGACTAAGGCCTGCATAGCATTGTGATTTTGTTATTATACATTGGTTTTAACGCGTGCACACATAGCATTTGAATTTCAGGTTAATCTTACTTAGCTCCATTTGGTCTCAATTTTTTTAAAAGTCATTTTTCGTTTAATTCATTTCTAACCACATGTTTTACATCATTATGAAATTTACTATAAATATGATTTTTAGCAAAACCAAACAAAGGCAGGCCTGGTGACTAAATTGGAATCAATAGGAAACTTTAGTGACTTGTGTGTATTTATTTTAAAGACAAATATCCAAAGATTGAATCGTTCAATAACCCAGTCAACGGTACCTAAGCATTCATATACACCATTTTTCATCCTTTCTTCACCATTTGCCATTTGTATGATAATACATGCAGAATGATGATCCTCTTATTCAAATCTAAACCAGAATCCATTTTGGGAATTTTCTTATGTGTCATTGGAATCAAAATCTCACTATTTTCACCGGCTTATTCAAATTGCAGTAGTACCTGCGACCTGGAGTTTGGCTCCTACTACGTGTGGTGAGACTCAAACCTCACTTTCATCTCCAATATCACACAAAATCCAATCCAAGATATCATGAATTACAATCCACAGATCTCCAATCGCGATACCTTTATAGCCGATAGACGAATAAACATCCTCTTCTCTTGTGAATGTATAAGGAACGAGTTTATGGGCCATGTCTTCTTTTACGATGTGATTTCTGGGGATACTTATAATATAGTCTCGGGAAGATACTATGAAAATTTGGCCACCACTGAGCTTCTACGGCAGTTTAATTCTTACTCGGAAAATAATATTCCAGATACGGGCGCGAGGTTGAGTGTGACAGTGAATTGTTCTTGTGGGGATAAGGATGTGTCGGAGGATTATGGTTTGTTTGTTACGTATCCTTTGAGACCTGGGGAGAACATGGAATCAGTGGCGACGGCAAATAATCTGAGTTCTGATTTGGTGAGGAGGTATAATCCTGGAGTGAATTTCGATATTGGGAGTAGGGTGGTGTATATCCCTGCCAGAGGTGAGTTCTTGCTGTTAAAGAAGTTACAGTGAAAGATTATTATTATTATTATTATTATTTATTTTAAGATTTTGAGTTGTTAGTAAGGAGTTATACGATAATTAGAAGCAATGGAATTTTGAAGATTGGATTATTTTATTGTTCAAAAGTGTCTGTGGCTTGCCACGGAGTTGCTAGCTAAAAAAATGTCAAGCAAGCACCTTCGCTCCGGTAGCATTGTCTCACCGTTCTAGGCAAATGTAGTGTGTCGCCTTTCCTACGATTCCTCCGAGGTAACACAATTCTCAGCCATTTCACATTGTCGCCTCAAGGAGAGAGTAAGAGAGACCCCATTCTTGGCCACTCTCAGCAAGCCTCTTGAATTTGAGGCGGTTTAGGTCTAACCTTGGATTTTTTAAGCAAGTTGCAATTTGTGACATATTGATGACAATACGATTTGATTGATGTAACATATCTGCAAGTGTTACTTTTAGTCATCTTTACTTACATGCCTAATGTGAAAGGTCAGGAGCCCATGATGGCGACATCTTTGAGCTTGTCATGAGAGTTGTTGGGATGAAATCACATGTCCAACATTCAAGAAGTCTCATTTACATTTTTTTGGCCTTAAATATTCACACTTTTGTGTCATTTTAGGGATTCCAATTTCTGACAATCTTGAGTTCACTGATGAATCTTAAACCTTGGAAAAATTAGGCTTATGTCTGGGAGCAATTTTTTTATTCAATTTGTAGCAAATTTTTTTACCTTTATACAGTGTATATCAGTTCCATATTAATCGCAATGATTGACTGGATCAAATAGAATGACCTATGTGTCCCTATAATATTTAATTTATTCTTTTTGAAGAGAATGACATTTATGATAATTAACTTCTAAGGTAGTTAATAATTGCGACGGAATGAGACCCATGTGCACTTACAACAGTAAAAAAATTTGTTAAAAATGGGATAAAAATAGGGGTGTAAACTCAAACTCCCATATTATTCTCTATTCACGCTTCTTCCACATCCAAATTATAAGTAAAATTTTTAACTTAGTCAAACACGTCTATATACAGCTTGAAATAGTTATGAAACACACATCCATACCCTCCTAGCAATGCTAGGTGTTTTTGGTACTCCGATAAAGATGTGTTACCTGCGAAATGAGATTCTTCCCCATCGTATCTCCAGTGTGAGAATTAGTAAGAGATTTAGAAATGAACATTTAGAAATAAAAGATATAATGTGTATTCAGATATACAAAATTTCAAGTCTCATACTTGTCTCCCTTAGGAGTATTTATAGGTATCTGAAGTCATGTAACTGCTGGACGGTTATCGTGCCATGTGTTCCACGTAGCACCTCCCACCACACCCCACATTTTGAGTGAAGGACCTCCATCTATCCAGCGATTGGTTGTGTCCATAATAACCGTTGAGCGGTTCCCATCCAACTTAATGATCTGTTATAGTTAAATGTTGTGTTAGCCTCGTAGTGGTAGACGATCTAGTATGAATGTATAGAGCCTCATAGTGGTCGACAACCTAGCATGGATGTAGAGGGCCTTGTAAGAGCAGACAGTCTAGCATGCAAGTAGAGAACCTTGTAGTGGTAGACGGCCTTATATTGGTAGACAACCTAGTATGAATGTAGAAGACCTCATAGTGGTAGACGACCTAACATGCATGTAGAGGGTCTCATAGTGGTCGACTGCGCAGCGTGGACATAGAAGGCCTTGTAGTGGTAGACGATCTAGCATGTAAGTAAAAGGCTTTGTAGTGGTAGACAACCTAGCATGGGGCGCTCTACGTAGAGTGCCTAATAAGTAGTTTTTACTTTGTTGGTCATCGTAGATAATTATTGATGCCATCTAATATCACTAGCCCCTCTACCTCTTGTCGATGCTTATGGCTAAGGGGTAGTGTCTTCACTTTTCCCACGTTGATTATTTTTTTATTTTTTATTTTTTTGAAATCAACCCATCACATATCAATATTTTGTATAATATAAGTGAGTCGAGCGGTCCAAGTGGCGTAGGGTAATGGTAGTGTTGTATAAATGGCACCCCCATGGGTGGGGTTTGATTTTAGGGGGGAATTTCTCCCAAAAAAATTCAAAATTATCATCTATATAAAGGGATGGAGACCTCCCTTCTTCATTCTCTTTCCCCTATTTGCAAAAATTTTAAATACATTATTCATTAAGCTCTTAAGGTAATTTTTTTCCTCTATTTTTCATACATCTTAGTTTTTCAAGTTGTTTTCCTTCATTCCATCGTAATGTGTAGAACTTTTTTAACCTTATCCTTCGACGCAAGTGAAAATGAGGGGTGAACAAGTCGACCGACTCATCGTCGAATGGTTAGTCGAAGCTCGTTAAAACATTGCTGGTTGACGATCGATCAGTGCTAATCGACGACTATCGACCAATAGTTTGACTGCACTGTGGGGTCGATCGATCTCTCTGTGATTCTAATAACTCGATCCATTCTGCTAAATTCCATATCTTTCAACTAAGTTCTTGCAAAAAGAATATTGGCTCAACTAAATCTTTGAACCGAAATTTAGAAATTGGACGGGATCCAACAGGCGAGGTGGTTGTCATTGATATTCCAAAATGCTATAGCATTTATAAATCCCCAATCAAATTGGAAAAATCACTTGGCAAATTCGACCATGTTGACAATTATATTTATAAAGCCCTAAGCCCAAAGAGAGACTTCCCAAGTTCGATCCCTACAAGATTGTTGTATATAAAGACACTATGGATAGTGGTCTTCAATTCCCCATCCTTTCATTCTTTGTCTCAATTTTCAATGAATGCTAAATAAATCCTAACTAATGGAAGAAGGCATTATACTTCTTAAAATCTGCCTTAGTAAGGAAATCTCGAAGCTTTAGAGGTCTGAGCTCGTGAAACAAGAGACTGAAAATGATAACCTATGATCTGTTTTGGCCCGAGCACCAGAGAAGGCAGTAGAACTATCAAGGCCTCAGCGGAGTATGTTAAGGACCTAGAGGTGTTCGTGAAGCAGTATAAATCATCATCAAATTATGCAAGTGCCTTACATTCATATGAGGGAAGACGATGGTCCATCAAATTGGCCAAGGAGTGGTAGTTACTGAGCACCCTTCTATCGATCTCTCGGTTTCGATAGGTTTCTAGCGCAACTCAGTGAGAGATAGCAGAGCTAATCAATCCAAGACATTCAGACATACATCGCGAGACGGGAGCGATGAGACTTCCTACTTAGGTTAATGTAGTCTTTCGTTGCTGATCTTCTAGCACTTTTCACTATTATTCATTTTTGTCACTTGATCGTCTAGTGGTTTTTCCTGGTCCAAGATGTGGACAGAAAATCACATTTTATTTTGAGTATGGATGATTTTTCATTGAACATTATTGTTGTTTTACTTTTCTCCATCTATCTTGTTATATAGATGTCGTTTGTTAATGTGTAAAATTTAAGTAGTTTAGTCTCGCACAACTTTTCTTATTCGATTACATTTAGTTAGCGAGTGTGACAACTAGCGGGGGTGCGCCTGGCTACATAATGACCAACTGTCGACCGTCAATCGTCATATGGATAACAGATATGGGTCGATTGCTTTACACCAGGTTCGGGTACCGATTTTTATTTTTATATTTCAATTGTTTATCGTTAACTAGTTTTTTATTTTGTTGCTCGCCGACATGCCCCATAGGCTATGTTGAATTTTTGGAGCCCTTTGTGCTATGTTGAATTGTAGAGTCCTTTATGCTATGTTGAATTGTATAGCACGGGGTCTAGTGGTTTGGGTCCTAATCTAATTTTTGGTTTTGAAGGTTCTTTATTATGACCATAGAGCGATGTCGAGCTGATAACTAATTTATTGGTTTTGTTGCTCTTTACCTAGCCCTTTAGGCAATGTCAAATTGTAAAACGTAGGGTTTAGTGGTTTAAGGCATTAACCAATTTTTGGTTTGAAGGCTTTCCACTAGACCGTAGAGCATTGTCGAGCTTTACTCCCTGCTTAGTCCTTTGGGCGATGTCGAATTGTAGAGCGTAGGGTCTAGTGGTTTATGGTCTTAACTAAATTTTAGTTTTGAAGACTCTCCACTAGACCGTAGAATGCTGTCGAGCTTATAACCAATTTATTGGTTTTATTGCTCCCCGCCTAGCCCCTTGGGCTATGTCGAATTGTAAAGCTCATGATCTAGTGGTTTAGAGCCTTAACTAATTTTTGATTTTGTAGGCTCTCCTACTCTGATCACAGAGCGAACTTAAGATGTTGGGAGAAGTTTGAAGTCGCACATTGACATACTTGTCTCCATTTTTCAGCAATTCATGCATTGATTCTGGAAGGTTTTTGGAGAGTAGCATCTTAAAGGCTTGGTTTCGCGTCTCATTCATCAACGCTGTTACTACTATGGATATTTAAAGGTCTTTTATACCAAACGTTGTCCAACTAAAGTTGTTACCCAGTCTCTGGCTTCTCTCCTTAGTGTCGGGGAAAAAGATTGGTACATTACTATGTCCCGTTCCCCGGGCTGCATAGAGTCATCAAATCAACGAAGGTCCGTAGGTGGTCAAGCAGATCCGTGACTCTGTCATACGCCTCTATCATAGGCTATTTGAAGCCTTTCGGTAGAGGAGATTGCTATGATCTCGAGTGCAAACAGGTCTTTTTTTCAAAATCATTTGCATGCGTCTGTCTTTCCTCTTAGATGTCTATCTTCTGGGTCATCATTTTCTCCATGTGTTTATTCCAAATCTACCATGGGATGTGGAATTTAAGGAACCGCAACCTCAGGAGCCCCCAAGTCCTCTGGTACTGGTTGAATAACAGGTGGGACAATCGCTTGTACTTTTTAAGGCGGTTGTTCATTCATAACTTCCGACAGATTCTCTGGTGGGACTACGGCTCTTTATGATTGACTTTGCAAAAGGGTCATCATGGCTGCCAACTGAGTCTACAAAATACTGAATTGGTCTTATGTTGCATACTGCGACGATGACGGTGGACTATGACCCCTTGTGAACGGACTCCAACTCCACTTTGTTCCTAACCAAGTGCGTGTGAATTCTAGTTCGTCTTCTTGACATTGCTTTTATGTTTAGTAGTTCCTACAGACGACGTCAATGAAATAGTTATGAAACACACCTCTGTGCTAACCTAGCGATGCTAGGTGTTTTTGCTACTCCGATGATCAAGTGTTACCTACGAAATAAGGTTGGGTCTTTCTCGCCCGTCGTACCTCCAGCATGAGAAGTAGTAAGAGATTTAGGAATGTAGACTTGGGAAGAAAATATAGAATGTGTATTCAGATAGACAAAATTTCAAGACATATACCTGTCTCGCCTTAAGAGTATTTATATGTGTCTGAAATCCTGTAACTGCTGGGCGGTTATTGTGCCACGTGTTCCACGTAACACCTCCCACCATACCCTACGTTCTGAGTGAAGGATTTCCACCTATGCAACGGTTGATTGTGTCCATAATAACCATTGAGCGGTTCCCATCCAACTTAATGATGCTTTTATGGTTAAATGTTGTGTTGGTTTCGTAGTGGTAGATAGCCTAATATGAATGTAGAGGGCTTCATAGTGGTCGACAGCCCAACGTGAACGTAGATAGCCTCGTAGTAGCAGACGGCTTAGCATGCAAGTAGATGACCTTGTAGTGGTAAACAACCTCATAATGATAGACGATCTAGTATGAATGTAGAAAGTCTCATGATGATAGACAGCTTCATAATGGTGGACGACCTAGCAGACATGTAGAGAACCTCATAGTGGTCGACAGAGCAACGTAGATGTAGAGGGTCTCGTAGTAGCAAACGGCCTAGCATGCAAGTAGAAGGCCTTACAATGGTAGACGGCTTAGCATGAAGTGTTCTATATAGAGTGCCTAGTATTTACCTTGTTGGATATCGTAGATAATTATTAATACCATCTAATATCATAGTTGTATCATTAGTGTGTTTACATAGCCAAAAACAACATCCCCACGAGAAGGACAATTCTTCATTACTAAACAGAAGAAAGAGAAAATAAAAAATAGTTAAACACACATTCCGTCCTTGCAGTTACCTTGCAATTCCAAGCTAGCCCTTAAGGTTTACTTTGTTCCAAATCAATCATTAAAATTTCCTAATTTCATCGCTTTGCCCATTTTTCGAATTCAAGTTCAAAATCACATTTCGATAAGTATGAAATCACTTGTATGAGAAACAGGTTCGTCATTCCATTTTTAACAAACTATGTTTTAAGGTTTTGAATTTCACTTTCGTTTTATTAATAGAGTGATATTGTCTAGATTCGAAAGAGAGTATAACTTGAATTCTTTCAAAAATTAAAAAGTGTCGCATGTTCGAATCTAATTGGGATTTGCGACGGTGGAAGAACTGGATTGAAAAAATGAATCGTCGACTTTTAAAATAGTTAGGGTTCAAGTATTGGAATTGATAAGAAACTTTGACTTATGCCTGTTCAATCCAAAGGAAAGTTATTCAACGATTCAACAGCCCAGTCAACGGTACGAAAGCATCATTTATTCATAAAATAAACAAACCAGCTTCATACTTTTCTTCACCATTTACCATTTGTCTAGTGATTCCTGCATCATGATGATCCTCATGTTTAACTCCAAACAAGAATCGATCATGGGTTTTTTCTTATATTTAATCGGAATAATAATCTCACTTTTTTCACCTGCTTATTCAAGGTGCAGTAGTACCTGCGACTTGGCGTTAGGCTCCTACTACGTGTGGCAAGGTTCAAATCTCACTTTCATTTCTCATATCACACAAAATTCAATCCCAAATATCCTCAATTACAACCCACAAATCCCCAATCAAGATACAGTTATAGCCGATTCACGAATAAACATCCCCTTTTCTTGTGACTGTATAATGAACGAGTTTCTGGGCCATGTCTTTACTTACGATGTGATTTCGGGGGACACTTATGATAGAGTTGCGGGAACTTACTATGCGAATTTGACTACCACACAATCGCTGGTGCAGTTTAATAGTTACCAGCCGAATTTTATTCCAGATACCGCAACGTTGAATGTCACGGTGAATTGTTCTTGTGGGGATGGGGAGGTGTCCAAGGATTATGGGTTGTTTGTTACCTACCCTTTGAGACCTGGGGATAACTTAACATCAGTGGCGGCGGCGAATAATCTGAGTTCTGATTTGGTGAGGAGTTATAATCCTAGAGTGAATTTCAGTGCCGGGAGTGGGCTGGTGTTTATCCCTGGCAAAGGTGAGTTCTTCCTGTTATAGTATGTTTCAGTGAGGATATATATATTGGGTTGTTAAACATGAATGAGGTCATGAGGATACTTCAAAGCAATCGATTTTTTTGAAGATTGGCTTCTTTTATTGTGCTTTGGGGAAGTGCCTTGAGAAATTTCAGGCGCATTACATTTTCCAAACTCTCAAATTCAGTTTATTTTTAGTAGTAATTTGTGCACCTAATAGATTGGATGTTTTATTATTTTGAGCAATACAAACGTACTTTCACCTAGTTATTCTTGAATTTGGTTATAGTGAAAGTCGAGAATAGTACAAGTACCATTTTATCGGCAGCCTTTCAGCTGATGATCTGATATTTGTGCGTGAATCTTGATTGCTTGAGGGAGGAAAATTATAGCCCCGCACTATTTTCTGCTAACATATAGGGTTCGCCAGAGGCACACCTTGGGGAAACCATTAGAGCTTAAATATTGTGGAAATTAGTAGGGATGGATCTAAGTGTAGCCCCCCCCCCCCCCCCCCTCCCCACCACTAAATCCCTAAATTTTTTTTTTTTTTTTTTTTTAAAGGTGGGGCAGGGGAGGGTGAATATGCTTCCATGAAATCCCTTTCAAGATAGAACTTCATTTTCGTGCGTCCTTGATTAGGACAGTCTTGATGTGTGCTGAATTGGCTTGGGGTTACTGGATGTGCTTAGAGATTGTTGGTGGAAAACAACTGTGACTTAGGTTTATGTTTCAGTCATGCTCAAGGATGAGAAATATTGCAATATGGAGTTTATATGATTGTCTTGGCATAAGTGTGGCGTGTCTTGCTCTTGGCATTATTTTGCACGTGCCTCCCATTAGTCTGCACCATCTACTTTGAATTTGCCTTACTCCCTGCATTATTTTCATATGGCAGCACAAGGGCGTTCTTTGGTACTTCCCTTGGGCCATGTTCTATATAGATTCCCCCCAGGCCATGCTCCCCAAGGGCGTCCCTGGGATCTTATTGTCCATTAGTGTCCCTGGACCTCATCTTTTGAGGTAGAGGGTTATAGCTCTTGTTGATGATTATGGGATTATAAATCTTTTCCGGGCACAATGGAAAATTATATATATTTTGCAATCTACTGTCTTCGTGTTCTGCTCACGTGTCTTCGAAGCTCTTGACACTGGTGTGGTAACTTTTCATACTATGTTTGGATCAATAGTAGGATTTAGAGTGAATGTGCATCATGCGTATATTTTCTCATCTTACTACTAAAAATAATTTTTGCTTTTGTCATCAATTTTTTTTTTTTTTTTTTTTTTTTTTTATACATTTATTCGAGTGACAAATTGAACTTAGGAAAAGATAAGATGCCAATAAAAATATTCACAACTCTTGGTATTAAATGAAGTAAAAGGAACGAATAATATTCAAAGTATCACTGATGATATTGTGCGGATTGGTTTAAACTAATAGTTTCATTCAAATTTGCATGAAATACTAACATATAATTATTGACTATGCTTTGGATGAGTCTCAACTATCTCTAATGTACCTTAGATCTGGATAATTTAAAGCTTGGACAAGGATATGACATGATTCTTGAGCCAAAAGGATTATCTTTTGCTTTTATTAAAGTCTAATTTCCCGGTAGTACATAACTTGTGGGGGTAGCAATGTTGGATTTACGGAGTCGTAAGAATGTACATGCATATGCATATGATGTCATAATTATTTGTCTTATTAAAATTATGGATAATTGCAGCTGAAACTCCAAACCTTTCAAAAAGTTGCAGACTTTTCTCTAACCTTTCATTTGTTGCAGCCGTCACCCCAAACCTTTCAAAATGTTGCGGATAAAGTCCCAATGGATGGATTTCATCCATATTTTTGTTAGTTGACCAAAAAATTGGACTTTAACCAAATTTTAGTCAATTATAAAATGACAAAATGATAATTTTATATTTTTCACATAAATAAGTAAAAAACTTAAATAAATCAAAAACAAATAAATAAATAAATAAAATAAAAAGGAAAAAATATCTTCTTCTCCCTCATCCCCTACCCCAACCCGAAACCAGAAATCTTCCGTCACCACCACCTCATCCAAAATCAACCACTACCTCCCACAATCGTTGTCATCGCCGCCATCACCACCACATCCATCACCACCTCCTATCCAAAATGAAACTTGCATGAAATTATCAAAGGGCCCAACGTATCTAGGTGGATAATCCGGCCCATTTTTGCATCATCCCGTTGCAGGCGTGCACCACCACCTACTGGTCAATGTCAGAATTCAGTCATTTAGACATACGTGGTCGTCTTCTAGTTTGTGTATTTTCTGTTTGGACCACTCAATTTCGATTTTCTCCTACCTAATTCAAACAATGGCCTCTGATTCAAATTCTTCTTCCTCTGACAGCGAAGTTCAGAGCCCTAATTCGAACCAGGACCTAAATCCGGATTCAATTGATCAGTCACTCGACGCCATAGAAAATTGTTTGGTTTCAATTTCAATGTCGTCTCATCCCGGAATGGAGCCATTTGATCGAGAAGAAGAGCAACCAGAGTCCATGGAACGGCTGACCATGATTGGATAGATGAATGGAGAAATTGGAGAAGAAGTGGTAGTAGATGAGATTAAAGAAGAGCAGTTTGAAGGCGGAAGCTTCAAAGGTAATTGGAGCAAGTTTACTGTGGTGGTGATGGATGTGGTGGTGGCGGCGATGGCAACGGTTGTGGGGGTTGTGGTCGATTTTGGGCGAGGTGATGGTGACAGTAGATTTCTTGTTTTGGGTTGAGGGGTTGGGGTCGGTGTGGGGATTGGGGGTGAGGGAGAAAAAGATATTTTTTTTTTTTCTTTGTTTTTTGTTGTTTTTTATTTAAGTTTTTTTAATTATTTATGTGAAAAATATAAAGTTATCATTTTGTCCTTTTATAATTGATTAAAATGTGGTCATAGTCCAATTTTTTGGTCAACTAACAGAAATATGGATGAAATTCATTCATTAGGGCTTCATCCTCAACATTTTGAAAGGTTTAGGATGACAGATGCAACAAATGAAAGGTTAGGGGAAAACCTGCAACTTTTTGAAAGGTTTGGGGTGTTCCGTGTGAATGTGAATGAACATCTATGCTTGTGCACTTGGGAGCACATTCACATGAACAGATGGAAGTAACAATGTTACTCGAAATATTAAATGTATTTTGCTCACTCATAGTTTGCGCTACATTGACATCTAGTATTGATGCCAGCGAATGTCAATGAAGTAGCAGAGAAATGACATATTGTAATGTCATATTATTGCTTTCAAGTAATGATTCATTGAAAAGAGTTTTAATAATTTTCCTTATGTTTTAGCAAGCGGCAACCTCAGAGCCTGCTTGGGAAGTGTTAATAAACAGTTTAAATTATAAATAGATAGAAATGAGGTAGATAAGTGAATAGTACTTGTGGATCCCTTGAAATGTGTGAATAAAAAGTGGCTAGAGTAATTATTAACAGTTTGCAAACAAGAGTCAACCATAGGCTTAAAGAATGTTGATAATTTCAAGGGTAACTATCATGTGCCTTACTGCATTGTGTTGCCCTAACTATTTTCTCTATATGCAGATCAAGACGGAAATTATCGCCCTCTGAGAACAAGGTATCTTCTACACACACACACACACACACACACACACACACACAACAACGTACGTACGTACTTGATTTGATGACTTAATTAAGCAAATTAATATTTCATTATTGAACACACTTATGCTTAACAACGTACGTACGTACTTGATCATTATCCCGTAATAAAACACTGTAATTTATACAATAAACCTGGTTGGACACTTTTGAACGCACATAATGGAACCGAAAGCTCAAGTGGAAAGGCTGATAATTGCTTGTTCTGAATCAGATAGACCTGGAATTAATGATATATCTTGCCCTTAGATTAAATGTCAGGGTAAAAAGGTATGTAAATGAATCTTATAGTTATTTCTGGAAAATTATAAATCCATCCATTATACTTTCTGGACGATTTGATGACTTAATTAAGCAAATTAATATTTCATTATTGAATCGCTTAAATTTCTAAGTTTCAATATATTTTCTTCTTTTTGCAGCACAGGTGACTTAGACTTCTCCTCGTGCTGGTTTCAATATCATCCTCTCCATAATGGCTTTTTCACAAAACAACAACATCTTATGAACAGGAACTACACAATCTCCTCGTGCTGGTTTCAATATCATCCTCCATAATTTTCCGCTTATGAACAGGAACCTAATCTGACAATGAAAATCTCCATTCTTATGCTTACATTACCTTCCTTGTAATTAGGATTATCAAGTGGAGCTATAGCTGGGATATCTGTTGCTGGAGTAGCTGGGATACTGTTATGTGCAGGTTGTTTTTATGTTGGATTTCACAGGAAAAAGGGAGAAAAGATTGGATTGCTCTCAACAACATCTGCTGATCACTCTCAGCAAGCTGGTCGTGGTACTTTGTTGATCCCTCTTCTTTTCTCTTCTACCTTTGTGCTCCTCTAGATATCACGCTTATATTGATGTTCAACATTTCCTTTACACCTTGATGAGGATACTGGAGTTGTATATACTCTTACATATTATTGAACAGTCTCCTTTTCTGATCAAGGTGATAGATCCCATGTAATACTGGATGTACTATGATTTTACAGACTTTAGCAAACCCCTGGTTAGTACAAGATCATTATCCCGTAATAAAACACTGTAATTTATACAATAAACCTGGTTGGACACTTTTGAACGCACATAATGGAACCGAAAGCTCAAGTGGAAAGGCTGATAATTGCTTGTTCTGAATCAGATAGACCTGGAATTAATGATATATCTTGCCCTTAGATTAAATGTCAGGGTAAAAAGGTATGTAAATGAATCTTATAGTTATTTCTGGAAAATTATAAATCCATCCATTATACTTTCTGGACGAGTTTTCGAAGGAAACCATTTTGAGATTTATGGGCACCACAGAGGAAATCTTTTGTTTTCGACACTGTGTCTCTTTAAGTCTACCTTTCTGACTTTGTTGTACTCTACTCATATCATTTTAAGTCATTCCAGGGGGGGCATTGGATTTGGAGTTAGGAAAACCTTAAGGACTGAAGGGCCATAATTTGCTTCATCTGCCATCTGCGCAACTGTCCTCGTATAAGCTTACATTTCAAAGGGGTTGGTGTACAATAAATGAGTCTCTCTGCTAGTTTCACGGGATCTATTCATGTTTTGAGCAATTCCTTCTGGGGACTTTGTTTGTTTCAGTTGGTCTTTCTTAAAATTGACAATCATTGGCCATGATCCACGATATCACATCATGGCTACAGGAGAAGGCTGCCCTGTACCGAAAAGAGGAATTGGAAATGGTGCCCTCAGAATCAGTTGATTTAGGATTCTCTTTGTTAGGATTTTTTGGTTTTGTCTCCTGACAATACAAGGAAAGCTTGACTCTATTTTATCTGCTTTGTAAGAAAGTAGAAAGTAGAAAGCATTTGCAAGTTATTTACTTATTTTCTGCATTTTACGTAAAAAAAAAGCTAGCAATTCGGTGTATATTCAGTACTTGATCGGTTATTTATGTCTCTTCATGAAAGCTATGGATTCTACTGCTTCTCGTGATGGCACTTCTCCAGGCCTTACTGGCATTAGTGTTGACAAGTCTGTTGAGTTCTCGTATGAAGAGCTTGCGAAGGTGACTGATGACTTCAGCATTGCTAATAAGATTGGTGAAGGTGGTTTTGGCGCTGTTTACTATGCTGAGCTCAGAGGTGAAGTAAGTAGTATGTTAAATTGTAATATTTCACGTAAAAAAATGACAATACTAGCTAAAATTTCTCATGACAAAAAGTTTACTTTCAATTTTTATTGGAATAAAACGAATTATCTGTTTATTATGTGCCTCATTCCTTGTCTATACGTGGGCTTGTCGAAGGATCTATTATGTTGCTGAATGGCGATGGTTATCCAGTTTAATTGAAAATAAAGAAGTGTTTGTGTGGTTTTATGTTCTACTAGAGACTGGAAGTAATTATGAGAACTTGAAGGCATATTTATCCATTTTGCTTAGGAAAAGTACTGCCAATCTCATTTCATCTTCCTTCAACAGTTATTTGTGAGTATCTCCTGTATGTTTAATACTTCAGAAGGAATTTTTTTGCAATTTAGGATTCCTATTCAAGGAAGTTCTTGCCCGGATACTTATGATCGACGTTATTTAGGGAGTATAATTTTTTATATTCTTACAGAGTTAATAGCTAAATCTGCTACTCATTGCTGTGCTTGGGAAATCCGATCCTAAAGTTAGACAGTATTTCAATATAATCTAGTGGAAAAATGAAATAGTTCTAACGTTTCAGGAAGGAATAAACACATGAATATGCAGCAACTTTTTGCAACTAAATTTTGGTTTCTGAAGAATTACAAGTTTCAATATAACAGTTCTCTACAAATTTTGATATCCAGTACACCATTATGGATAGGGTTATTCTTTCCGATTGGTATGCTTGATTCTCTCATCTCTTGTTTCATTTATACATCCCAGATAAAAAACTGAAATGATCCTTACCTACTCATAACAGTCAAAGTGAGCTCCTTTGTTCTGAATTCGTTAATTGAGAATAATTCAAATTTCTCCTAGTAGAATTCAAATGCTTCCTATGTTTTAGCAGTTATCCATAAAATTTTATCCAATGAGAAGCGCTACTACATATAATTTTCAAATGATTAGCGGTTATTTATGTTACTTCCAACTTTGAAAATCTAGGTCCCAGTTCTTGTGTTGTGGATACCACATTGAAGCAAAAGAAGAAATTATACTTAATACTCTGACATATGCATTCAAATTGTTACCCTCAACAATTTGGAATTGGTGAATTACCAATGTCAAGTATCTGTTATATTCTGATGCTGTTATCAATTTTCCTTGTCACAAATTTCTTTGCAGAAAGCTGCAATTAAGAAAATGGATATGCAAGCGACAAAGGAATTTCTTGCTGAGCTGAAGGTTTTGACGCATGTTCACCACCTTAACCTGGTACCAATTATCCTCTTTTTCTACTGCATACTTTTCTTTATGTATGCTGTTTCCATGATTTTTATTGTTTTCTTGTATGCTAGATTGCATTAATAGTTCATGCTTTTAATTATTTCTAATGCACTTCGAAGTGTTCTTCTTTTCCTTCTTTTTGTTGTTTTTTCTTTCCTTGTACGCTGACAGCCCTTTCTCTTGCAAGCATGTTCTTCATTTTCAGTCTCTTTCCTTGTTAAACTTGACATAATAGGTAGGCCTCTTTGCATAACATGAGACGTCCTACTTTCTGGGTATTCCGTTGATTTAAACTCATGGACCAAAGCAATGATAAGAGCGTGCTCCTTTCTTCTCCTTTTTTCTTTTTCCTTTTGCAAACTATTGCCTCGCCTTTGTTCAACTACATATTGGCCTTAATAATTAGTCTGTTTTATATATGTACATGCACACAAATTCACACATAGCATGATACTAATATCGTATTATTCCTCATGATACGGTAAAATACACTGTGTATGGACTTGTATTGGAACTTGAGAATGGCGCGAGTCCTGAGCTTCATTCCATTCATCTGGGAAAAATTTTCTTGTACGCTTTATACAATTGCAGTCTCCTGATTCTCCATAACCAGTCAAGAGAATGTTTACTTTTTAAAGGCGGGATCCATGATGTTTTGTTAGACAGTCCTATCCGTGGTATGCGTTGTTATGCTAACTTTTGTGATTTATGAAAAAGTGTCCATAACTTACATTTTTTTGGTTTGTAGTATTGTAGGTTTTATCCATTTGACCTAACTCGAAATCTCAGATTTTTCCTTTTTATTATTATTTTTTTGGCATAAACAGTTTGAATTTCAAAATGGCCATTTCTTCTATGTTGCACTAGGAGATGGATAATTGGTTTTCACAGTTGAAATCTTGCCCAAGGTTTCTCCTGGTTTGTTGCTGAATTCAAATTTTAAGCAATAGCTATTTGCATATACAAGTTCTGCTGTTATAGTACAACTTGTGTCATTTTTAACCCTGGACGTTTCATTTCAAGCAACAGTTATGGTTGATTTTGTTGGCATTGTTGATTTTATTGTCCATTCTGGTTGCAGGTGCGCTTGATTGGATACTGTGTTGAGGGCTCTCTCTTCCTTGTATATGAATTCATTGAGAATGGGAACTTAAGCCAACATCTGCGTGGCTCAGGTGCACTGACTTATAAAATATATAGTTGATGCAATAATTGTGCATTCATAAATTCTGTTACATCATCTATCTTTCCAGACAGGGATCCACTGCCATGGTCAACTAGGGTGCAAATTGCTCTTGATTCAGCAAGAGGCCTTGAATATATTCATGAACACACCGTTCCGGTGTACATCCACCGTGATATCAAACCAGCAAATATTTTGATAGACAAGAACTTCCATGCGAAGGTAGTACAGTGGCCTCAGGTTTGACATTTGAACATGTAAAGTATTTTTCATAACCACAAATAATAGATCATTTGGACTGCAGGTTGCGGACTTTGGTTTAACAAAACTAACTGAAGTCGGAAGTAGTTCTTTGCCAACGGGACGTCTTGTAGGTACATTTGGGTACATGCCGCCAGAGTAAGTCCTCTAGTACATGTCATGTGTTATATATTACGAACTCTGGTAGCTGATATGGAAATCTCATCCGGGTATCTATGGATTGGCGAAGTTAAACAATTTTCATCTTATTTTATCTGTTGATAGATGTATCATTTATGGCTTGAATACCTAAATGCTTTTGAAATGTTAACATACTCGCTAATTAATTTTTTCCTTTATCAAAACATAGAAACTTGTCCAATGTTTTCCAAACTATTTGGTAAATCCCCTCTGTTTTCAGAAAGCAAATGACTCACGGGGTGCCAAAAAATCAACAAATTACCTCCAGATGAAAGGGCAATTATAAGGGACTTCAAAAATTACAGTGGCGTAGTTGCTGATTTTTTAAAACTAGCAGAGATCAATTGATTATATGAAAATAAATTGGGAAAATTTGCTCTACTTCTGAAAGGCGAACTTTTTCTCCAGTTCAACTAATTTAGCCCCACAGATTACATAAGAATAAACCAATTGATAGTCACAGATGTATTTTTCCGGATAACAAAATGTACATTTGCTGATTGATCTGCTCAAAGTGACTGGCATGATTCTGCGTGCATGCAGGTATGCTCAATATGGTGACGTTTCTCCTAAAGTAGATGTCTATGCTTTTGGTGTCGTCATGTATGAATTAATCTCAGCCAAGGAGGCCATAGTTAAGGCAAACAGTTCCCTAGCTGATTCAAAGGGCCTTGTTGCCATGGTAAGTTGTACAATTTCTTCTTTTGAATACAAAAAAGTTGTTCGATTATTTAGTTACCAAAGATATAATTGTGTCGTGTTTTCTTTTCATGGACTAATCCTTGGTGATTACAGTTTGAAGAAGTTCTTAATCAGCCAGATCCAAGTGATGATCTCCGCAAACTCATTGACCCTAGACTTGGAGATAATTACCCCCTCGACTCAGCCCGTAAGGTGCAAAAGATATCTAAACCACTGTTATTTTTTGTAATGTTTATTTTTATTTTTCTTATGGAGTATAAAACATTTGTCTATTTGCTTTTAGATGGCCCAACTTGCCAGAGCTTGTACGCACGAAAATCCTCAACTACGACCAAGCATGAGATCTATCGTAGTTGCATTGATGACTCTTTCATCTACGACAGAAGACTGGGATGTCGCATCTTTCTATGGAAGCCAGGGTCTCGTAAATCTCATGTCGGGAAGGTAGAAAACAAGCTTGAATTCTCATGTCTGGTTCGTTACATTTTGCAGTCACGGCGTGAAATTGGAGAACAAGAGATTCACATATTGTATATTTTCTGTACGTTCCTCTGTGTTGATGTTAGTTCAATAAAGCTCTGAGTTAGAGTGGTTTATTTGAAAATTGCTCGTATCGAAATAAGTGATTGTTAAATTGGCCATTCAATGATTCATGTATATTATCATAATTTATTTTCAATACAATCTCTTCAAAGATTTCAAAGCCAAACTTTTGAATCCAAGAATTCATCAAGAACAATATATATTTTTATTTTACTCTAATTTTCTATGTATTTATGTAAGTAGCAATGTTTTAAAAAGTAACTTTTACGAACCCGAGCGGATCTTGACAAAGCTTAGACATGAAAAAGCATGAAGTTTTGTTAGGCTGAATGGTCAAGTTTAGTGCCTAGGCGAAGTCTATGGGACTGTCTAGACACCCATTATTAGAACAATCTCGCTACAGAAACAGGGATTAAATTTAGATTTTAAATTTCGACTGACGTGACAATTTAAAATACAAATATTAAAGAATAAAAAATTGAACACTTGTCGACTCACAGCCACAAAATTCAAATTCCTATTTTTTCTTTGGATTTTAACCCCGTTTGGGAAGTTTAATTGTTATTAGAACATTGGTACATAGATGCATGTGTATATTAATATTGTGGGAAACTTTGCTATTATTTATTAGTGTTACAAATAGTATTTCCATGATTATAAAGAATACAATTAATTTAAAGTAAATTTATATAAGAGCAAATTACATCAACCTCTCTTGAGATAATTGACAATTATAGACACATCGATGAATTATTATTGATCAGTAATTAGAATGACATCATTTGGAGTCTTGAATGACGTCGAAAAGTATTCAAATTTTTACACAAAATACCATACTCTTAGAGTAAGCTAACACAATGATACATTCCTCATAGTGTAAGTGCATACAGGAGCAGAGGAGAGGGGGCTCCTGGGGATCCGGACCCCCCAATTTTTTGACAATTTTTTTGAATTTTTTTTTTTTTTTTTTTTTTTTTTTTTTACGATTTTGCCTATAAATTAACACTTAAATTTGAAACCCTTCCTTCCAAATCCACTTCGACCGTTATCAAAGTATGAGAAGTCGAAATGAACTCTTGTAATAAGGTATGATTGTGCTAAATTAAATATTGGTACTCAAAAAGTACTTTCTTTTATACATTTATTTTATTTATTTTGTTAATAAGGTATCAAGAAAATATATTTCGGGGGCAGAACCCCGTGACCTCCTATCCCTTCACCTCTATATCTTCAATTCTAAAACCTCCAACTCCAAATAGTTGACCGTGCCACTAAGGCCCTGTTTGATTGTACTCAAGAAAAGTTTTCCTACTTTTTACTACGTTTATTGCACTAATTTTTTTTTTTTTTAGGTACAAGGTATCACAAAAAAAAAATTTTTTCACCCCCGTGGGAAAACGTTTTTCAACTTTTTGACAAATTTTTTTTTTTTTTAATTTTTTTTTAGCCACCCATTCCAAAGTCTAAAAAAATTTATCCATTTAATTCAATATGTGTAAAAAACAAAACCAAAACCTCCAACTTCAAAACCATTAAACTGATTGCCCACTTTGAGACCCTAAGTGTATATGAATACTGTTTGGGACTACTTCGAGGAATTAAATTAACAAAAATTCTCAAATTAAGTAGTAAGTACATAAGAGTACACGCATTAAAAGTTTTTAACGCTAGAAAGGAGAAAAAAAGGATACCAACTTGAAGTGATATATTATGGCCCACTTTGAGATAGAAAAAGCAATCCTCCTTCAACTACACTATCCTTGGATACTTGGGTTGTCTTCAGATTGATTGTTAAAATATGCCTCCACTTTGTCGTCAATTTCTTCAATCTGAAAATTCAATCACAAATAATAATAAAATAATAATAATTAATGGATCTTTTTTTAAAAAAAAAATAATATTCTTAAATTTACTTCTTAAGAGTTGACTCGCAAAATTTTAACAAGTCCGCACTTGTTAGCATATGGAAAAACGTCAAAGTTATACATCACAAATGACATTACCTTTGACATGATAATTTTTCATTTGCTAGTCAAAATTAATGTTAGTGCGTCAAAAGTTAAGTGCAGACGATAAATTTTAGAGCTCGCTTGACATGATTTTTGAAAAATTAAAAATTGCTTCTAAAACTAAAAAAGTTGCTTTTAAATATATTCGAATAATTTTTTGAAAAATCTTCATCGAACTAGAAAGCTTTTAGAGAAAGTTGATAAAGTATTTTCCTTCAGAAATATCTTCTACGGGGACTTATTCGGTACAGATTCTCAAAATCAATTCTCATTTTTAACCACACATTTTTGAATAAAATAATATTTTTCATCACATCAATAACTTCTCCTTCTTTTTCAACCACACATTTCTCATCATATCACTATTCAAAAATCAATTCTTTCCTCAAAAATCACTCCCAACTTTTTTTTTTGAAGTCTCAAGGATTTTAACTTTAATAATTAATACCTAGAAAAAAGTAGGTAGTTAATTCAATAATAAATTAAGCTAAGAACCAATCAACCAACCTTGTCCATCAAATCTTCAACTTTTTGAGCATCCTTTGCTGTTTCTTCAGCCAGATCTTCAACTAAATTAACAACGTTTTTTAGGGCACCTTCAGGAAGTGACTCTGCTATATTTTCTGCAGCTTTATCGACTTCCTCCGCCACCTTCTCTACGGCGTCCGCTATTTTCTCCACCGTCTGAGCCGCCAGATCCACCTCCTCTGTACACAATTACGGCAGCTAATCAACAACAAATTACATATTAAACTCGATTGATACAGAAAATGTTGTTCGTTGATTCTTACTTGTCAACGTTAATAACCATTGGGCCAAAAAAGGAACTGTTACCATAAATCCCGCAACCCCGGCTAACCTATCACAAAATTTATAAGATCAGATCAATTTTTAAATACAATAAAGATTAATTAGTGGTAAAAATTTCGTACTTACCATGGATTATCAGTGGGCCAAAATGAAAGAAGATGATTCCCTACTTCTGGATCTGGAGTGGCTTCAACAACCAACTCCCTTCTGCAAAAAAACTACAAATCTCAATTTCCAATCAAATTACACAACGTAATAACGAAGTTAAAACGCTATTGCATACCTCTTTGATCCTTTGTTTGTTCGTAAGGTTTGAATATATCTCAAACTCTGATCGCCTAAAAACGAGCCTCCATTTTTCTGATTCGATATTGTTGGATGACAATGTAATCCATGGAAGCCTAAAGGCTGAAATCCTTTAGAGAAACTGGGTTGAAGAAGGCCTGGACAGCTGAAAGAAGATGCCATTGACGGATTATTGATTATGCTGAAGAAGATCAATAATGGAGTAGGTATTTAATATTCAACCATGCTACTTGTATAACATTCCTAGACAACATTGGTTGACAATCACTCACATGGGAAGGGCCCACGATGAATAAAAAAAATCGTGGATCTCCCTTCATGTGAGATGATTGTCAACCAATGTTGTCAAAAAATGTTGTACAAGTAGCAAAATTCTTTAATATTCTATTTGAAGACTGAGGTTGAAATTAATTTAGAACACGATTTACATGTGTTTATTATAAATTAATAGTAATGTATTATTGTTCAAAGTCTAACGTGGAATGACAATTATAAAGTTGGTCCATCTTATAAAATTATTAATATTGAAAGATCCACTTCATTAGCTATTAGATATTATCGAGATTGAATTGGACCATCGATGGTTAATTGTCTTTATTTAAAAATATTTATAATTAATATGAAAATGACAACGGTTGTGTTACATTTACATAACTCCTTATATACAAGTAGTATTATCTAAATGACAAAAGTAAGTATAGAGACTACCTAATATGAAATGTGACTCGAGTGAAGGTAGGTATGTCAATTTATACGAGCAGTGATATGTCTTCCTTTTTTGCCAAATATTATCGTCACTTCATAACACTCGATGAAGATTAAGGGTTTTTTTTGACTAAGTCATTGATAAAAGTTTTAGTAAATGTTAATAGAGTTAACGAAGTATATGGTTGAAAAGTTGTGAATCCTATAAAATTTATTATTAAAATTGAAGTTTGATCATCGAGCACTATAAATGAATTGCTGTTTGAAGACCAAAATTCATCTGAAATACTAGATAAAATCTTCTTGGAGGATATGTGACTCGGTGTACATGGTTGTGTGCACCGTTATATTTACTTGAAATTAAACTAATGGGTTTATGCTTTGTATTCTATATAATGGATATTCGAAAAATTAAAGTTGAGATCATCTATACCAACTTGTTAAAGAAGAAGATCTTTTATGATAAAATAACAGCATTAACATTTAAGATTGTTGATGATTAAGTCTTATAATATGGTGTTTTCCCACTTTGGTTTACTTGGAAATTTTAAAACACTCCAACAACTTACTTCATAATATGCTATTACGGCTCAAGCAGCTAGAAATCAGAAATCTCTTAATAGTATAATAGACCAATGTTACAATGGATGACCGCATAGTAAATTGTAGAGTCATAATGAATGGTCTCAAAACTAACATAATCATGTGCAAGACGAAATTTCCTAGTGCCATCCATCATTGCCACTTCTCTCACACTCAAACTGAGCACTACTTTCTTGTATTTCAAGAGCACTGCCTTTGTCCTCGTCATTGGTGAAGACAATTGATATTAGAACATGAGTATTAGATCCATCTAAAGGCGAAGTAACATACATAACTTGAGCTCGTCCAACCTGCCGAGCTTTCTTCAAAGCCTTCCGTTACTAGGTCATCGATGACAAAGATGATTCCAAATTTGATGAAATTAAGAAGCTCATTCGATTGATGCATCAGCTTTGTATTATAGTTGCATTAGGTCCACCGTACTAATTGTTGACCTCATTTTCGATTAGGGTCCGTGGACAACAGATGTTGGACTCAATCGTATCCACGCAAGCTAAGTCTAACACACTAGGACTAAGAACCGATCCAGAACACTCCAAAGGGGGCGTGGGAGAAGCTCTTTTGGACACGAGACGGTGAGGTTCGGGTCACGACAGTGAGAGAGTGACGATCATAAAATGAGAACCGATCGAATGTGAAAAGATCAATGTAAATTGATATGAATGTATGTTTGAGAATGAATATCTCGAGAGAACAATAGTATCGTAAAGCTTTTTCAAGTTATATTTTGTGTTGTAAATTGCATCATTCATTTCTCGTTGCATGGGGAGCAATTGATAGTATTACAAATGAGATGAGGCTGTTGGAACATAATACACATGACCTCATCTCCTTAACTGAAACATTACATCCTAGCCATCACTATGACACTCTAGCGGTGGCGCATTTAATGTTATTACAAGTTGCACCCACTCTATTGATATGACAACACTCTTGAACTCATTTCAAATGTCACATCAATCGCTCCTCTAAGATCTCACTCAAGTGCACATCGTCTTGATGCAGGTCGTCAATGAGAGGGGGCCTCGTTTGCTGACTTTTGTAAACTTCCTTGAACATGGAGGGCCTCGGTGTTAGATCGTAGCCCATGCTGATTCGAGAATACGACTGGGTTTCGGCGATTAGGCCCATGGGGTCCTGCATGTGGGCAATGAGCTTGGGAAAACAGGGTCCACAAAAATCAGTGGGTCAACCAAGTGGAGCCACGTGTGGTGAGGCGTAACACCAATCTTGAAAATAAAATGACATTTTTGTTTCTTTAAGCTGACCAAGTTCTCCTTGTGAAGTACACATGAACATAGATAGAATCATAATTAAGTATTAGTTTGAGCATTGTATGCCATTGTTGATAGATTAAGAACCTAAAAGGGAGGAAATAGTGTCTTAAGCTTGATGTATGTAATCAAACTCTGGACTTTATTGTGGAAGTGATAAGAAAAATACTCGGGACGTGATAAAAAATTGGTGGATAAATATAATCTTAGGAAAGGCCAAGAACCAATTGTTAAAGAGAGAACCACGGAAACAATGTCAAGAACCAGTGGGCAATGAAGGAACCTTGTGCAAGGTTAGAAATTCATCAAGAAAAACCCTCCCTGACCTGAAGCCGGGACAGGGAGAATACAGGGGGTGCCAAATGGCGTCCTCCCCTATTGAAAGGAGGGGCTGACACAATAGAGGGGGGGGGGGGGGGGGGGCTATCTGTCCCACAATAGCCCTCCTCCAATAGAGTGGCAAAAAAAGTTTGTTATCTGTCAATAAAAGTCGGGATATGGGCGGGCCGACCCGGCCCGGCTCCCCCCCCCCCCCCATCGATCAATAAGGTGAAACTTGAAAAAACGAGGTTAAGAACTGATCAATAAAGAGAACCTTGACAATAAGGTCAAAATTTGATTGATAAATGAAATATTAGAACAAGGTCTATTACCAATCGATCTAAAAAGGAAAAACCTTATAAAAAGTCATGAAAAGGAAAAGGGAAAACCTTACAAATAAGGTCATAAACCGGTAGAAAAAAAGGATGAACAACCTTGGAAATAAGGAAATAAACCAGTATATAAAATAAAAGAAAAAAAAAATCTATATGATAAGGTTGAAAAAAACAGTAGATAAAGAAATAAATCAAAATAAAGTGTAGAAAAAAATTTCTGATAGTCAATTATATACCAAAATCGAGGTTGAAATCTGTACAACAATGTGTTCTCTATGTAGAAATTACTACCCCAACTATCTGACAACTAATATTTATCACAATCTGTCACTGAACTGACCTAATATTGTTATCTTCACTGTCTCTAATTGTTAGCCAACTGTCTTCCCAATTCCAGTTAACCATCAATCCTGAATTCATCGACAACTGTTTCAACCTTTGTTTTGGAGAATTTAAGGTACTGTATGTTCGACTCTGATTGTATGGAGTTTCTGATTCATCGATGAAGCTCCAGATGCCATGGTCAAGAATACTTGTTGGTGAGTCAGCAGTGTGGTTTGTTGATTTCTTCACACTGGATAATTCCTCAAGAAATGGATGTTTAACAAGTTGTGTAGCTGTCCATCTCTGTTTTGGATCCCTTCTTAAGCACTTATTCAAGAAGTCCTTTGCTTTGTCCGAGAGGAAGGCTGGAAACTCCGGTAATTCTTCCGACAAGGCAATTCGATAAAGTAGTGATGATGGATGGCTAAGATTAGGCCAAGGCGAACCGCCAGTCGCCATTTCGATAATTGTGCATCCTAATGCCCAAATATCAGCTGGAAATCCCTGCTCCTCCCCTTTTGCGACTTCCGGTGCCATGAACGCCGGTGTGCCTCCTATTGATGCTTCTCGATCATCCCTTAAACCTTCCACTGGATTTTTTATTTTCTTGGCACAACCAAAATCTGAAATTTTGGCACCATCTTCTCCTATCAGAATGTTTCTCCCCTTTATATCACAATGCGCTATACCAGTTGAATGGAGATATTCCAATCCTTGGACAATTTGGCTTGTGTAGTGACTGATCATGGATTCATCAAGCCGGCCGCCACACTTGTGAGCGGTGTCCACAAGCGTACCATAACGAGCGTACTCCATCATCAAATCGGATATGATTGTATTGTTGTATCGAGTAATATCAGACCCAATGTAGCCAACTACGAAAGGACTACTCAAAGTGGACAAAATATTTTCTTCCCTTTTCAAGAACTCGGAATTCGATAGCTCTACAGATTTGACAGCGAACACGTCCCCCAAACTTGAAGTGGCTATCGACACGGTGGCGGTGGCGCCGCGGCCTATAACGTGCCCTCTGGTCCACTCCATTTCTGAGAGAAGTAAAATTGAATGAAAGAAGAAAGTTTAGATGAGGTGTGGTTGCTTATTTGGATGAGACCTATTTATATGAAAGGTGTGTCCAAATTAGTTGGCCTCTCACCTTCTCGACCTCTCCCTTGAATATAATATTGCTTTAACGAGAATTTAATAACGTGGCAAACTGTGTGTGGGAGGAATTAGACAACTGGAGTCGGTGAACGGCAACTACTTGGCAAAAGGGCCATTTTTTCTCGTGGCAATATTTTTATACAGAGTGTGTGGAAGATGGCAATACGTTGGCCGATTTGGTTTGGTGTATAGATAGGATTGGATAATCCAAAGTACTGAAATTGGTTTGAAGATTGAACTTCAAAATTCAAATTGGGGGGAAGTGGGTTCACCAAACCAATGAGTTGAATTTGACTTCTGGGTATTCCTCTCTTTGGTTAAAACTTAAAATCCATGTACTAGAATTAACCAAAGTCAAACAAGGAATAGGTTTTTCTGGCGAGTTTCAATATTTGAATTAAATTTGTTATAAGTCATCGATGTTCAGATCATTTTTCTCCTAAATAGTTTGGTAAGAGTTCGATACTAATTACATTATTAATTATTGATTAGAGCTAATATTTAATGATAACATACCTTCTAGATGCAAGTAAAGAATCAATTTTGGAATCTTAAGGTTTATACCTATTGAAATGAGTTGTTTGTTGCAGTGGTTCTTAACTTGTAAATCAAGGTATTAAAAAGTTAACAATATGAATGAAAATTCAAAAGATGCTTAAAAAGAGCTAATGATTAGCAATAATTCAACTATTCCTTTTATTCAAATTTGGATTACGTCTTAAATCGTTAACTTTGTTAAGAGAAATAAATTATGACCTTATATTTTAATCTATTCGATGTGAGATTTTATTCACATTATATTTCCGTAAGATGACGATTTGTTTGAGAAAAATTAAACTTGAAATATGAATGCTCATATGAATTTTTAGACAGTTCGTTAAACTGTTAAATTCGATTTAAAAGAAAGAAATAAATTCATTATAGGAATCTAGAAGACTAAAGTGTTTTGAAATTTGGAAAAATAAAAAATAAAAAAATGAAGGTGCAGTTGGAGTTGGAGTTGGAGTTGGAGTTGGAGTTGGTTTGAAGTACAAGTGATTCAAGAAGTTGTAACTAATTATACCAAATTGAAGACAAACCACTTTTCCAACGCACTAAACAACATTACATGGAATTTAATTAGTTGTAAAGTAATTTGGCCAAATGGACCACTACATTCACTCCATTTGGATACCTATTCAAATTAGATCTGGTGGTTGGGCAGATTATAAGCATCTGACCTTACATTACCTGACATCACATCACATCTATTAATTTACTAGAACAAGTCATAGTCACATATCCCCTGATTTTTGAATTATTTTTTTGACTCATTGCCCATTTATTTTACCATTTGAATGACTACATTCACACATATTCAGAGAAAAAAATATTATTTTATTTTCGTAGGACCCACACACTCATGTGAGGGTACGATCAAGCAAGTGATTCATCCAAGTAAATTATTTAACAATTTTTTTTTTTTTTTTACTAGTTTAATCTAGAAATTGCATTCTTGAACTATTGCAGTATTGTAATTTTCTATATCTCGTTCAATGTGCTTAGTGACTCGTGAGGAAGTAAAAGTTATGTAATAATTAATACTGTGATAATGCCACGCAACTGACAATTAAAAACTTATGACTGTTAATTAAGAAGAAACAGTTGTGCCGAAATCCTATTTATGCAACACACATTTTTTTAGTTGATGGTCACACAACTACCAACGATAAACTTGTTTAATTAATGAAAAAAAGGTAGATGTACAGATGGAATTTTACAGAAGAAATATAGAATACTCACATTAGATGTGAGACCCATATGAGTTAAATATTGTAAAAAAAAGTGAGACCCACTTTTTTGTGTGATGTCTGTAAAAATTCTGTGAGTCAACGTTCTGTAAATGTAGCACGATTCTTAATTAATATGTTTATAAAGAGAATATTAAGGTTTGATTTGAATCATTTGATATTAGCGTACTTCAAGAGAAACGGTTATAGTTGTGCTGAAGAAAGAATTCTTTGTAGATAAATCATTCGATAAACTTTCATTTCAAAATCCGCATTTGAGCATTTCATAAATAAAAATGATTCATTGTTGTGTCGATATACAATTACTAAAGTGAATATTAATTTTAGTGATGTTCTTTTATATTATTATATCAAATATTTTTATTAACACAGCTTATTCACTATAATTATTTTAAAATAAAAAATTGAACATATTTTAAATCTCAAAATATAAAAAATTACAAAATAAAATCATATTTCAAATAATAAAAAATATTCAAATAAATTAAAATTATCTTTGATGCATCATACTTGCAGCAAAATGAATGTTAGAATAGTATTTTTAATGGAGAATGTGTTGTTGAAAATAAGAAAAATTTGTGAATTTACTTTTAATATTATTTTATTGAAGAATGTGTAATTGAAAATAATAGAAATAAAAATATATTTTAAAAATAATAAGAACCAAACCAGAGCTTTACATCTTCATTTTCATATAGTAACAAATAAATTTAAATTATCTTTAACATGAATTATAGAATGGGAGATGCTTTATCATTAGAATGCTAATAAACTTGAGATTAATTAAAGGTTATTATAGTGGTATTTCAATCATAAATAAGTGAAAAAACTAAAAGCAATATCTGAGAAGCAACTCCATTTTTTTTTATAAATTTGAGCCACATGTAGCAGCATGTTTCATTAATTGAAAAATGGTGAAGGAGTACAACTTAGGAGGGGACTAGAACTCATGATCAGCAATGGTAAATTAAGGAAATAAATCTAATCTCAAAATAAAACAAGAAAGAGTCCCATTGAATCCAAATATACTAAAAAAATTGTAGCTCGAGAAAGAAGATAAGTAGAAGGAAAGCCAACTTGAATTTCAAACTTATTTATTCAAATATTCTTATCGCTTATAAGTAAACTTTTTTAAGCAGTCTATAAATCAGAGGAAACAACCATTTGCATTGTGGGTAAGGAACCAAGTTATCGGCACATCAATCGTATTACATAATACTTCAAAAACACATATTAGGATAAACTTAAGCAGCTTCAGCAAATCCAACCCTCATATTCGCGTAGTCGAATACAGTGTGATACTGACCCATGAAAACGTCGCCCAAAATCCTGCAAACATGTTGACAATTTTGGAATCGTTACAGCAATTATGAAACAAGATGGTCAGAGGGAAAAAGCATAAATTTGGGGAGGGAGCGAGCGAGCGAGTGATATATATATATATATATAGGAAAGAAGGTTACCACAAAGGACCGCGAGGAGGGGGCACGTCTAAGGCTGTAAATCCACTAATGCACTGAGCTACATCACCTTCACCAACTTTAAGGACATACTGCCAGCAACAACAACCATAAATGTTGAGGAAGAATATTGTGTGTGTTTGGGACAGATTATTTGAAGTAAAAAATGAAATTTTTTTTTGAGAATGTGTAGTTGAAAGTGAGTTACCAGGAAAAATTGGTTTTTAAATAATTTATGCCAAACAAGAGCTCAGTCATTGTTGACCTTTGTAATGTGAAAGAGTAACTGAATTTAGAAGAAATGCGATAATAATAGACAATTGAGATGCAGTACAACCGATTATCATTCGAGATAATCGAAAGGGATCGGCAGCAAAACAACAAAAGAAGAAACAAATTTCTACACTAACTGAATTATGTCTAGCATTTCAAATTTCTTTAGGTACTGGCACACAGAGAGATTATGGATACCCTGTATTAGAAGATGATGCAACTCTTTAAACATAGAGAAGCACATATAACGGTAAGATGGGAAAAGGTAAACATATTCTACATACCTGCTCTGGGACGAGATCAAACAATTTACCACCTATGGTAAAGGTAACATTGGGCATGGAAGAAAGGCTATTGCAGTCGACAGCTGATTCTCCCATCGGACTGGGCAGTCGATCACAGAGCTGCAGTTGAAAATACAAGCTTGTGAACACAAAAAGCAACATTTTAATGGCATATTTGGTAGGGAGGATTAGATAGTATTTAACAGTATTAAGAAAGAAATCTAAGCTAGCACAATTCATATATTTGAAAGAAATTCAGGGTCTAGATTCTCAGGCCTTCCTTCCCCTAATAATCGTGTTTATTATCCTGTCCACTTCTATCCAGTATTACACCAAACATGCACTGAAGTCTAAAAGCCTTAATGTGAAGTCAATTACCTCATTGATATAGTCCATAATTTTTTCTTCAGTTTGGTTCCGTCTGAGTTGATTTTGCCCCCATACAACTGCCATCTCACAAGCAGTACACATCTCATCGTGCATACCATGAACCTTTTTGTTGTTCTTGTCCACGACGCTCTCAATAAGCAAGCTGGACAAACACATTTTAAATTAACATTCTACTATGATAGTCATGCAAGAAAAGCTAAAAGTATAAAGCACTACGACAAAGTGGAAAATTAGGAATTGATCAATGTTTATATAATCTACTACTTTTCATAGAATGTGTAATGGCATGAAATCACTAGATCATAGTGATGTCTAACATGGCTGATAAGAAACCCAGGGAGCAATTTGAATCAAACCTAATATCCTGAGTACCATCAGAAGAACATAACCCGATTCTGGAACAAATTTTCTGGGGTTCTGCCTGTAAACACCAACATGAAATACAAAATTCAGGTCCTCATACTAACTGTAAGTAGAATAGCATCTCACCAGATAGAGGTGAAGCAGCACATCCTCAGAAAATTGGAAAAAAAGGAAACAAAATTAGATAAAGAATACACAGTTCTATACCTCTGATAACAACATTTCGAGTATGGTTTTCCCATACTGGGCAACAACAGACTTGCATTCCTGGCTTACAACACCTGAAGCTCCAATGGCATGATTGATTTGAGCAATAATAGTCTGAAAAGATGATATTCCAGTATGTCAATCATGTTGGCATATGTACCAAAAAGATGCAACACATACTAGAATTTAGCACATTCAAACAAGATTAAGCATTTTGGGAAGTGTCTATATGACGGTTTAAATTATAAATATATAGAAATGAGCGATGGATAAGTTGAAAGTACATGTGGATCCCTTGAAATGTGTGGATAAAAAGTGCCTTGAGTACATGAGCCCAACATAGGCTAAGCATAATAAATTTCTAATGCATGACTCTAGAATATATGAATACCGGAATGAAATTGAATGGGAAGGGCTAAGGTTAGATTTCCTAATGAAACCATTAAAATCATAAGCTCCAATCATTTCAAAAAATATTTGGAAATATATCAGCAGTCATCTAGTCTTAGCTAGTGTTCACTAAATTTGTGTCCTTTACAAATAACTTCCAATTCAGTTTTTACAAACCGAAGTTGTTTTTTGCTTGCAGACCCAGAGACTGCTAGCACTAGATTACTTGGATTGCTTTTTCAACCAAAAAAAATCAGTCCCACCATCTTTATTTCACTTCCACCACCTCTAATGTGTTGTTCATTGCAGTGGGCGACCCTAGAACCTAGATCCCAGCACTTAGTTCATACATGTACCAGCTGTCCTGACTTGCTGCCCCCGCAGAACACACAATACATTGCACCCAAACAGGACCTCCCACATTATAAAAATCGATAACTAGAAGTACTTATACAAACAAGTGTCTTTAAGCCCCTCATATCTAGAAAGCAACAATCTTCAAGACCAATCAAACAGCACCAACTAGGGCTGGGCAAAACTCCCGATCAGATCCGGGCTCAAACATAACTAAACCGAACCGAGCGGTTCTTCTTAAATTAAATATCCGAACGGGTATCTGAATCAAATCAACTGGTTCAGGTTCTCGGTTCTAGATGAAGAACCGAATCTCCCTAATTTTTTAAATTTATTTATTTTAAATAAGCCAAATTATTTTTTTCTAAATAAATTTCCTAACTAGTTAATTTAGCTCAAACTCAAAAATATGATTTTCTTATTTCTAATTTTTTGTCCAAACTCAACTTAATCAAATTGACCTAAATTTTACCTAAATCTCTTATTCTACCGTAGTGTCATTTCTACCATTCTGGAGAAATCGAATTGAAACTCGACAGCATCTCTCTTAATTATTGTGAGCTCGCTATCCTCCTCTTCCCGTCATTTTAACAATCAAATCTATAAATAACTTAACAAAGAGAGACGCAAAAAAACACATAAGATTGACCTACATTGAATTAATGTAGCTTTGTAAATATTAAAAAAAAAATTATATTACAAAACCTGAAAACAGAATGGAACCAAATCGAACCAAATTGAATCGAATGGAACCGAACCCAAACGATTCCATAATTAAATTTGGACCGACGATTCCACTTACTAAATACTCGAAAACTTCGGGTTCCATTCGATTTTCGTTAAAACCGAACCGAACAGGACCATGTCAAACCCTAGCAAAGTGAATAAAGAGAATCTATCAACTTCTAGGACTAGGACAAGACAACAGAGAGATATATAACCGAGATATTGGAGGATTATCTTCCACTTCCACCCCACACCCACTCACCCAAATTTATATGTACAGACGTACATAAAATAAAGTAAAAGACAAACAAAAAACAAAAAGATGATACCACTCCCTATTTATGACGATTGAGCTGTGTGGTGGCCATATAAAAAAAAAAAAGTCAGCAGACTGGTTGCCAGGAACTCATCTCAAAACCAAGCTACCAAAGTACTTTAGGCCCTTCAAAAATGCAATTGTGATGGACTGCATATTTCATAGTTAGAGAGACATCCGAAAACTTAGTTGCGTGTCATAAATTAGATGTTGCACAATTGCTTATACCTCATCAGCAATTGATCCCAATGCATAACAAAAATTTAGGAAATCTCATCAAACCCCAAAATGAAATAGGAAGGTTGGAATTGCCTACCATAAAATACGCTAAATAAATACCTCTTAGGCTCCTACACCAGACATAAATATGATATCCATCTGAAAATGCGTTTTGCATAGAAATGAAGTTTTAACCATAGTCCAGCACAAAAATTTCACAAGTATTATTCTACGATGCTATTGAAGCACTAAATGAAAATAAAATTAGAATTGCATAATATAAATATCATTTTCTATAGTAGTAAAAATTTGCACAAAAATGGCAGAGTAGCATAGTGCGTGATTAAAGTACTTGACCAAAGTCTAATAAACAAATCTACTTCATTTGACATATAACTAGGGTACATCATTGTTAAATAATCTATCACCAATGAAATAAAAAAAATCTCAAATTAACTGCTATAAGTTTATTAACACTATGTTTGGCCCCCATTCTTTCAAAAAATCATTTTTTTTAAAACTCATTTTCAACCACACATTCTCATATAAAATAATATTACACGTCAATCAAAAAAAATTTCCTTACTTTTTAACCACACAATCTCCAACAAAACACTATTCAAAAACACATTTTGTGTCCAAAAATGGGGCTCAAACAAGGGCTAAGTCACATGGAATACATACTGTTGGTCCTGCCAACAATGAGGTTCCAGAGTCTGCAATTGCTGAACAACCACCAGAACAAAATCCTGAAAAAGAGAAATATTAGCTCTGAAGACCTTCAAGAGAAAAACTGATCAAACAATTATATAATCGTCAAAATTCGGAAACAAGATAGAAGTAGAAGTTCCATAGAATCACCAGTTGTCTCGTTGCCAACTAGTATGTCACCCATATCAAACTGAGAATGAAGGATAATAATTCAGACAAGGGCAAGGTTAAAGGAAAAGATAGCTGACAAGATACAGCGTAAAACAACCAAGTTAGGAGATAGCACCTGCCAATAGCCCTTCCGAGTCACGGGGACATATGTGTGTTCACCCCTGAAATGATTAGAATCAATACCACCGAAAACAAGTTCACCCCCATCTTCATCATTAGCCTTGCGGTTAAACCAAAATGAAAAAACTTGGTCTTTCACGAGACCTTGATTTACTATATTGTACCTGTAAAAAAGTAAAATACCAAGTGTGAAATAACTTGTATG
>CM033348.1:24949092-25068443 GCA_019395295.1 Osmanthus fragrans
TAATAATATGATAGTTCGGTGCTAATTTTGTAACAAAAGAAGAATAGTTATCAAAATAGGGCACATCAATAAGTTGAGTGCCCAAAAATGTTTTTAACCCATTAGTTAAATAACTTGAGTGATCTTCACATTATATAAACATGGGTACATCATTCCATGGTAAAAGAGAAGGTAAATAAAATATTTCATTCATGACAAATTATTTCTTGTCCTGCCTTTTAAAATCCAACAAGTGAAGTAGCATCGAGGTTGAAATATCCTAGTGACCCAGTTCAAAATTAAAATTAATTTTGTTCTCTTTTCTTTGTATTTTGGTAAGGTGGGTTAGACAATACTCGACAATAGTAAATGAGAAAAAGAAGTTAAACTCCAATCTATTATATTGTTTTGTATGATATAACACTACCTATGTTTGTCCAGTGAGCGCCATAAAATATTTCGTCCATAGGAAGGTTTATCTTTATATTGCTTGGCACATCATTTGTTCTGGCTAAAACACATAATTTGATGCACTACAACAAAAATGTGCTGATCAAGTTTTTAGTGTCGTTAACAGGAGACGGATTTCAATTCATCACCTAAAATAACTTGACTTTATTCCTAATGAGATTAAGTTTATTCTTCTAATCAAAAGACGAAATAGCTAATTATATCTCTAATTTCAAATTCACACGCTCTTATTAAGACTTCTTGACTAAGACTGTCAAATTAAAGATACCATGAAGAATAAGTTCAATTATTCATCTCTTGTTCAATATAATAATAGCATAGTTTAATTCATCAAAATTTCAAAGTAAGCAATATATCTTCAATAATAATTAAGTAAGAATTAAATTAACTTTTTGAATTGTTTTGAGTTAACAATAACTGGATATGTTATTACTAATTTTAAAGTTATTCACTAATTTACAGTCAAGAGAGTAATTTATTACTCATAAATAAGAAAAAGGGAAAACTCAAGACTGTCAAATTAAAGATACCACGAGGAATAAGCTTAATCTTCATCTCTCGTTCGATATAACAATAGGATAATTTACTCTATCAAAATTTCATAGTAAGCTATACATCTCTCAATTTTCAAAATAATTAAGTAAGAATTAAAATAATTAATTTTTTATTTGGTCAGGGACTTAGAGTTAACAATAACTGGATATTTATGTTACTTATTTTAAAGTTATTCACCATTTCACTGCCAAGAGAGTAAATTATGAACGTACTTGAAAATAAATAATTTAAACTAGCCAAACAAGCTCACTGCAGTCCCTCCACTTTGTACAGAAGGCGCTACTTTGTAATCTTCAATTTCACATTTTCATGCTACTTTAGTGTTTTTTTTTTGGGCAATCAACTTATGGACATAACCCATTTTGGCACTTTTTTTTCTTTTATTTTCTTACCTTTTTTTAACCAAAAATTAGCACTAAACTTTCATTAATTAACCCATTAGTCACTCCACATGCACATTCCAGAATTGAGTGGAGCAAATAACGGGGATAATAAAATGAAAGTTCATTGCTAAGTTTGCAACAAAAAAGAAGAGTGGTCAAAATAGGGTGTACCCATAAGTTGAGAGCCCAGACAATTTTATAGTTTAATTATTATTGCTAATGAAAGGCATGTCTAAACTATTGCAATGTGATAAACTAAGCTACCAGTTATCTGCAGCAATGCAGGTTATATTATTTTATAATAGAATAACTTCTCAATGCATTCAAATCAAAGATTAATTCAAGTACCAGACAGGAACAGCATTCCCAACAGAAATCTCCTGAAATCCAAGTCCAAGAATGCCATCAAACTTTGCTGCCAAGAAGGTGATGCCTGGCTCTTTTGTCGCCTCAATGAAATCCTAATGAAAACAAAATTTTGAGAGGCAATAGTGAATAAATTTGAAAAGAATTTTTTTTTTTTTTTTTTTTTTAGTCCTGAGACATACCTGATCCTTCACAACAAGATCACCAAGTTTAACATAGTCTTGGCTGAAAAACCCAGAGATAGATCCGGTTCCATAATGAATTGCAGCAGATTTTCCTACATCAATTATAAATCCAGAAAAAATCTCAAACTAGTTCTACAAGTAAGATAACAAAATTTTACCTTATGTGGATGATAACAGTCAATTAAAAAGAATGCAACCACTATTGGAGGACCATCACATATGTGGTAGTTCCTGATATTAACATTGAAATTTCTAGAGTAGAAACTAACCTAAACAAAAAGGTTAGTGAGTCATAAGAGAATCAAAGTTTTTGAAACTTGTAAAAGAAAAAACCGCCATAATCAATGAAATGAATGAGGCGTAAACAATCAACGATCAGTGTTCATGACCAGACAGCATAATAGGAGTAAGAGCAAGAAATATGAAAATATTTCAAGTACCATTCTTTTTGTATGTACTTGAATGGCTTGATTTGTACTTTGAATGGAAGAAACACGCAACCTGCATCCATTAGCAAATATTCAAGTATTGGAAAACATTGGCTACAATCATTCAGAAAAAGAAAACCTGGAAGGGGAGTTCGAGGGGTACATAGAGAGGAGAGCATGACTTTTAGCCGTAGAAGCAAAAAGGCTTCGAAAAGAACTCACAGAAAAATAGCACTTTGCTGAGGGCACCCAAAGATTAGAACTTCCTGTGTCAAAAATCACGGTAAATTTCTGGGGCGGTGTTCCAATACCAATCTCACCAAAATATTGAGCATCCAAATAGTTCTTTAGAGAAATGATATCAGTATCTGAGTCTCCAACATAACCACCAAGATTATAATTTCTTACAAAACCACCCTGCTTTGAGTCAGTGCTTTCGGAAAACCGGTTAATCTGATTTAATTTCCTCTTCTTTAGTCCAATTCGTAAAAATTCACCATTGGATGCAGGAATTACAGTTGAGGATAAAGCAAACAACACAGCAAGTCCAAACAAACTGGCTCTATATCTTTTATCCATGTTCCAGAACTGCAAAAATCATGTACAGACGATCATCTAATAACCCAGAGAAAAGGGAAAATAAAAAAATGAAGGGGCAAGTAACTTATCCCACTTCATTTTTACCCATAATTGCACCCAAAAAAAAAAAAAAAAAGTAAAGAAAAGTAAAATTCCCAGAACAGAGTTCCATCTTCATATGGGTCACTTCCTAATAAGCTTTGGATCGTTTTGTATGCAGAAAACTATACCCGATTTTCTCGGATTAGTTGATTTTTCCACTACCCAGAAAAGTTAATGATTTCTAAAAGCAGCAGTAAGATAAAGATACATTAACCATAGAACCTTAAATCTATTACGAAAGAAATATATGATACATCTTGATTTACCAAGAAAAAGATAGTATATTTTACTTAAGCTTGAACATGAGAGGAAATGGGTTGAATTCTACTCACCCGAGCCCGAGCGATTGAAGCTACAAAAGTTTCGCAAACATGAAAACCAAGTCAAGCGTAGGCATTAGCAATGGCAGTTTGACAGTGCCATATTGTTAAATTAGGGTTAAATACACATTTGATCCTTCAGGTTTCGGAGATATTCATTTTGGTTCTTAATGTTTATTTTGTTTCAGTCCGTTACAAATTATTTCGCAACAGTTCCAATCTTGTCATTTTGGCATAAGCCCATTTTTCTTATTCACCTAATTAGTGTAGATAAAAATTAATGGAATACGTGATTGAAACGTCATGAGACTCATAAAATATGTAATTAAAGTTAAATATTAACTTTGATTTTAAATTTTGATCAAATTTTTTAATTGAACCAAATAGGAACTTAATTGATATCACACTCAAAGAGAATAAAAGCGTGAAATCAATTTGAGGAAAGGCGGGCTTCTAGGTTTTTTTCATTCATTTTCAACATGTTTAAGCTTGTTTGGTGATGGAATTAACGTTAACTAAGTACACAACAATTTTAACGACATACATTTAGCTCTTATTTGATTTCTATTTTTGGGGTGTGGGGGGGGGGGGGAATGTATTGTGAAATGTTATTTTTTGGAGAATGTGTTTTTAAAAAATAAGAAAAAAATTCAATTTTCTTGTAAAATTATTTTATTGAAGATTGTATGATTTTTGAAAAAATGATTTTTTAATAAAATGGGACTCAAACAAGCCCTTAGATTTCATGTTAATTTAAGTAACAAAGTGATCATATTGAAACTATTATGAAACTTTAGGGATGGGTTAGCACAAAATAAACCTTAAGGACTAATTTGGAATATACTAAGGTTTAAGGACCAAATATTTATTTTAACTTATTAAATTAAAGTTTGAAGATTTAATTCGAGGGAATTAGTAATTAGTGAATATATATCAATTATCAAAGTTCAATAGTGGTGTGCACCGGGAAAACAAGCGCATCTGCGTAGTCAAAAATGAGGCGCGTTTCACAAAATTTATAAATTATTTATAAATGATATAATTTCATGGCTGTGCGTGTGTACAAAAGAAAAGTCCACAAAATTTCGACATAATACGCAAAAATAGGTGGGACCCGATTTTTTGATAATATTTTATTCACATAGGACCCACCTCCCATGTGAGTGTCTCTAGCATTTCTCTTAAATCCATTTTCTGTACAAACGATTTTTTCCTAATTTCATTTTCAATTACACATATTCACAAGCATTATTCACTTTAAATTATGTATAGATTATTCCCGAAAGCTTAATGACGTAGTCAATCTTATTTTAATTAATTAAAAGGAAATTTTTTATTTTATATTGAAGTTTATAGAAGTCTACGGAGTGATACAGATGCTACACTTTAGGGAGTGTATTTAATTGAGACTTTTAAAGACTTTGAAGTGGCCAAAAAGTTTCGGTGAATTCAATTGACACTTTTTAGAACTTTAACCCTTTGATGTATTCAATAGAGATTAAAGTCTGGAAATTTTTAAAATGTCTCTATTCCAAATACACACCATTCAATTGAAACTTTTAGGCCATCCTACAAGTTCAAGTGTGCTTCAATTAAACTTGATCTTTTAGGGAATTTATATTCTTTTCATTTTTAGATACCTTTTTCAAAGCATAAATTACACTCAATAAAATGATATCTCTCATTGAGAGGGCCCATTGAAATTAGCATCTTCTTTTAGCTCTAGGGTTTTCTATTAACTCTTCAATGAGGTATTTCGTTGAATCTTTGCTATGTTTAGCACTTTATTAACAAGGTACATGATCATGTTCTCTCTCTCTCTCTCTCTTAACGGTCTATGAGTTTTGTATTTGATTTCTCTACAAATCGGGATTCGTCTTCTTCAATTAACGAGGGGGAACATTTTGGACCATTTTAAGAGACTCAAGAACAAGAACAGAGAATGCTAATGCATAGAGGGTTTCTATAGCAGTTAATATGTGGAATGATGTTGGGAATGTTTGATATATATATATATATAATATTTTTATCTTTATTTTGATTATTTGTTAATCTACTTGATGTGAAAAAAAAATATATATATATATATTATTTTTTTTTTTTTTTTTTTTTTTTTTTTGCAGGAATACCAATTGACATGAAAAATACGATTCAATTGCTTTTCATTTTCAATTATACACAAATTGTGGATAATTTGGATATGTAATGGATTTTTTTGAACATATTACATTATACGAATGTAAAATCGATATTTAAAAAAAAAAGTCTCTAAAAGTCTTTAAAAGTCTATAGAAATTCATGGAGAACTTCTACTAATTCTTACCAAATCCACAGAAGTCATCCACTTTAAAAAGTCTCCAAAAATCTTTAAAAATCTCAATTGAATACACCTCCTCAATTTAAACATATTAGGAATCATACTACATGAAGAGGCCATTAATTAGGAATTGACACAAGTTCAACCTACCCTATATAATCTCGATTTAAGTCTGGAAATTTACATTAATCTCTATTCATTGTGTCTACCCACGTTTCAAACATGCTCCTCAATTATCCACTCACTTCACAAGAATGCACCAACACCAACTTGAACTCAAACATTCGATTTTGATCACCACCATGAAACCGCGCGCTGTCACCACTTTGCACAAAGTTACCACTTCGTGACACAAATACAATGTATCAGAATCACAACACGCAAATCAAGCTCAATAATCGCCAGCAAACTTAACACTTTAGGCCACCTCGTTTCAAGTGTGCTTCTGCGGACTTGATCTAGAAAGTCGTGTTGTTTTCATTTTCCTAACCTATTCAGCATCAAGTTACACTCAATACTAATGATACTCTCATTAAGGGCCCGTGAAAATGAGATCATGTAGCTTCACGTCTATTAACTCTTCAATGACATATGATGTTAGTGAAGTGTTAATACAAGTAGATCGACATGATCATGTTCTCCTGGGATCTTTAACGGTCGAGGAAATTGTACAGGAGACACTTCGGGATTGTAATGAGTATTTTGATTTGGGTAAGCCAATTTCAAGACATTTAATGGTGATAGTGTTGACTTTCAGCTGAAGACAATTCCACGTGGATGTAATAGTCTCTTTAAGAACATTCAGCCCTTATTATTTGATCCATAATAGTTTAATAAAAAAATCTGAATTTTTTATTATGAAAACGTGCAGGTGGATTAAGGAATATGGATTTCAAATATCATACTACAAAAATTTACCACTCTACTATATATCACAATATCTAATTGTCTTTTTTGTACATGGGTTTTGTCTTGTGTTTGAGAAAGAGAGAAACCGACTGCCCTCTTGAATTTTGTGCTTCATCTTGCAGTGTCTTCTTCTCATACTCAGTGAGCCTTTGTGGTTGAAAAACATCGTCACTTTTGTGTCCTAAGTGTGTACAATTGAAGCAACCTAAGTGATGGATAGTTGAAGGTATTGGGTCTCGATTCTTGGGTGTTTGGTAAGGTTGCTGAGCTCGAAATCCACTTTTAAAATGAGATTTCTCTACATATTTGCCAAAAAAATCAAAGAAATACTGAAAAAATAGAACCGTACAATCCTCTGAGGAAAATCACATGCATGATTTATCAGAATAATTCCGTCTTTTCAAAATACAAATCAAGGGTAAAAATGAAATTACAAATGGACGTTGGGCGTCGGAATTGCAGTCAAGGGGGATTAGTTGTTAGTATATTTTATTGAGAATTTGGCTTTTCAAACTTGAAAAATAGTTAACAAGATAGGCGCTCAATGAGGATTGGAAATTTGGAAGTCTGAAGCAAAACAAGATCATATTCATTCTACAATGAATTAAACAAAGCTAATTACTTCTTTGGTGTGTAGTTACAAGTTGATTCATTTACAAAAATGATATATTCGTGGTTGAGGTAATGTAAATACTATTGTATTGTTAGTTTAGATATTCATTTCACTTGACTCAAGATTATAGACCTCCATGTTCCCAATTATTAACTATCTGGTAATGGTGCAGAGATCAACCACAGTAGTTCTCAATTCTCCACCTTTTTTCCCCCATTTTTTCATGTAGGGATCAACCACAGTAGTTAAGATTTAGCTGACCACTGAGACTGATCGGTCCAACTACACTCATGTCGCAAACAAAAATCTTTCAAGATAGTTCAAGGGGCCGACAACTATGGTTGTCTCATTTAGATAGGCCATCTACGCACAATCAATATATTTCCCTCGTTCTTGAGCTAACTAAATAGTCAGACACTTGTAAGTCCACCTTGGCCATATGATTGTCATGACATGTCATTACAGTCCGAGACAAATGCATACAACTGACTTTAAGTGTTTGTAAATGCCCAAAAAAGAATTTCAGGTTGAATATATATCATATTTTATGGAGTAGGCAGGACATGGTGAGAGTGAAGTATTAATGTGGCTATATCGATACTAAAGGTAAAGATTTAAATAACAGGCTGCAAAAAAATTGATGTGGCTATATCGATAATCCATTGAGATCTATGTGATTACACATGTTTTAGCTTAATCAAGTTTGGAGCCAAAGTCAAATGGACACCATAGTAGTCGATAAGCTAGCAACACCGTCTCACATATAATTTCCCCTGGTACTCACCTAAAAGTTTTGCATACAGAATCTAGAGTCCGTCAAGAAAGCATTACCCAGGATGATCGTGAGTTCGTCTTAAAGCACATCCTTTAGCACGTCTCACCCAATCAATATAAGACTTGACATGCGAAAATATTTAGATTTGACTGTTACAATAGGGACTCAACGGTTGCGCCAGATTGCATTTCCATTATTGGGAAGGCGAGGAACTACAACAAGTGCACCACGGACCTTATCAAGGGCAAAGGTTATCCTCAGTGGTCGGCCTAGAAATGCCTGAAACCAAAACTATGTTAAAAAAGCAATATTTTCAAGTAAACACAAGCAAGCATCCTTTGCAGAAATATTGGAGCATTGAGTATAGTCACCTTTCCATCCATGGCATCTTTTGCACATGTGGCCTCATCTTCTTTCGAGAAATTTACAAAACCAAAGCCTCTAGATCTACCACTTTCTTTATCGTACATTATCCTCACTAAACACACAAATGGGCACAAATTGTTCAGCGCAAATGGAACACCACAGTGTGCATCGTATTCAGTAAGAGATTAACTTATGCAATCCAAAACATTTGCCTGTATTCAACTCCTACGAAAGGAAAACGGGTGGCAGTCATGGATCACAAAAATGTAATCGCCACTCAAATAAGGTTACATTGATTTCGAAAACCGAAATTTTGAAGAGACATATTCTACATTCGCTTGTATACCAGTTTTTCAACTCTATATGGCAGTACAGAAATTGCAAATATTAAACATTACTTGTACGGTTTTACCCACTCAAAGGTGCCCATATTACCAGTGAAGTTTATAATGCAATACAGAAATGGAAAAGTGGGACCAGCATCGCAAGAAGTAATTTTTCAGCGTCCGTTTATGGAAAATTTTGGGTGAAAACGGCCGAATGAGCAAAACTTAGAGGCTTCGCCACTGATGTTAGGTCCGTTCCGGCCAAAGTCCATCATTTAGGGTTAATCAATTCGAATTTTAATTCCATTTATTGCAGATTAATCTGAATAATATGACTTTTAATTTTCATCATTATCGTTAATTTCCATCATTATCTACCCAAAAATAAAATTCTACGAAAACGAGACACTCCATAAAATTACTTTTTTCCACTCAGTCCCACTTTTTCATGAAATCCTTTTTTTTTTTTTTTTTTTTCTTTTCTTTATTGCATCAGTTTATCAATATGATCACAAACACATGATAATCTTCCTTGATTGACCAATCCTACAAGAAGTTCAAAATAATGATACTCCTTGATATGATTGAATTAAATTGAACTTTCGGACAGAAACTAAAGACTTTATATACGGTCAACTAAAGATCACTGAGGCATTTAATCAAACACACAAGAGAAGTGCTCCAATTTTACCTTCAGTTACCTCTCCAAATGATGAAAAAGCATCCCTGAGTGATTTCTCATCCGCTGACCATGACAACCCTTCATTCAATACACCAACATTATTATCATTCACATATACTATGTCTGTACACAAAACTATAGAAATGATAGCGCCAGGAAAAAACGGTACCTCCAACGAAGAGTTTATTGTTCGGGGGAGGCAAATAATTTGACGACTGGTAAGAACAAAAACGACGCCAGTTATTTGAAGCTGGAAATGATGGGTTTTGCAATTGGAGTGGTAGAATTCTTCTGGCAACCTGCAGTAAAGTTGTCATTGGATTCTAACAACCTTAGTTGTCAAAGGATGCAGCTGTATAAAATCCCTTCGATTTTGTACCAATGAAACAAATAGGGTGGCCTATTTAAGATTTGGGCCATTTTAAAAGTCAACCAATAATTCAAGGTTTATAAATTGATATATATTTATATTTTTAATCGATGAGAGATTATATCTCTTAATATGCTCTTCACAAGATGATGACTCGTTTGAGCAGATCAATTTTGAAATTTATATGTTCATATTTTTTAATTTTACAATGATCGAATCGCTCGTTGAAACTTAATGAATTCTGATACCATGTTAACACTTAGAGGTTCATCTTAAAAGGTCAATTATATTAAGATGAGCAATCCAAAATCTTATAAATTAGTCTATATTTATATTTTTAATCGATGTGAAATTATATCTCTTAACATGGCCAACGTTTTGTGATTATGAAACAAATTTCAAAGTATATGACTATATGAGGATAGGTTTAAAAATAAAATTGAATTAAAAAGCCAAAAGCAAGTTTGAACGTGTTCTCTCTACAAGACAATTTTAAGGATAAATTCTAGGATAATTATATTAGTGGAAATTACAGAAAATTCTAGTGTTAAAATCGTGTGTTCTAAAATAGGAACTTTTATATTTCACAAATCAGATATTTCACATTTAAATAGAAATATTAAATATACAATTTTCATACCAAAACTCTAATCAACTTACTACTTAGTCCCTCATTTCTCTCTATATTTGTCGTCGTCTTTCTCTGTCGAACCATCACCGGTTGACGATGGCCATAGATATCGCTGGCCAAAAGAAGGGTGAATCGCCAACCAGAAGAACAGACTGCGACGACGAGTTAAAGTGCAGCAGCAGCAAAAATCTTTTTTCTCTCGTCTCATCTCCATTCTCTCCACCACTGGACTCTCAAACCTCGGATCATGGCCATTGCCTAGTTGTCACTTCAGCGGAGTGAAGCAGCAGCAGCGACGACATGTCACAGCGCGCGATGTGAATGTTGCAGAGCGGCTTCGTCCATGACGCTGCTACAGTTCGATGGTGATAGTGGTGCTACAGGCTGTTGCCTGTTGGTACAAGTGATGGTAGATCTGGTGACAACTATGTGCTATGTTGGGTGCGGTGATGGTGGCGGCGAGGTTAAGGTGTTGGTACTTTGATGATTTTTTTTGTTAACAATGAATAAGTGTTGGTTGGAAAATGGTGGAGATGGTAGGGGTGCGATGATGGCTTTTGTGGTAATGGGATGGCGAGACGGTAGTACAATGGTGGCTTTTGTGGGTTGTTGGCGATTTTGTATCTGATTTGTTGGTGGTAGGGTGGTGCTAGTTGCGGTGTTTAAGATGACGGGGTTATCGAGAGATGGTGGTGGTGGTTTTGGCGGCGACAATTGCGACGTCGATGCAGCTAGCGACAGTGGTGGAGTGATGGTCACAAGTGTTGGTGACGGTCACAAATGAAATTATTTGTGACCAATAAACAATATGTGAGCAATGAGAAAGAGGAATTGTGACCAAGAAATAACACGTGACCTATTTGTTAATTTGTGATTGTTTAATAAATTCTGACTTATAATATTTGCGATTTGTGACTAATAAATAAATTATGGCGTATAAATTTTTGATCTATGACCGATAAACGAATCATGACCTAAAACAATTAATAATTTGTAACTGTCTAATAAGTTGTGACCTCTAATATTTGTGATCTATGACCTATAAATATATCGTGACGTGTAAATTTTTAATATGTGACCGTTGAACAAATTTAATATTTGTGATCTCTGACCTATTAAAAAATTGTAACGTGTAAATTTTTAATCTGTGATCGATGAACAAATTGTAACTTGTAAAATTTTTGAATTGTAATCGTAAAATAGTTTGTGACATTAAAAAATTCTAATTCGTGATTGAAAAATAATATGTGGCTAATTAAATTATAAATTTGTGACCAAATTGTAAAGATTCGTGATCTTAATATATTTAATTAATTAAATATATATTTAATTAATTAAATCATAAATAAATTTTAATGAATATCTGATTTTAAAAAATTGAAACCTTTTTTTTTTTTTAACTTTTGAAATGGATAATAGTTATCCTCTCTATAAAAATTTTCCTTTCATTTTTTATATTTCAGCGATTCATCCCTCTCTAAATGAGACTCATCCCGATCAATGAGCTGGTAAGATCTCTTTATTATTATTTGAGTTACATATTGATCTTAAAATGAAAAGAATTATTCTACTTATACATTCTTTGTGTATATCATGGTTGACATTGTTTGAAGTGTAAAAATCGAAGTTATTGATTGTTTTAAGTGTTATTAAAATTAATGACAAAACTATATGACACATCAAACAATGTCAAAAAAATTGTCAACCATAAATGTGCACCAAACAAAATTGAAATTAAAAATGAGTTTTTTTGGCACAGATTCATTACAATTTATTTTTTTCTAAATTCATTTTTAACAACAAATTGTTTCAATAAAAAAATTTTGTTATATGAATCCATAAATTTTCTTACTTCTTCATCATACACAATTCAAAAATATTTTTTCAGAAACTATTCTTAACAAATTAACATCAAGCATGCCTTTAATATTTGATTATTAGTGAAGTTTATTTGCAAGGGTTAATAACACTTTTGGTCAATGAACTTTCAATAAAATCTCAATTTGATTATTCAACTTTAATTTGTCTCAATTAAATAATTAAATTTCAATTTACTTTCCACATTAGTCACTTCGTTAGCCCTCAAACCCTTTGTTGTTATATTGATTAGCATCAACTCACGATTTGTGTATATATATGGTTGAACTTTTTAAATTTTGTCACATAAACGCTAAATTATCCATAATTTCACATTGACTGGTTTCTAAGTAGAATTATGCTGCTCAAACAGGGCCTTGTGTGACTTGATTCGAAATATGATCCCTTAATTTAAAATTTAAAATTTCGGATAAAGAATCGATCAGGATCCTATTTCTGAAGCATTGTTCTTCTAAGTAACATAATAACACTATACATTAAAGTCCTGTCACCTAATTGAAGTCGATCCAGCTGTTATCTTGCGTTGCTATGTATCCACAAATAAATTGCAATAATATAGTTCGAAAACTCAACTTTCCTAACTTTAAATGCCCATCACAGCACACTTTTTGTTGACCTTTTGTTACCAATCAATGCACTTTACTTTTTTTTTTGCCTTTTTTTTTTCAAAGTGCACGAATACTTGAAAGTAAAAGTTTAACCTTTTAAATATCAAATTAGTAAAATCCAGACAAGCCCTTTTTTTTTTTCAAAGTGCGAAATGAAAAGTAAAAAGTTTATGCGTGGTTTCTCTTTTAAAGAATCAATTTAAAAAATTCAGTGTCTGTTCAATCTAAAATCCAACTCTTTGTCATTTTAAAATATATAAAACGCGTTCTATTTGCACTTTTTTAGAAAATTTCTAACATTTTATTGTAAATCTAATTATTCAATTAACTTTCTGTATAATGCATCAACAAATCAAACCCTCCTTTAAATTTTAATCCTTTGTATGTCATAAGTAAAAATAAAACAATAATTTGACCGTCGATTTTTGTTAATATTTTTTCTTCTTCGAGTGATTTTAATAGTTTATAGTATAAAATAAACAGCAGCAAAAATGACAGTAACCAGGCCACCAATGATAACACCCCCACCAGCTACCGATTTATCAGAAGAAGAATGATGTACTTTATTCTCCTCCCTTTCTTCTTCTGGAGCTTCTGCTTCTTCACTCTCCTTCTCTGATGGTGGATCTGCTATGCTTTTCTGCTCCTTCTCAAGTAAGGCTCGACCCCTCAGCCTCAGTTTTTGTGGGTTTGTCTCTGCATTTACAAATCCACAATCCATCGCCTGAACCATGAAGATATGTAGTAAAAACTATTTTGCAAAGAAAATAAAAGCAGGTGGAAATAAAGAATCAATGTAAAAAATTTTCAATCCATTCCAACAATTATATTATATATCCAAACACAAAGGTTATATTTTTCTGAAGAAATATAGAACACCAATATTTGTATGTATGGGGAGATCTAACGAGCTTAGCAATGTTTTGGATGAATTCTAGTGACCCGAATGTAGCGTGTCTGCAAAAATATATAATATACCAATATAAGAGAGAGAGAGAGAGAGAGAGAGAAGAGAGACTTTAGAGAGTATCTGGGTTGGGCTTCTGCTTCTTCACTCTCCTTCTCTGATGGTGGATCTGCTATGGTCCTGATTATTTGGACCCCTCAGCCTCGTTTTTGTGGGTTTGAAACTGGCTTTACAGATTCATCCAGTTCAGAACCATTCAATTTACACGTTGATAAAAAGGTGGAAGTGGGGAACAGTGGAATAGTATGACTGTTAATTTTTCTGAAGAAATATAGTGTTATACGTACATAATGATAACGATCAAATGTTTTTAATCCTGAGTCTCTCACATTGAGGGGGTTCACACACAATAAAATAGAGAGAGTGGACCTCTTTCCATGCGAGGGGATGGTCCTGATTATTTGGAAATTCGTGTGGTTTGAAACTGGTAGAAGGTTCACCAGTTCAGACTGTTAAGTTTACACGTTGAGAAATGGGGGCTACAGTGGAATAGTATGACTGAATTCTAATGAGGGAGCGTTTGATTGCAAGTGTGAAATTTGGGTGAAAAAAAAATAAATTATAGGAAATTGAATTGTCTAAAATTTGTTTTAGAGAAAATTGTAATTAATGGTATTTAATTGGTATAATTTTTTACCTAATCTTTTTGACTTTGTTTTTCATGTAAATTGTTATTTTTTGGGATAATTTTTTTTTATAATTTATATTAAAATTTGTTTGAATTGTCAAAAAGTAAAAAAATAATAATAATTTTTGAAATTTTTTGTGTTCGTTTGGCTTTATTTTTCATGCAAATTGTCAATTAAATGGATAATTTTTTTTTACCATTGGATTTAGAATATATTTCTATTACCAAAAAGTCAAAAAAAAAAAAAAAAAAAAAAAGATGAAAAACATTTTCCTACCAAAATCATGGGAAAATAAAATGTGAAAAATGTGTTTTAAATAGGTGTATCTAGAAAATGGGTGAAAATAAATTTCATGAAAAAATTATGCAATCAAACACCAAAATCAAGGAATTTTCACCATTTTCCACCCCAATCAAACACTGCCTAAAAGGAAAATGCACATGCTCAAGTGATATGGCGCCCCCCGTGGCAATACTCTTTTGAAAAATAAAACGAAAGCTGATTTATCGATATAATAAACATGTGCTCAAAAAAACTCTTAACCCATATTGGGTGTGCAACCATAATCGAGAATATTAATAGCCCAGATTAAAGTCGATAATCGGACACAAGACAGGGTTTAACCTTTTACGATTATGGTTCATCAGGTTGGATCTTTTGATCAACAGAATAATAGTTTTGATGCAAATGATCCTTTACAAAGGCACTCATAGAGCATATTGAATCAGTATCTCTACTACTAAACCCTTATCTGGTAGCCAAAAAAAAAAAAAAAAAAAAAAAACCTTGGAACCATAACAATTTTCTGAAAACTCAAACGATCTATCGAAATCAAGATTACAATCGTTGATACTTGAATGTTCAATTTAAATCAAGAATGAATAGCCTCAATTGAACTGGGGACCCAAAACAATTTAACACACGAAAGGAATAATTAGTTAACTTATTTTATTATAATCCTTGAAGACCATAAAAACCAAAATAATAATAATAATAATAATAAATAAATAAAAATTCACTTTTTATTTAAGTAAAGTCGGTTAATAGTAAAACATTAAAATCTGTGTAGAAAAGAAAGGAAAAAGGTAATTCGTGTTTCGCGTCAATATTGGACGGTGGAAGCGTAGCCAACTGCCACACTTCCACAAGAAAACAAAATTCAATTGCAAAGCACACAAAAACAAAGGAGAAATAGACAAAACGAAACTGCTTTCACCATTGCAATCCAGTTAATCCCGCGCTTTGTGTTCTCATTGAGAAGTCGAGTCGAAGTCTATTATCCTATAAATTATTTTTTCAATGCAATTTTGATATTTTGTTACATCATATATAGACTATAATGTGTAATATGTCGAGATATCAAAAAATATATTAAAATGTTCAGAGGCGATGTGATAAATGACATAAGCTCGAAACAACACATTTGAATTCGGAGAAACCATTTATCGGAATGAAAAAATTGCAACATGAATCTCTTATTTATTATTTTTATTGCAAGTTAGTCTAAATTTTTTAATTTCATTATACAAAATTATCCTTTATGTTCATGTTAGACACCGCCTATGGCACCGCCGCTTCCCAAATCTAAAGATCGTGGTGGCACTCCCTCTCCACACCAAATATGAAAAACACTGGAGATCCAAATATTAGTCATTGAGAAGATTTGTCAGAAATAGTCAATTGGATTTGTCCAACCAAGAAAGGCATGGAAGTCTTTGGACATAGTCTTCTTCGGCTAATGAGACTTCGTTCCTGAAACATTCGGAATATCTTTTTGATATACAACTTTCTTTGTGTGAAAAATTCGCTGTTGATAGATGTCGTCCAGTGTTTCCCATTCTTTCTTTGCTATCTTTGTAGAAAGTATTTCGCAATCATCGTAGATTTTTTAAACGTGCGAATTATTAAATAACAATTTTTCTATCCAACATGTAAAGGAAAAATTAGCTGTGAACTGAAATTGATTATTTACATACCCATGCTATTATTACATAAAACTACAGGTTGTCATCCAAAATGAGCCACAGAAGCAATACATTAATTATTTCTTCTTCAAGAAAATAGCAATAAAAATCATAATTGGTCTAGGAAACTAGTGAAACGTCTTTTTCAGTCTAGATGTTTCCATCTTTTGCCCACCAAGTGGCAGTTGGCTTTAAACTTAATTAATTTGGATTACTAATAAAATTTCTTTACAGAATTCTAATGTTTTTTCCCATTGATTTTCAACTTCGGCGTCTTCCACGAATAAATCTCCGGTCCCATTTCTGTCTCATTCCTTCCCTGAAAAATTCCTAGGAATTAAATTGCTCACAAATGGGCATATATATTTGTAGGTTACCTAACGTTCATGTCCCACGACTAACCATCATTGAGGCTCATTAAAGTTCCCAAGTAGGTGATTACGGCTGTCCCTTGCTATGTTCGAGCAAGCAATCAACTCGACCAAAGGCATCAAGATTTGGAGATGGTGTAGAGGAATGCAGACCACTAGTCGATTAATCGATCTCCATGCCCTAGCCTTGGTCAATCGAGTATCAATGTTCAGTTTTGAACAAGCCATTTCTTATACAACTGTTGTAATCACGGACGGATGCACATGGTGTCATGTGGTGTCAGTTGACACCACAATTTTTTCTATTTTTTGAAAATTTTTATTTTTTGTTTTGTTTTTTTTTTTTCACTTTTGTGGGTTTGTTCATTCTGTATTTTTCACAAAATGGATATATTTGGATCAAAATTCAAAGTCCTCCTAGTTTGAGTATTCAACCATTATACAATAGTGCCAAGCAAGAAGCAACACATATTTATTCACATAAAAAGGTAGAGTAAAAGTCTTTTTAAAACTAAAAGTCTACAGTAGTCTGTAGTGATTAAGATGGAAATCGAATAGGCAGCAAATAAAAGAATTTACATATTGTACAGAATCTGGTGGCTAAGCAATGTATTTCGACATATAATAATGATATAATTATACGACATTTTTCAGAGTATGAAAACCCTACAATTGTAGTTATTTACTGGCTTATCTTCATTAATGATATGTTGTTGTTTTTTTTTTAAATTATATTTTAATTTTTGACTCCACAACCTCAAACGTCTGACTCCGACTCTATTTGTAATAGATGTGATAACTGGAAACACTGCTTCCTAATTCTCATTCTTTGAACTTGCTTTCTATATTCTCTCTGTAGTCTTAAAAATGGATAAGGACTTGCCTCCTATGAGTAAGAACCATCGTGCCACACCAACGAAGTCCAAGTCCAAGTCCAAGTCTACTGTCTACATATCGGAAGGTGCATTTCACATATAATTTAATCACCCCTTCGTTTCTTGGCTTTTATATTTCATACACCTTTTGTCTCCAACATATTGACTCGACTGTTAGGATGACAACAAAGGAGATTGCCCCACTACTTTTTTAGGTATCCAAACATCCTAGCGTTATCTTCCACGAAGAAAGGTTCGCTTAACTAATTTCATCATCTTTTATCCTTTAATTAGAAAAAAAAAAAAGATTTATAGGTTAATTGCATTTCACCATCAATTATAAATTACTTTAGATAAACAAGTGAACAATATAATAAAGTATATGTGTGATTTAATTAAGGCTATCTATAATATTTGTGTATCCCATTTTCATCCATGTTGAATTTGTCATGTAATAACACACATAAATGTTGCATTTTCTTGTATCTCAACCCTCAACTAACTTAAAAGTCATAGTCACACTGGTTAGGAAAATCAAAGTCGTAAATTTTGAGCCTTGGATCACTGCCAAGAATTGGTCAACCAGAAAAAAAATTAAAGACGGGGGTATAGATATGACTAAATATAACTGCAGAGTCACTGTCAAAGTCAAATTGGAAATGACTTCCAAACATACAGGAATTGTTAGTACAATGCCCACCAAAATTGAATATATTTGATATTTTTGTTTATTGTTATGAGTGGATAATCGAGCAGCCACGATCGCAAGAGATATTCAAATTGTATATTTGGTGAATCGAGTATGGAGAGTCATAATTTGTAAAGTGTCAAAATATATCGACCGCATCGGTTGATAAAATTGGATACTTTATCTTGATAAGATTTTATTTTTATTATTAGGATTTTATCTATATTTGGAGAATAAGAACAATTAAATGATCGGTGCCAATTAAATGAGATCGTGTCGTGATCACTAAAAATAAGACTACTTGATTATGAATCAATCAACTAAATCCTTAGCGGGTATTGTACCTTAAAAGTAAGATCAAATTATTTGAAGTGCCAATTAGGGATGTTTTGTTGGAAGATCGATCTCAATACATTGAGAAACAAGACGAAACAATTTCGGATCATATACTTGTAAGATGAAATCCGTTAATTATTTAATTGGGACGATACTCACTTCAAGGAATTTCTGAGTGAGCGATCAAACCTGAGCTCAGTATTTCGATGTTGGGATTGTTGGACTTGATGTTGTGATGTATTCACAACACATTTGCTTTATGAAAAAATGGAGGGCTATACATATTGGAGGGGCAAATCAATCTTTTTTCCGGCTCCTATATATTGTGGATCAAATTGGTGGGGCAAGGATTCTTCTTGTTCTCTTCATGGAGCAATTCCATAACCTGGTTATGTACTTCAATTTAATGATATATTCTTCAATTAATATTTGTAACTAATTTCTTTATTTATGGTGACGATGTAACCTAATTTAAACCCTTAAATCAAACTATCTTATTTATTTGATATTGTTGCCTGGCTCAATGATGCCAGCTGTAGTACGTGCCAATTTATGTCTTAAAATGGAAATAAAATGGTTCGTTGGTCAACATCTTTTGCAACCTTAAATATATGTAAAGCTGGATGAACTAATTGTATTCCTTTGTTTCTGATGTAGAATATATTATTGAATAAATGAAAGAAGAATCGGATAAAAATTGAGGGAAATTAATGGTGGAAAGAAAATATTGGAATTTCGGTTTGGGCCCATGGGACCATTTCAAAAAGAGGACGAGGAAATGAGTAATACTCATCGCTATGTCATGATGTACGATGAATTTCGACCATTCAAGTTGATTTATTACTCAAAAATTAGTTTTTAAAGTTTTAAAGCTGTTTCTGTCTTTTTATTTATGTTGGATTCTTTTCAGTTTTAGTTTGCTTAAACTTTGTTTTCATTAATTTTAGTTATCTTAAACTAGGTTTCCTTGTAAATCCTTATAAATAAGGGATTATTTCGTTATTTTGATAATCCTTTCATTAATAAAATTTGTGAGTTTATTCTCTTTATAATTTGGTGGATTCCGAATTTCGTATTCTTAAAGTTTTTGTTTGAATTCATTGTTTCGCACTGCATCAGTGTCTTTGGCTGATAATTCGCGATGACTGTTTAATAAATCATGATGCATCCTTACTTTTAAAAAAAATAACAATAAAATCAATTCAATATACAAGAGTTTAGGTTACTACTAATAAGTTAATTATTTAAATTTTGAATACATTATTTTCAACTACTAAATATAGCTTTTAGAAAGCAAAAACATGATTTTCAGTTATTAAAATGAACCCAAAATATATACCTTCTAGTTTGTGGTATCCTTTTTCTTCTTTGGTCTCTCCTCTTCCAATATTTTTTTTGGGGGGGGGGTGGGGGGGGGGGGGGGGGGGGGGGTGACAAGCTATAAATTTAATTACAAATCTCTTAGCATACTAGGTAAGTTGGAGTGCTGAACTATAAAAGAGTGAACTTGATAATTAATTAAAAAATTTCGTGTAATACTTTTTCTTAACCTTGAGTCGAGTCCAACTTATCAATTTAGCCCCTATTTGGAGAAAATTAAAAATCAACGTTTTAATATAAGTCAAAGTCAATAATTATATTTCATGGGATTCTCAACTTTTCAACTACACATTTCATCAGTTTCTGTCAAATTCTACTAAAAATCTGATTTAAATCCCCACCAAACATGAACTTGACTTATTATCAGTTCCAACTTCCAACTAGCAGAACAAGCTAGTTCTCAGGGACTACCACAAAGAATATTGCTATACTATCAATATTAAAGACAAAATGAGGAATAAATTGAAAAAAGTTACAATAAATCCTTCTCTCATGGCATGAAAAAACTAACATAACATTAATGAGAGTCACATTAGTTAGAGTCACAAATTTACTACTCTTTTCAATTTTTAACTAGAGAAATGTTCTATGCATTTAATACTGCAATTGCTGGACCATATTCAAGTCTCCCAATTCAATTACACTCACGTAAAATAAGCAATGTCGATATCAGTGACTTTGTTCATTACAACCTTTCTTCCTAAAAGTGTGACTGCAAAATTCATCACCCTGGCTCATAAGTTCAAACCCTGTGACCTTTCACATCTCACACTTCTGCCTGTGATTCGCTTCAATACATTTTCATCTTCCCTATCCCGGCGTTTTTATATATATTCTTCGTTCTTATGCAATTTTTCTTCAACAAAGTGTTACGTTTTGGATTGAACAAGCTCGATTAGGCAATTAAGTAGAAAAAAGATGATGAAGAGTTCAGTTGTTTGCTTTGTACTTCTCCTCCTTCCATTAGTCATCCATGCAAGGCACATTGGCAAGCTACAGTCCGGTAAGATTCTTTCTTTTTCTCGTTTGTAGTACAAGAAATTTCACTTTTAACTACTCAAAAACAAGAAAAGTTATAAAGTTTACGTCGTTGAAAGTGAAATTGGCTACTGAAGGTCGTCTTTATGAAACTAACATTATGTTTATCAGATAATGAGCATCGCCATCAAAGAGTTTTGTCTAGCAAGAAAGAAGTAAGGGTGAAACCTGATTTCTATGTGGATCACAAGAGGGCACCATTGATGTACCGAAGAGCTGATACGCTTCAGATTGCAGGGTCGAGGTTACCGGATTGCTCACATGCTTGTGGATCGTGCACACCATGTCGATTGGTTATGGTTAGCTTTGTCTGCTCATTGCTTGAAGAAGCTGAGACATGTCCAATGGCTTACAAATGCATGTGTCATAACAAGTCTTATCCAGTTCCATAATATTTTATTTTGTCTAAGATTCTTTGTATTTTTTTACTTAGAGATCTTACAGATTTCTTGCATGTAATCAAAGAGTTTTGAGTTTTAATTTTAATCGGTGTTTTCAAAGTGTAGCAATTTTTCCTCGTCAAAGATTTCCACATCTCACACATGCTTGTAGTCTTGTACCAACAAGTTATGAATGCAAAAAATTGTTATTGTCATCATTGTGCCTGTTTGGTGAAAATTAAATTCAGATTTTAGCTCTGGTTTGATGGCCATTGTTTAGAAAAAAAATAATATTTTGAATAGCAATTTTTAGAAAAATATATGATTAAAAAATAGAGAATAATTTTAAATTTACGTGCAAAATATTTTATTGTGTAAATGTGTGATTGAAAGAGTTTAAAAATGATGATTGTCAAACATGGGCTTAATCTAAGTTAAAGTTAATAATTTATTTTAATGACACATTTCATGGTATCCACAACTTTTCAACCACATATTTAATCATCTTTTATTAAAATTTACTGAAAAATCTTATTTTAATCTCTACCAAATAGGGGTCTAGTCTATTTCCAATTGATTCTCAATTACTATTAAAAATTTAAAAATCTTTTCTAGTTAACAATGAACTTTTCAAAATATTTTTCAATTGTCATTAAATTTTAAAAGTTATACAAGTTGCCATTAAATTTACCAAACATATACCATATCCATCACTTGATGTGTTAAAACATAGCCGACAGATGACATGGTGGATGTAATGATGGACGAAATAATATTTTGGTAAATCCATCAAGTCCGTTAACTTTTAAAACGAGAAGTATTGGAGTGGCAAACGAGATAGCATTTCAATAAAATCAATAGCAACTTGACAAACTTTTAAAATTCAATGACAATTGAGAAATATATCAAAAAATTCAGTGACAACTCAGAGGACTTTAAAATTAAATGGTAATTGAGAAATAATTTAAAAGATTCATTGCAATTAAAATAAGAGGAAATTATACCATGTGTCACTTGCAAAAATATCACTTTTCAATAATTTTTAGCAAGAATGTCACTTTTGAATTTTTATTTTTTTTTTAATTTTTTACCTCTATGGACAATTTTAATTTCATACGTGTCCTTAATTTGATTGATTTGATAATAAAAAAATGAGAAAATTACATAGGACCAGGTGTTTCAAGTTATCAATGCAAAAATCAGGTCCAAAGATTTTTTTATGCAAAAATTAGGTTGAAATTAATAATTAATAAATTATATATTTTTCATAAACCCTAATCCAATTCAAGTTATTTCTCTCTCTCTCTCTCTCTCTCTCTCTCTCTCCCCTTCCTACCCACGATCGCCTCCATTCTCTCTCTACAATCAACACCAACGTCCCCTCTCGTCACCACCAGCCGTCACTTCCCAGCCCCACCAACATTCGCACTAAAAGACGAGGCACCACCACCAAAGGGAGTCGAGCTGCTGTGTGGCACTGTCACCTCTGCTACAGTAGGTTGGGAAGACATTTTATGGGGGTGTGGTGTTGACGGTGGTTGGTGTAAAGGTAAGGTGTGGTGTTGACTGTGGTTGGTGATGAAGAGGAGATCGGAGAGTCAGATTTCTGCTTCTTCAGATGTGCTTGCGATTTTTCATGTCGTCGTAGTGGTAATCAAGTGCTGCAGTGGTGAGATGCCGGTGACATTAGTGAATCTGCTTGGGATGTGGTGGTGGCATTGATGCTTCTTGTGATGATGGCAGTGGTAGTTTAGGGTGCTGCGAACTTGCGCTGCGTCGCCTGTTGCCACAGAGAAAAATTTGGGGAGGAGTTTAGGGTTTTTTGGTCGTCGACAGAAGAAAAAATTCGGGAGGGAGTTTGGTTTTTTGGGGAGATTTCGTTCTCCTCGATTTGATCTGTTTAGCCGGAGCCGCTGTGTAAAAGTGTCTTTTCCTCTGTATTGGGGAAATCTAGTGGTGGTTATAGTGTGGTGGAGGTGCGGTGGTGGTGGTTTTGGTGCGGGGAAATCTGTGTAGAAACGTCTTTTCCTCTATTTTTTGGTGGTGGCAGGGCGGTTTTGTGGTGGTGGTGATAGTGGTGAGGTGTTGCTGTTGGGTGGTTGTCATGGCGACGACAGTAGTGATGGGGATGAGTTGATCTGTGACCAATTATTGGGGTAGGGAATTTGGGGCTTTGGGTGTATGTGACCAATTATTTATTAATTTGTGATCAAACACTCAACTGTGACCTAAAAAATGTGACCAATTACTCATTTGTGACCTAAAAATATGATAATGTGTGATCGAAAAATTTCTGTGACCACTGACCAGCTAATTTGAAAAATTGTGACCAACAAATAAATTGTGACCTACAATTTGTGATTTCGAAATAAACTGTGACTTGTAAAAAAAATTCGAAAATAATCTGTGACTTAATAATTATCATATGTGACCAATAAATAATCTGTGACTTTAATTATAAATCTGTGATCATTAATTGTATAATTATAATTTTATTATATTTAATTAATAAATATATTTAATTAATTATATATAAACTCGATTTTTGAATTTTTAAACTATATACTTTATTTTTGAATTGATGTAAACTATACACCTTAATTATGATTTTTGTCAATAAAAAAATTTGTACAAAATAGTACACAAACACCCTACCAAGCCCAACCCAACCCAACCCCTGTCCCCCACCTACGAAACTTACCTTTCCGGCTTTCCCATCTTCAACCCACCCAGACTTTCTGAACGACTGAACCCATAACCCACCATCCATTCTCTTCTTCTCCACGAGGAGAAAGCTGAAGAAATTTCAATCCATGGTGAGACTGTTCTCTAAATCCCCTCCTTCTAAATTTTTATTGATTTTTATTTTCTCAAAGTTTTTAAAATATAATAAGAAGGGAGAGGAATGAAGGGGAGACACACCACGTGTTTTGTGATAAGGGATGTATTAATTTTGTTGTAGAAATTGCAGAGTTTGCTTGATTTGTTGATGCAAATGAAGCCACTTTCGAAAGCAGCTATGGGAATAATTTCAGAGGGATTGCCAAATTTGATCAGCTCTTGTAACCTATAAATGGTTAAATTTCGAAAATAAGTCACAATAATGTAAAGATGCTTTAACAAGGACAATTTTAATCTTTTATTTTCAGTTTCTTCAACTCTTGAATTTTGATTTGCAATCCGTAATGTTATTTAAGAATTAATTAGAAGAAGATTTAAGAATGTGTTTGGTACACGTTATCATTTTTCGTTCTCATTTTTTCTACTAATTTTTAATCACATTTTTCAATAAAATAATATTTTCAATCATATCAATAATTTTTCATTCTTTTTTCAACCACATATTCACCATCCATCACATCAATAAAATATATTTTTTTCCCAAAAATGCACATCAAACACACCTTAAATAAATAGACGTTACTCAATAATTGGCGCAAGACATCCCTACCTTTGAAGTCTATTGTGGAAAACGTTTTTACCTTTCATTTTTTGACACAAAACATCCCCATCTTTCACTTTTGTAGCACTCAGCGTCATTTTCGTTTTTTTTTTACTATTTTACCCTTCTATTAAAATAAAACAAAAACAAAAAAAAATAAAAATAAAGAACAAATTGCAATTATGGGTCCAAGGTTTTAAAAATGTGCAAATCAGTCACAAACATGAAAAAATCATCACCCCTTAAGTCGTCACTTTTGAAGGCAAAATCTTCAACCTCCGATCACCTTGGCCGTCGGACCAACATACCACCTTGAAACCCTCATTGCCCTCTTCACAACCCACCCAACCACCAGCCCCTAATTTCAACAGATTTGATCAAAAAATTGAACCAAACCCAAATGAACACGCACCAAAAATTGGTCTGATAAAAAAGCCTTCATTCACGATTTTCTTCAAATTTCGATCCAATCCATGGATGCCCATGTTAATTACACTCCACAGGTCCCTCAAGCTCACCTAGACACATCCATTCATGTTCAAATTACAGCAAATACACACAAAAAATAAAAATCTACAGTTGTTTTTCGAAACAGCGTGTTCGCGGGGCCAAAAAATCTAAATTCCGGCTACGATGGTGATCCCCATGATCGCGGACCACCTGGGCTAGCATCATCTCTTCATGGCGCAGCTATTCCACCCATGGGTCATCATCAATTTGGACGAAATGTGCACAAATTTCACATGGCAGATCACGACCACGCTTAGTCCATCGAATCTGGTTTTGGTTCAAATTCGTCCTTGTTCATTCACAATTGGCCATGACCTATATGTTCGGTGGGTGCGCCATGATAGGGAGGCACTAGGCGTGGTTGGTCTGCGACCGTGAGTTGCATCGCCGAGGCCAAAATTCGTGGTGGAAGGGATGGACTGTTTTGTGGAGGAAAAGTTCTGCATCTTTGGTTTTGGTTCAAATTTCTGGTCAAATTTGCCGGAGTTGGGGCTAGTGAGTTGGGTGGGTTGTGAAGAGGGCAATGAGGGATTCAAGGTGGTATGTTGGTCCGACGGCCAAGGTGATCGGAGGTTGAGGATTTTGCCTTCAAAAGTGGCAGCTTAAGGGATGATGATTTTTTCATGTTTGTGACTGATTTGCACTTTTTTAAAAGTTTAGACCCATAATTGCAATTTATTCTTTATTTTTCTTTTATTTTTTTTTTGTTTTATTTTAATAAAAGAGTAAAATGGTTAAAAAAAATGAAAAGGACGTTGAACGCTACAAAAGTGAAAGGTAAGGACGTTTTGTGCCAATAAATGAAAGGTAAGGACGTTTTCTACAATAGACTTCAAAGATAAGGACGTTTTGCGCTAATTACCCTTTCTTATACAATTTTTTATATGTTACTAATAATACAATTTTCCATACATGTACACCATTGTTGATAAGTTCAATAGTTTTTGTGTGCATTGTTTTGCTACTTGAAGGGTAAACGAATGTCAAATTAGTGTTTGCAAGTTGGATTTTTGGTAGATTGAGTTGATTTGGTCAAAAACTTTGTTGGGAAAGATTTGTTGATGTGCTCTTTAAATGTGTGTCTGATCGGTTGTTATGCACGGATATTTTGTCTAGTTTACTACTTAATGATGAACTGACCAGAATTACGAAGATAATATGTCAGGATCGACAGTTGAATCCATCAACAGGTAATAAAATCTTATGTTTTGGAAGAAGTGGAATGGTATTTGTACACTAATAAAAGTTGCAACGGTAATAATACGATAATGATAATATAACATAAAATGACGAACGTCATCATTGTAATATACAACATACAACTTTACCTTTTGAACATCATTCCACTTTACGTGTTTTGTATTGGAACGAGGGGTTTAAACATGTTGTTTGGTTGTGGCTAACACCAAGTGCATTTTTTGATTCGTACACTAGACTTAGATTTGAATCGCTAACATCACATGTGTGATCTACTTGGAGGACAACACACTCTGTGGCAAAATATGACATGGTGAATCTCAAATTATTATTTATACCCGAAAATTTGAGATACCAACTATAAGCATTCGGTACAATTAATATATCGAACTTTAACAACGTACATGCAAGTGACACCTACAAATAAATTATATCAAATGGTAGAAAATCGGTAAGATCGACAGTTAAATGTCTTTCACGACATTTACTAACTGTTGAGTTCGACATTTTAAATGTCTGTCTTCAAAGTTTATTTTAACAATTGAATTGTTGGTATTTATAGTTAGCAACTGACGGAAAACATGTTTTATTGGGTGTGATTGAAATACATTACTCATAACATTAAGTGTGTTCATCAATACTCAACTACCAAATGCCAAAATCTTCACAAAAAATTTACCCATTGCTTTATTAAATAGATAATATTTCACAACATTTTATAGATGATATTGCTATCTTTATTAAAAAAAAATTGCAAAACCAAACAAAACCCAATGAATGAATAATAATTGCAAAATTCTACAATGTTGGATCTAACAATTCAAAAAATAATAAGTCATAAGGAACAAATATTAAAGAACTTGTAAATGCTTACATCTCAGCATGGAAGATAAATCCAATAAACTTTCTTCTTGATATTGGAATAGAGAAGATGTCAAGAGAATTTGAGGTTTTTGGAGTATGAAAATCGGTACATACAATGTTTTGAATTTGTTATTATTATTATTATTTTTTGTTAATAATCCTGTTATCAATTGGATTATAGATATATTTAATGATTTTTCTTATATAAATCAAATGATCAAATAATGACATTAATTAGTATTAAATGTATGTATATCTCCAATGATGTCCACATTTTACACACAAAACGTGACATCTTTTAGTCTCCTTTATAAAAGTGACAATTTTTTATACATTTTCAAAATTTGTGACTTCTATGCAAATTACCTTAAAATATTTGACCCTAGGTTGCACTGAAACTTAGTGTTAACATTTTTTGGATCCATTTTGTAAACCAAGTTTTTTTCAAAAACTTTAGAAAACACCTCGAAAACTCTAAAAAGTTTCCCATACATATGTTTCTTGTTTAATAAAACCTAAAAACCAAATTCAGAATTTGATGTAGAATATTATCATCACTTTGTCTAAAAGCAATAACTCATGACATTAATGCTATTTATCCTATATCACATAGAATCAAGTTCGAGAATTTACCCACGTACACTTTCTTGTCCCACATGATTTAAGCATGATTATGCATTAGAATTATATCTTGTTTGAAAATGGTTACTGGCTATTGACTATTTAGTAACTTTTTTTTTTTTTTTTTTTTTTTGGAATTTGGATATATATATATATTTTTTTAATTACGCATGTTAAAACCATTATATTCAATTTTTAATTCTCAATAAATTAATCTTTAATTCTCGATAAATTGAGTCAATTTCATTCAATTTCTTTTGGCATTATATTAGTTTTTCTGTTGAAAGCTTTATCATGGTCATGTCTCTCACAACAATTTTATTTTTGTAAACATCTTCATCGTATAACAAGTTTTACAAAGATCAAATTATTATTGTAAACATAGAAGAGCTTACGTAAGATACATAAACTTGCGTGTACAAACTGAATTATTACGCGTAATTAAGTATGCTATATTTGAAATCTTGAATTGTTTTTATCTATATAACTATTATGTGCTTCAACTTCGCAAGAATGAAAAAAATGAATCGAAGAAAGTAAATAGTAATAGAAATAGATTTTTAGTGTGATCATAAAACATATAAAAATGATGTAGATATATATTATTTAGGACTTTGCTACATGTACCCAAGAAATATACATATAGCATTATAGATACACAGATGGAAGGCATTGATGGGATCTTGGACAAAAAATAGTTTGTGGCGGCCAGTGATACACAACCACCTGTGCATCTGTAACCTATTCTGTCAATTGTACTTGTACAAGGAGCTTCATTAGATTGTTTAAATGAATGAATTTAATATATATATATTTTAAGATAAATTAAGAGTGAAATCAATATATAAATATGGTATATGAAAATAGCTACTCGCTAATGTTTCAAAATGCTATTTCCATTGCTGTTCAACTTAACTATGACCATAGGAAAATTGAGTTTGGGACAAAATTGAGAAAACAATGCCTCAAATTATATTGTTGTCATATAATCAGATACTACGGAATAGACGGGCATTATGCGACATGGCTGGTTCGAGAAAGCCAAGGCTCTCTCTGGCCATCATCTTCATCTTCATCTTCATCATTTTCATATTCCCACTTTTTCCTCTCTTGCTCCCGCTCTGGTCCCACTGCTTCCTCCAACTTGGCCCCACATTCCTCCTTTCAACAATAGGAAGAAGAATTTCAATTCTCGTATGCGTTAAGAGGTGCATTTTCCCATCTTTATCATACCCTCTAATGTGCTGCAACTATATATTTAGGGTGTTTATATGTTTGTTTGTACTTGGTATAGTTGTATCTTTATACGTGTTTCTTGAGCGTGTGATTTTGTCTGGTGTGTCATGCAAAGAGAATAAAAATATGAAATATGCCTGCCTTTTTCTTTCCTTTTTGAAAAACTTTTTGCCCACCTCCTTCATAATGAAAACCCAATATTTCTCTGTCCACAATGATGTTAATGAAGAAAATTGCCCATTGATTGCGCTATGAATTTTCCCTTTACATGTCACCCCCAAAAGTTCAATTATTATTATTTTTTTTTCTATTGTTTTTCCTAGACACACAGGAGCATTTAGGGATTTAATTTTAAGGTAATATTTTGTTGTAGAAATTGGGAAATGGGAGTGTTTTCGAATGATTAGGGGTTGAATTAGAGGAGCCAAGCATGGGTAACTGCAATCATTGGATTACTGTATCATCAACTCTCTTTTGCTTTGCTTTTTGCATAGAAAGGGTTGGAGATTCTGACCTCTCACATTTTTGTCTCTGATGAGATTAAGGCGTAGAAAATGTATTCCTTCTTGTGCCTCTAATAGAAGAGTAAGCTGCTGAATATTTCTCTCTAACCTTCACTTTTTCATTTTATAGCACCAAAGACATAGGGACTAACTTCTCTTTTGAAAATACACTATGGTTTTATATTAGTATTCAGCTTCCCCAGGAGTAATTTCATCTTCTTAATACATTTATTTTTAAAATTTAAATAAAAAGTCTAAGAATTCTTAGGGCGTTAAATTGAGTCTTGAATCATACAGGGCGGAATTTCGATTGTGTAGAACCACAAGCAAATAAATCTTCCTGTAGAATCAGGTGATTATTCATTCACCTACAGTGTTGCACCAGACAATGCAATCACAGAGTCTCGATACTAGATTTGTCCGTTGACATCCTGTGGTGCAATAGAAGTCTAGAGATTTTCTTGAAAATGAATCCGTTACTTTGAAGCTGTAAATTATTGTACTAAATTCTAGTTATTTAACTCGCCTGAGATTCTAGATTGTTATGTAATTAACATTAAACTATACTAGTTTTGGCTAAAAGTATACCAGTCTCCAATATTTTCCATGTTTAAGTTTCTTTCTTGAAACAAAAATTTATTTTCTTAGTTTTTGCATGTAAAGTGCTAGTTCTGGTTATTTCCAGTACTCAAATATCAATTTTTTAAAGTAAAAACTAGAAAGAATAAATGTCTATGGCTAATTGGTGTCCAGTAATTTCATTTTAATGTACCAGATATTTCTAACTTCATCAATTTTCTTTAGGGATTATGCTATAGGATCCATTTACCATTGTCCCCTATGATTGAACTTTTTGTATGAAAATCAATGCTTTTCAGTTTCTCCCATATGCTTCTTCTATGCTCATCTTGATTCATTTATCTATATGTCTCATACAATTTGTCCTACTGAGATGGAAGAAAGAAATAATTCTTTAGTGTTTAGAACCTCATATTTAATTAAGTGCAGTTAATGTAATTTGGTATCTTTTACATCTCTTTCATTCTTATGGATATTCACATATCCAGGTTGATGAAGATGAACTTTACTGGGATGGAAAAAAGCACGATGAAGATTCGGCTTGGTCGCTTAATTCTACTCACGTAATATCACAGTTAGCTCAGTGCTTTAGTGAGTAAAAATTATTAATACTGCTTTACGACATTGCTTACATAAGTGGTTTTTATTTATTTATTATTAATTTTTTATCTCTTCCTCCACTGGTGTTCTCACACTTAACACTTCCACTGCCTTTGAGTTTAATTGTGAAGTTCCAAATAGAGTTTTTCTTTGCTTAGAGTGGCCTTTTTCCTTGTTCTTATTGTTGCCTTGCTTTCCGTATTTCTATCCTTGGTGCAGACCGTTTATTGTAAAGTTTGTATCTATCCTAAGTGAATGACTCTTGAGAAACAGGCAAAAGCATATTGAAACCTTGTATGATTTCCATGCTACCCTTCTCATATTAAAAGTGTCAAAGCTTGAACTCAAAGCCAATTGGTTATATAACTGAGAGGAATACAGGATTTAGGTGCTATTGTTGTAGGCTCTGAAAATAAAAAAGTTTCAATAATTTTGCTTCTTAATCCATTCATGAAGCCCCTGCCACACTCAAATGCAAAATAATACACAGTAATTTTGTAGGAAAATGTGTGGTTAAAAAGTAGAATTTTTTTTTTAATTTACTTGCAAGATATTTTATTGTGTGAATGTGGTTGAAAATGAGTATGTGGAAAAAAAGTTTTTTTTTTTCAAATAATGATTGTCAAATAAAGCTTAATGATGCCTGTGTTTTCTAAATCTCCCTTTAGCTAAAATACTAGATTACGAAATTCTAAATATTTATCAAATTTATAATACTCCTTGTATTTAGCTGATAACACGGAATTTGTCGAGGTTGACGGGGTGTTTTTTTGGTTGGTATTGCAATCTGCTTGAGACGATCATAAGAAGGGTTTGGCTCAATTTGAGTTCAGTTAGTTTTTCTTTCTTTCCAATTTTTATTTTTTTTTAATTTTTTTAGCTGTGTTTTTTATTTGCAGCCGGATGTGGGGGTGTGTTAAGTGAGTTCAGTTCGTCCTTTTAATCAGTATCCACTGTCTAACCTACCAAAAAATATTATTTCACTAATCAGATTTTGTTGGTTATAGCTAATGCTATGGTTGGACCACGAACATGGATAGGAGGAATGTTTAGCCGCTCAGGCAATAAACGATATGGAAGCGGAAAATTTCTTGACTACACTTTAAGTCCTACTCAGGTACTTGGAAAATTTGATTATTAATGAGACTTCTTGCATTTAAGCGTGTATCTAAATTGTAAATGGATTATTGCATTAAAGAGACATTGGGTTATATACTTTTGTCTGTTGGTCTGCCTAACTTTCATGGATAAAAGATTTTTTTTTTCTTTTTTAAATAGCTTTTGTTAACCCCTTTCAGGGAAATATTTCTTGTGTAATAAGTGTATAAAAATGAAAATTGTTGAATCTGCTGCAGTATGGGTTTTCTAATCTTCTTTGACTTCTAGTACTTCTTGACCTAAGTTGCAGATTTTGAAATGCTAGCAGGAACAAAGACTTCAAACACTTAAAGAACGATTAGGAGTGCCTTTTGATGAGACTCGCTTTGATCATCAAGTATATTCTCCATCCTTGTTCTGTTTCCCATGATCTCGTTAATTTAAATAAAAAGGAAATAAAAGGCCATCACTTCAGTTCCACGACTATAACTACATGTGATGAGGATCCCACAAGTCTGAGACTATGTTCTGATTAACAAAACTCATCTACTTGCCTGACAGAACTAGCCACTACTCACCTATGTATTATTTCCATTACCAATTAATTTCTCATATGGAGGTGTATTCATTTGTAATGTCAACACTTACTCCAGTTACAAGTTACTTGTTCACATCAATATAATTGTTTGCTTCTACTGCCAGGAAGCTCTCCGAACCTTGTGGGATGCTGCCTTTCCGGATGTTAAGCTTAAAGGTCTAATCTCTGAGCAGTGGAAGGATATGGGGTGGCAAGGAGCTAATCCATCAACTGACTTCAGGTGCACTTCCGCATTTTTAATTCTAGTTTTACATCCCATGTCAGTATGAGTATTAAGATTTTGGGGTTTGTATACATGCAAGCAGAGAAATTTGGATTGAGCCGGATCATTTTGTTTGGGAGTTGATTGTAAACTTAGTGCTACTGACACTATTTAGGCAGAAACTTTCAATCATACAGTCCTCCTTTGAATTCTCAATTTATATTAGTGTATGTTTCAATATTATGTAGTTCACATTCAAATAAAAATGATCTACTAAACCAATACATAATAATTTTCTAATACTGAAAAACAGAATGATCTACCACATATAGCTCATATGCTATATGTGGATGTACTATGTGCTTCTTTTCTCTTTCATCCTTTCTAATACTGCATCAAATGTAGCTATATTATTTTCTAGAAATTTCTGAAATTCTGAATTATTGTCTCATTGTGCTTACTCATTGGCCTTAGGGGTTGTGGCTTCATTTCGCTTGAGAACTTGCTTTTTTTTGCCAAAACTTATCGGGTATGGTTGATCCGCTGCTGCTTCCAAGATCAAGGATAGTTTTGTATGGTGTTAAAATATCTTCAGTTCTGTGTATTTTGAACTCCAGGAAGGATTGATTTTTACTGATATTTTAGAATTTGAATTGAAGGTTCTTTTTCAGCGATTACTTTCTAAGCAAGGTGGAAAGCGTGCAGCCTGGGAGTACCCATTTGCTGTTGCTGGCATTAATGTTACATTTATGCTGATTCATATGCTGGATTTATACTCAGGTACATCAATGGTACACTTAAATGTGGTAGAACTTAGATTCTCTAATTTTTTTTTTTTTTTGTAATACATCATGACTAGTCCAATTTTTTTTCTCACTAATGTAAACTAGTTTTAACTATCATTTTCACTAGATTGGTTATGCTGTATATTTTCTTTATATCAACTGGTCTTGATTGATAACAGCAAGGCATTAGCTTAATAAAATTAATATCGAAATGGTTAGAGTTTCTTTGTTTCCTACATCAAGTGTTAGTTCATATTACATACAAGTTCCTAAAGGTTATGGCAGTTACACAGTATAAAAACTTGTGTACTTTGAATTCTGACTTGCAATTGAAACAATCTGAAAATCTACATTCAGGTAGGTGTGCATGCACCTGAAAAATTGCTATTCTTAATTCAACTGTCTCTAACGTGTGTACTCATGATTAGCTGATCAGGTCAAGGTAAAAAAACTTGGGCCAGATTTTTTTTCTTGCATACATTAAATACAACCCTGAATTTAACTTAGTTAAAATTAAAATACATGTCTAATCTCTTCCAGTTTTGTATCTTATCGTTTAATATTTTCTCATTAGCTATAATTGGATCGTGGACCACTTCATCTTGCAATGTCACTACAACTGACACCTTCAGCAACAAAATTTTCCATAGTTGATGGCCAGATTTTTGTTGTTGAAAGTCATTCATGGACCAAAAATTTCAGTTGAAAAATCAGTTCACAAAAAACCGGGTCGGTAAAACTTGTGTCAGAAAAAATGTTGGTTATCTTTAAACCTTAAGAAACTCTATATTTTAGCACGCACTAAAATTTAATTCTAGTTCTGCCCCTAGTCTGGGGCCTAATCATAGTTTGCAGTTACCCCGTTAACCATGGATCAACCTAATATTGAGCACTTTGTGTGAAATTTTTTCTGTTAAAGGGGTATAGAGTGAGCTTTGATACATGCAGAAGGTCACCATAATATTCCTGCTATATAATATTAGAGGGCCTTTTTGTATGCAAGAGAAGTATGAAAACTGAATTTTCTCTGAAAACCTGCAGTGGGGAATGAACCCCTATAAATATGTCAGTAAATTAGCTTGTTTTCTGATTGTTGGTTTCTGTTACTATTGCTCTTGAATGTAGGAATATGGGTTTAATCCATTTAATCTATAATACAGTGAGAGAAGGGTCGGAGCTACATCATTTTTTTTTTCTATTAGATATCAACAAGGCTATCATTTGAACCCTTTTTTCTTCAATATTATCCATATGGAATGGAAACTAAGAGCTAAAATAGTGATCTGATAATTCTCTCTCTCTCTCTCTCTCTGTTTTTTTTTTTTTTTTTTGGCAGCAAAACCTAAATGTCTTCCAGGCCTTAATTTTGTTAAAATATTGGAGGGTAAGTGCTTAGTTTATTACCGTTACTTCCTTTTTTTCCTTTGAATGTACCTGTCCTGTTACTGAAAGAGAACTCGTACAACTGCAGAAGATGAAGAGGCATTTGATGTCTTGTACTGTATAGCATTTGCAATGTTGGATGCTCAGTGGCTTGCCATGCGTGCTTCATATATGGAGTTCAATGTACTTTCTTTCTCTCCCTCTTTCCGTGTGTGTATCTGTGTGTGTGATGTGCGTGTATCTCTCTCTCTCTCTCTCTCCCTTTCACTCACTGAAACACATAGATTATGACAAATCAGAAAGTTGCGATGATGAATTGCTTGCTGAAAGATTCATCAGCACGTGTGATATATTTTCTGCGTCAAGGAAATTAAATATAAATCTTCGTGGTAATGTTTTTATTGAATTGCTTTCCTACAGTTTCCAAACAACCAAATGGTACTAACATTTACACTTCTGGAAGAAAATCTATGTTTTATTGCCAATCACCATGAATTTTGGCTAAGAAGTTTACCCTTATTTCAACTCAATTATTAATTGTTTTACTCAAATAGGTCTGAAAATTGGACGGACACTAAAGGAACTATGTTACTGTGTGTCTGTAGCTACTTTTGATGCGGCTATTTGTTGTGTATGAGATTTTAATAATCAGCTTTTTTTCTCTTTTTCTCAAATTCGTATCATTTTCTCAGGAGGTTTTACAAGTAACAAGAACACAACTAGAGAGAGAACTGTCTTTAGAAGATGTTCACAGAATGCAAGACCTCCCAGCTTACAACCTGTTGTATCAGTAGTTTTTGGTCAGTCGATTTTTCCAATGTAAATTTTGTGTACCTGCATAGTTTTGCAATTATTTTGAAATGAAGAGTATGTTATCTTGAGACCAATTTAACTCAATGGATGTAGAGTTTTTCCTTCTTTGTATCCATTCCAAATGAGCTCTGATAAGTGTACGGCCTGTCCACGTTTTTACTTTTGAAACTATCTTGTGATGACAAAATTTTTCATCTGGCTCAACTGAATAGTATTGTTATTTATTTGTTTTTAATTTTAATGCCAAGAATTCGAGAAAGAAGATAATATAAAGCAATGTGTTGTAACTGTAGAAATCTGTACAGCTAACGTTTAATTTTTCGCCAATAAACTGTTACATTTCTTCTTTTGAATCCTTTATGAATTTTATTCTATACTCAGTAATCAGTATGCAATAATTTTGTAAGCTTAACCACTCAAAGGCCTGGTTAAGAATTTGAGGAAAGTGAAGGTGTGGAATGTGAATTTGTGGTGGCATTGGCCTCAGTTTTGATATGCTCGGCGGCTTTAGTCAATGTGCCGTGGTTTTTAACTGCACTGGCTTGTGTCGATGGGGACGGAGATGAGAATTACATAATGATCGAGGATTTGGATGGTATTAGAGTACTCGTTGACAGGTTTTTAGACTGACATTGAGGCATTGTTGGTGGGGTTTTGCCATTTTGCCCCCCTCCTTGACAGAGGGGTGGGGCCAATTAGTATAACCTTTGTTGGTGAATGCGGAGGCACAGATGAGGCTGTGGTGATGCATGCCATCGACTAATTTTTAAATGTGTTGTTTCGTGACTATACCTCAAGTTTTTAGTGATATGTTTGGTATGTCAATACTCTATAGATTAAATAGTATAATAAAGTTATTTAATTTCACGGTGTACCTTAAAATTCAAAATCATCTCTACCAACTTATGGACTCGAATTGATGAAGATGGTATAACAAAGTCTTCTCCACTTGATATTAAGGTATATGAGACGGATACAGGACAGTACACACAATTAAAGAGCAGGCTAGCAGCTCACTATTTACCTGATTTTTTTATTTGATTTTGACTCTGCATACCGTCACCTTTGAAACTTTTTCTGGTTGACCAATTCAGCACTTGTGATGTGTGAAATAACCAGTAATTCTCTTAATCGAAGTTTTAGAATTTTTTGTTATAACTTATAAGATCATTTTAAGACAATATGATAGACATTCATAATCTTTTTAATCTTTTATTTTTTTCTGAGGACATATTAAATATATCAACATCGATTAAATATGTGGCTCAAAAAGTGGTCGGGTGTATGCGACACTTAGGTTTAACGTTAGCAAATTTTTTGACAAATGAAAGATATCTATGATTTTGTTATAAAATTCAAGAAACGTCTGTAATTTTGTCTCTATACAAAAGTAAATCTACATATATAAAACTTATTTTTTGAGCATAAGTTACTTGGCACAATGGCCAGTAATATTTATAAACATGTGATGAACATAACAATCGTGATTACAAGTAGGGATTGTAAGCAAAAATCATCAAATCGGGAAATCAAAACAAAATCGCATTTTGAAACTGTAGGTTTGATACCACGTGGACCCGTTAACGAAATGATTTTGAACCAAACCAAACTGGTAAAAAATAATTTTGTTTAGATTTGAGAAATTTTTATTGCGATTTAAAATTAAATCGGACCTGTAAAAAAAATATATAAAATTAAAAAATAAAAAAAAAAAATGAAAATTTTCAAATTGTAACTTGTATGTGTTGAGCTTTTTATTTATTTTTAAATGAGGCTCATATATTCCATAAACTTTTAAACTGAAAGTTTGAAACGATTCATCAAACAATCTCGTATTGTATTTCATATAAATTACTATCACCAAATAATCATTAACTTATATAAACTGTATAGTATTCCAATGATTAAACAAATTTCAATCAAAATCAAAATCAAAATCCTACATTGAATTGGACATCCTTTAAAAAATTATTGCAACTTCTGGCTCTGTCAATTATAATTTGTAGAAATTTAGATAAAAAGTTTTGATCGGATCAACAACTATGTAATCAAAGTGAAAACAAAATAAAAATTTCGAATTTTAGAAATGAAATTAATATTGTAAATAAATTTGTTTATGTATAGATTTACCCAATATTCTAATTTGACTTGAAAATTAGTTAATCAAATAATTATAAGAGGAGAGAAAAAAAAAATCAAACAAAAGAAGGAAAGTGCTGAACTCTAAAATGAAGAAAGAACCTTATTATTTTTTATAAAAGTGATTGGAGATTGAATCATATATTTTACCAAAATAAATAAATAAAATCTTATGAAAATCGTCTGGTTCCCAGTGGTTCCCATACTAGAACCGAGAACTAGATCGGAACCGGTTGGTTCTTAATAATTTGTCCAAAAATTAAATTATTTTTCTAAATGGTTCCGGTCCGGTTCCACATTTTTTTATATAAAAAAAAAAAAAAAATCCACTCCTAAATTAATGGCATAAAAGCAGACAGGCAAAAAAATATACGAAAAAATCGACAGTTTAAAATCGGACGATAGACAAAAAAAGTATGCGACGAAACCGACGGTTTAAAACCAGACTAAATCGTTAGGTTTAGATTTGAGGTTTTTTTCAAACCGTTCAAAATAGTTTGGTTTAAGTTTTAATTTTTTTCAAACCGGTGTAAACGATTTAATTTGAAAATTTGTCAAAATCCGATAAAATCGAACCGTTTACCCACCTAGTTACAAGCCAAATTCCTCGAAAGATTGAAATGTTATATTCTGCAGTTATTTTCCAAAATGAGCAAACTGAGTCTAGCTCAAAATTTTCCAACATGAAATTGTGCTTTAAATGACTGCACGGCCCCCACATCTCAACGTGTCAACTGAACTAGTGAACCTTCCTGCAAGTTTCAAACCACAAGATTTTCAAAACAATTAGGACCATACCATCCTACCCCAACCCCAACAAAGATACAATTTTTCTAGAATAACTCTACTTATACCAAATGGGTTATCGAATGGGTGCCATAATAAATAAATGACAGTCTCCTATTAGGGGATGCTTGATGCGTCAGGCACCCCCCAATAGGAGACTGCCACTTGTTTATTATGATACTCATTCGTTAACCCATAATGTACAAGTAGCAGCACCGATTTTTCTATATATACATGACACATAAAATTCAACAAACGTCTCTAATATTGTCTATATACAAAAGTAAATCTACATAGATAGAACTTATTTTTTAGCACAAGTTACCTGGCAAAATGGTTGGTAATATTTATAAACATGTGGTGAAATAATAATCGTCTTACAACCCAGATTCCTCGAGAGATTGAAATGTTATATTCTTCAGGTATTTTCCAAAATGAGCGAACTGAGTCTCGCTCAAAATTGTGCCAAACCCAACCTCACAAAGTCATTTTTCCAACATGAAATTGTGCTTTAAATGACTGCACAGTCCCACATCTCAACGTGTCAACTGAACTGGTGAACCTTCCTGCAAGTTTCAAACCACAAGATTTCAAAACAATTAGGACCATACCACCCTACCCCAACCCCAACCCCACAACCCCAACAAAGATACAATTTTTCTATATATACGTGACACATACATAGAGTCGGACAGGCAGGATTCACCCAATTCACAGCTAGCTCAGATCATTAGATTCCCCTGTACCCAGCCAAAGACTCATGTTCTACATCCTTAACAAGGCAAACAAATATCATTTCAGATTCAACAACGAAAACCTTTGTGCATATAAATTATAATGGCTCGATTCCATTTGGTTATTTTATTACTACTTGCTACTATCTTTATAATCCATGCAATGGATGCTTCTCCATTTGTAAATGCAGAAGAACAAAACCCACAAAAACAAAGGTTGAGGGGTCGAACCTTGCTTGAGAAGCAGCAGAAACACATAGCAGATCCACCAGAGATTAATGAGAGAGAAAGCAGTGAAGCAGAGTCTCTAGAGAAACATCATTCTTCTTCTGATAAGTCAGTGGCTGGGGGAGGTGTCATCATTGGAGGGCTTGTCACTGCTATTTTTGCAGCTGTTTATTGCTATATTCAGGTCACTAGAAGAAGAAGAACAACAACAAATGATCAAATTACTGTTTGAGCCTTTTGTTTCTTCATTCTTGTTTCTAAGTAAACAGAGAAAGATGCCAGTAATATATTAGGACGTTTTTAGTTTTTCTTTAGTTTTTAGGCAGCTGATGTCTTCAGAAATATTGTTACAATATGTTAGAAATTTTTAAATATATAGTAAATAAAAATTTGTTGGATCAGGACCATTAGAGATGCTTTATTTTTCACAATTTCTTTTATTTGCACAAATAATATATTTGTGAGCTAAACAAATTAATGTTAATGAAAATTTTATTAATAATGGCATGATTTTAATTAAATCTTTTTTTCAATACAACCAAGTCATATTGGTGACATGTTATTTTGAAAACGAACTAAAATAAGACTTAAAAATATAAAACTACAATAAATTCCTCAACATTTTTTTTTAAAATCAAGTTTAAGATAACATAAATTAGCATTGTTCTAAAAGGCATGTCGAGGCGGTGCCAATGCGTCGTCTAGGAGCGATGCGTGACGGAAACATCAAGTCAAGTGGCTTGGCGCCTTATTTAGCGGTCAATGACAATCGTTGATCGCTAATGCCCGCATTATTGTCATTTTTTTTAAAAAAAAATTTACAATTCTTTTAAGTTAAAATTTAAATGTTGATTTTTTTTTTTTTTTACTTTGTCTGTCTTAAATTCAAAACAGTCGCTTGAAGTATTGAACAAAGAAAAACTCTTAAAAATTCATATCTATTTACTATTTAATATTTACATTTGAAACTTGTCATTTTATTGGAAACTTTGAAAAAATATATATAAAATTCTTATAAATCTATTTTAGATGTTTGGTATGTATTATTTTTAATTATTAAATAATTTTTTGATTTATTAAAAATTAAAATAATATTAATATAAGAAAACACATTTTTACTTTTTTTTACGCTTATGCATCGCTTAAACTTACTTAATTTATAATTTGACCTTCACGCATCGTCATGCATTTTTAGAACACGGTAAATTAGTGTGCTAGAAGATCTACCTAGACACGGGCTCAGAGACAACGCTCCGCCTCTTACCTAGGTAGAAAAATAGACAGTCTAACTCTATGTTGACCGCATAAGGGTGCTTTGCCAAAAGGCACGTCTTTTTTTTTTTTTTTTTTCTGGAAAGTAATACTTTCTTATTTTAAAGTTCAGTTCAAGAATTAAAAAGGAAAATGAAAAATGAAAAATTGAATACGTAAATACTCTCATCTCAAAAGTTTTTGGCTGCGTTGCATATGCACAGGGCCGGACCTGTGAATGTTGAGGCCTGAGGCGAAATCCATAAATTAGGCCCTCAGGTCCCAAATCAATGTGCGTCTGTGCTATTATTGATCCTATAACAATAAATCATATAAATCGACCAGGCAGCAATTATATAAGCCGACAAGGTTTCAAACATTTATAATCTCTTCAATAACGAGTTAGGACAAGTCATTGCTAACTTAAGAAGTAGAATTTCGACGAAAACTATGAAATCATACTCTTAAAAATTTTACCAACACAACTTATGAGCCTGAAAAAAAAAATTAACATTAAACATCATTACATCAATGACCAATAAGTGACACCACATGAATGTTGTAGACTTAATAGTTACCTAACCTTCATGTGCGAAATTTTGTTTTTCTTCTTCACCTTTAAATATGACACGTTTTCATAATAACCACGTGTCAATAATTTTGTAATTCTGCCAATAAGTCTTTCCCAATAAATTTCATAACTATATAGATAAAAAAAAAAATTTAAAAATTAAAACTTTATACTAAGGATAATAATCTTGGAATTTGGACTTGTGAGGGTTGTTCTATGAGAAATTGTGGGCTGAAAAAAAAAAAAAAAATTGGGCTGAAAAAAGGGGCCCCTTCCACTTTGGGCCTGAGGCGCAGGCCTCCTCTGCCTCGCCTCAGGTCCGGCCTTGCATATACAAACCAAAATATTAGAAAACTGAACCTAAATCTCTCCAGCGTGTGTTCTTAGGTGGTAGTGAAGAGATCAAAGGTTATAGGTTATGGTGAAGGGGAGAAATGGTTCAAAGTAATAATAAGAAGGGATGTCATATTTGGCCCCTGTTTGATGGGGATTAAAATTAAATTTTTAGTGGATTTTGCTAAAAGTTGATCAAATGTAGAGTTGAAAATTTTTGGATCCTATGAAATATTTGGTTAAAATTAACTATTGATATTGATGTAAATTAAAATTTGGATAGTAACAGCCTAAATGTTCAAGACAGTAAGGTGGAATCTCCCACTCGAAATAAATGAACCATTGAGGGATGACACTCCTCAGGCAGAACCACATGATGAACCTAGTGAGTTCTTGCCCAAGGATAAGCCTAATGAGGGTGCTCTGCAACCTGCAATTTAGCCACTTGATGAGTACTATCTCGCAAGAGATGGGAACAGACGGTAGATAAGACCACCTGCAAGATATAGATAATAACTTTGTGTCCTTACGTATCTATCAAGAATTAATGGGATCTGAAACAAGGATTTTTGAAGATTTAAAGGGAAAAAATTCAAACAAATTGTTGGGACAATGAAAGAAGAAATGAATTATCTTCTTAAAAACAACACTTTGGGCGTTAGTTGAAAAGCCTAAAATCATAAACTCATTGATGTTAAAGTGGTTTTTGAGATTAAAGAAGGTGACAAATGATCTAAAATGTTAGGTACAAAGCTAGACTAGTGGAGGATTTTAACTATGCTAAGATATGTTCTTCAGCAATCAAGTATATATACTACTATAAGATTAATGCTAGCCTTTGTAACACAATTTAATTGGGAGTTAGATTAGTTAGATGTAAAGACAGGCGTCTTGTATGGTGAGTTAAATGAAAAACTAAATATGAACTCTTTTGTTTGCTTCAAGGATCATTATATGATCTGAAGCAAGCACCAAGGAAATGGTACAAAATATTTGAGTCTTTTGTACTAGGGCTTGGATTTAAGAAAAGTATGACGCTTGCATTATAAAGGAGGTAGAAACTCACTTTTATCTTCTACTTTATATAGACGATATGCTTTTGACAAGTCACAGTATAGAAAAGATTATGAAAGACTAAGCTGAAGTGGACCTCCTATGGTCTGCTATGGCTGAACTGCCTGCTTTAGGGCAAAACGTATATTGATGTTTTTGTAACTTTGTTAGAAAAAATGAAAGACGAGATGAAAAATAGAGGAATGGTGGTGAAAGAATGGAGAATTTTGATTGAGTAATTGCCATAGGTGGTGTTTAGTAATTTGCTAATTCATTAAAAGGTTGGAGACAAAAATACGATGAAAAATGGGTAGGGATAACATCGCAACTTTCGGAAAAGGTTGTGAACTAAATATATAATGTAGCCCAAAAAATAAAATCAAAGTGACCTAATTGAAATGGATAACTGTAAAATTTTCTCTAAAAGTTCAATTGAATATCTGGTCTTTTTATTTAAATATTATTTTTCAATTACCATTGGTGAGCACTTAAATTTAACTATAAAGTTTGCATTCTATCGAATACCAAATGAATATACAGTAGTGGCAAGTGAAGATATTAAATTATATAATAGAAGCCCCAAAATGGAATGAAAGATGCCAATGTGATCCATGAAGCTTTTGCGCAGACCCTTATCCATTTATTCAAGTCGAGAGAAAATTTATTAAAAGTGTTGGAGTCAAAAAATAAATAAATAATATGGATCTATATCTTCAAACAGACGCCTTAATTTATAAGTAAGTTTATCGTTGTCAATCTCTTCTGGATTTTAAACTTAACAATGGTATAGGAGTTATGCTTGTCATAAAATTTAACTCAACGTCTCACATGCAAGTATATACGTGTTCAAGAAAGCAACACATACATGTCTATCAAGAGTGCTATACAACTATCCTACACTCGTAAGACAAAAACTGGCAATCACCATGTGAAGTGTAGAGTGACTGATTGTTGGTAGTTGGACAAGTGTGTTTTTGTGTTTAATATTGTGGTTTCATGTTTCAATTTGGTTAGTGGTTTCACCTTGAAATCAATGTGATATTCTTAGTGGGATAATTAGCAATGACATTGTCTTATCTGGACCAATTCTAAAGTGGCAAACTATTATTTAGTTGGTTGTGCTAAAAAGTCAAAATTCAACTTGCTTCAAGTCATGGGAGGAATTAGATTGAAAAATATCCCTGCATAAAAGAAAATAGAGGGTTCTTTCAAACTATGTAATGTACTTTCAACTTTCACCATACTTGTTTGAGCTCATAAATGTTACAGAACAAACAAGATGTGCAAGGTTTCCAATCATTGCTCTCCTCTACATAAATGCATTGAATTAGTTCAGAGTTACAAAAGCGCAGACGGCGTCTCTCTCTCTCTCTCTCTCTCTCTCTATTCGTTCACTTCCTATCAACACAAACACAGAAAACCAAAAAACCAGATTCTAATATTTGGTCCGTATTGTGTGGTTTGAAAAAATGTCGTTGGTTCTGGTCTTACCCGAACCAAATCCCATAAAGTAGTTGAAGTCATGGTGTTGGACCCCTAATTGTTTTAGCCAGGAATCTGCGACGCTTAAAAGAGATACTAGCCTCTCTTGATCCCTGCCATTCTTGGTCGAGATCCACACATCGCCTTGCATTTTATAAGTGGCCATACCAAATGGAGGGAGAGAGATGCTTTCTCCTTCCTTTCTTTTGCTTTCAACACTCTCTGGGTTGTCCTCAAGGTCCATATCTGCGAATCATAATTGACACTCGTTTTAAAATGATGTCAAATACAAACAAGTCCGAATTCATTTCAACCAGGTGCATACCTTGAAAAGAAGAAGAAATGGTGTGGTATGTGAGAAAGCCTGTGTACAAGTCTTTAATGGTTCTTCCCATTGGAATGTGATAAATTGGATACCTGAATGTCATTCACATCAATAAATTTAGACATCCCGTCTTCCATTTTCATGCTTATAATTGTAAACGGATTAAAAAAAATCGGTAACAATATACAAAACTGTTCAATAGAAATAGAGACGAACCAAGAAACAGACATCCAGCTAGCAGGCGAAAGATCAACACTTCTTAGTGACAACAATCCCGGGTATCTTTGAGCTAAGCTATTGATCTGTTAAAGGAGTCAAAATATATGAAAATATACTTAACATCATGTCTCGGAAGGAATCACATTTTCTTATATAATGGACAAGATTAACAATTTCACGAAAAATGGCATAAAAAGAAGTGAGTTTATTTGTTTTCAAAGCCAGATGCCTAAGAAGAAAAGGTTTCAAAGTGATTCCATCATATACATAACGATTTGCTTCTCTTTTTCCGTCTCCAAATACAGATAACAACTTTATGAAAAGGGAGAACGCAAAAAAATCGTCAAGATTTAGACCCCGTAAACATGAACTAGAAAGCGGAGTTACCTTGTCAATTAGAGGCACTCTTCCATAAGGAGAATTTCTCTCGAAGTACTGAAAGTAAAGAATACCCAATGTATCATTGGAATGCCGAGAGTTATCGTGGTCGAATAATCCTTCCTCAGACGACCCATCACATCTCGAAAGCTTTTCGCTATCACTCTCGTCGCTCAATGAATCACTAAAGAAATCTCTTGTTTCACTTACGGATTCAGTCTCTTCCCTATTTCATATCATCAATCCAAAATAAATAATTATTTCACAATTCACAAATAAATTCACCAAAACAAATAAAAACAGAACTTTACCAACACCAATTCAACCATTAAAAATTTTGACTTTTACCAACTCAAATTGAATCAAATACTAATTTCTGCTAATGTAAAATCCTGAATCGTTTAACTAGAAAAAAAAATAATGATCAACATATAAACGGCTTGCTATTCCTCAAGATGGAACTCAAAAACTCTATATGAATCGAAAAATGCGAACACGGTTAGATTACCTTACACAGTTTACAGAAGAATTGCTGGTGAAGATTCGAATAGCAGACAGATAAGGAACAAAATACTGCACTAAACTTTGGCCATCATCAAGAGTAATTGGAACTCCAGCCCCATAAACACTCCATTCATCATAACAATTCCAGAGATCACCCAATGTAAAATAGTTCGAGTTTTCTCTGTCCCATGGATGCCATAAACTATTCAGATTCATCATGTCATTCTGTTCACAAAATCATCAAACAACAAAAGGGCCAAAATATCAACAGGATTCAGTGTAAACGCAGAAAGCAGGGCTATCACAATCAACATGGATACAATTAGATCGTTAAATTCTATTTTAAGAAAGAAAAAGGAAAAGAACATACTTTGGGCAGCAAATGGGATGGAACAACTGGAGTTACACAATCCAGAAAGCGTTCAAGGTTTGTGTGCATTGAAACCTTGTCAAAAATCCAGAAAGAGAGTTTTCACTGGTTCTCTCTCCTAGACAAAGGAATCCCGGAAGAAGGAGAAAAAGCACAGAGAAAATTAAATGGAAGAGGAAGAGAGAAATGAAGGGGTTTCTATTTCCCTTATATACCACTCTATAGATTACTATTGTTTGACTTTTGGGGAATAACCACACATCTTTTCAATATATTTTTTTTCTTCGTCAAAATTAATTAACCTTTTTTCCAGGAAAACTCGGACAACTCTGAAATCAAGAACCCAGCAAAATTTATACTAACAAAAGAAAAAACTACTCTTTGGTTTCAATACATTCTATGAGTTTTCAATTTTCTTGGAAAATGACATGAACTCTGTTTCTAATTTTCCAAGATAGCCCCCCCGCAAATTTCGCTGAAATTCTGTGAGGCAGAGAGAAAGTAAAAGCCAAGAAAATCGAGAGAAAATTTAGTAGATACTGACGTTTGAGTGACGTGAAGAAATCAAACCAGGTGTTTTTGTGAGCCCAGAAAATGAAATGATCCTTTTCATGATTTCAACATTATCTCTACGAGTATTTTAGGCCGACCATCCACGCAAATCACGATCTCTTAAAAAATAGTGTGCTTATTTCTCAAGTAACCCATGGTTTTCATCTTTGTGACAAAGTAAAACAGTGAGTAAGAATTGGGGCAGTAATGTGCATGTAACTGAAATTTATGTGCAAATACAGGTGAGAGTAATTAAGGCATAATCTATTGACAGGGAGAGAGTATTTAAGACATAAAAAGACAACAAAATCGTTCTCGTACCCATGAATTTGACATACTTATTTAACAAATAATAGTGATCTTTAATTTAAGTCAATCCAACGTTCAATATGTATTTCACTAAAATCATATGAGAGTTTGTTATAACCACTTGAGATCCATAAGATATTGAGCGTTAGATTGATTTAAATTAAATGTCACGATTATTTATCAAATAAGTGCGTCAAATTCATAAGTAGGAGGAACGGTCCCCAAAAAATAATGTTATTTAGCACCACTATTTATCACTAATTTAGGTGGCAGCATTAATAGCATTAAATTACAAATTCAATTAAATACAAATAATTATAACTCATTTAATATGACATATAATATATTGATACTTAGACCTAATATTAGATAGTATTTTTCACATAAAAAGGAGAAAAGATTTCTCATTGAAAAATATTATTTAGAATCAGTAGTGTGTTAATGGCTGTCAAGATGATATTAAATGGTAAGTCTATTTATTAAGAATAATGCTATAACACCCGTCTAGTTGGTGATATGTGATAGGATTAATAAAAGATATAATTAAGTGACTCATTTAATTGTATTTTTCAATTAATACTACATTAATACCATATAGGTTGGTGTTATTGTGCTAAATAGCATTAATGATTTTTTAATAGATAACATTTTACATTTGTGTGTTGACTCATGACTAGGATGAGTGTCAGGTGAACTTATAGCAAATATCATTTGGATCACTCAACTTTAATTTATCTCAATTAGATAACAAAAATATAATTTTATTTCAAATTTCATAGTGTATCGTCCCAAAAAATTATAAAAATAACTTAATTAACAGTCATATAGTAACTAATCTTCCCCTTAATCACTATGTGGTACCTTAAAACAAAAATGGTAAAATAATAGTTGTGATAATATTTTCAAATTGAAATATTAGAATTTTTATAAAATCACATATTGATATATTAGCATCTCACACAAATACAACGAGAAAAATTGATTGGTGTATAGCTATCAAATAAAATTTATTAATTTAAGACAAATGATGGAGTGGCAAAATTTAAAAATAAATTGAAAATTATTATTCGATTAACCAAATGAAAATTAAATAATGACCACATGAAATTTAATCCAAACATGGTCATGGTTTGGTTTTTTGCTTCCACAATTAAAAATCAAAAAATGCGGCAGTACATGGAATTATTGGCAATTTTCAGTCCATGGAGTTTTGGCATTTTGCACCAATCAAGACCAAGATTTGTCAACTTTTAATTAGACTTACTGACCATTTTGTACTACAATCTGAAAAATGTCATTAACCTACAAGGTATACAGTGCCAAAGGCTTTGTGATTTTAGAATGAGAACTTCTTGGTGTAGAAAATATGTTTACATAATTTCTACAGAAAAGACACAATGAGGGAGTCGGTGGGTAATTTTTTGGACAATAAAATACTCACATGAGTCCCATCCATGTGAGTAATTATTCCCTAAGTACTGAGAAAACTCACATATTTGATACAAATTTTTGAAAAGGCAAGATCTCGTCCATCTGTTATTTATGTGGGCGACGCTTATTTTAGATACTATCCATCAAATTTAAATTTATGTACCAATTTTGTATTTATTTCCTGTACCCATAGCATGTTTCGTGATTTTAATACCTTTTAATAGAGTACAAACTTGGATCTATGTAAAGAAATTCAGTCTTTTTGTTGAAAGAAAATAACAAGTGGGTTTTAAATTGCAAGATTGAGGATCAAATGCTACATTTAGGCCCCGTTTGATCCACATTTTCATTCTCATTCTCATTCTTCTACTCATTTTTAACCACACATTCTTCAATAAAATAATATTTTCCATCACATCAATAAATTTTCCTTCTTATTCAACCACACGTTTCTCATCATATCATTTTTCCCAAATAATCTCTATCAAACATACTCTTAAAAGAGTAGGGACCAACTTGTTATAGAAACCATAAATTGGGACCAACATTGCAATTTTTCAATAAAAAATGTAAAATAATTTAATTCCAAAAATAAGTGGAAGTGTTTTTCTTATTCAAGGGAGACATGCCATGGGACATCCATGTTAAAGTCTAAACAGAGTCAAACCATCGATAATTGACAATCAAATGATCATCATCATGTTATAAAATTAACAAATTTAGTCGAAGAAACAAAAGATATCCTTATTGAGCAGTCAATGTTGTTGGATTTGGAGCACATGACTGCCAGTATTTTCTTAAATATATTGCAAATTAAAATAAAATGGTATTGGTTTGCTCAATACATAGATTTATTGACACCTTTAGTTTTCAATCGCAAATGAATATATAAAAGTCATTTTAGTATAATTGTCTTTTTCATTTAATATCACTTTAATACCATATAGGTTGGTGTTAAAATACCAATTGTACTAAATAGCATTAATCATTTATTAATAGATAACATTTTACATTTGTGTATTGACTTATGACTAGGATGAGTTTCGGGTGAACTAATAGCGAAATATCAATTGGATCACTCAACTTTAATTTATCTCAATTAGGTAACAGAAATATAATTTTATTTCAAATTTCATAGTGTATCGTCCCAAAAAATTATAAAAATAACTTAATTAGCAATCATGTAGTAACTAATCTTCCCCCTTAATCACTATGTGGTACCTTAACACGAAAATGGTAAAATAATAGTTGTGATAATATTTTCAAATTGAAATGTTAATAGACGTACTTTTTTATTTTAGAATTTTTATAAAGTCAATTATTGGTATATTGGCATCTCACACAAACTATCAAATAAAATTTATTAATTTAAGTTATGACAAATGATGGAATGGTAAAATTTTAAAATAAATAGAAAATTATTATTCGATTAACCAAATGAAAATTCAATAATGACCACATGAAATTTAATCCAAACTTGGTCATGGTTTAGTTTGTTGCTTCCACAATTAAAAATCAAAAGTTGCGGCATTACATGGAATCATTGGCAATTTTCAGTCCATGAGTTTTGGCATTTTGCACCAATCAAGACCAAGACTGACCATTTTGTTCTACAATCTTAAAAATGTCATTAACCTACAAAGTATACAGTGCCAAAGGCTTTGTGATTTTAGAATTATTCCCTAATTGCAGGGAAAACTCATCAATTTGATATAGATTTTTGAAAAGACAACATCATGTTCATCTGTTATTTGTGCGAGCCATTTGTATTTTAGATCATATCCATCAAATTTAAATTCATGTACCAATTCTTTATTTATTTCCTGTACCCATAGCATGTTTCGTGATTTTAATACCTTTTAATAGACTACAACTTGGATCTATGTAAAGAAATTCAGTCTTTTTGATGAAAGAAAATAACAAGTGGGTTTTAAATTGCAAGATTGAGGATCAAATGCTACATTTAAAAGAGCAGGGACCAACTTGTTATAGAAACCATTTTTGGGACAAACATTGCAATTTTTCAATAAAAAATGTAAAATAATTTAATTCCAAAAATAAGTGGAAGTGTTTTTCTTAATCAAGGAGACATGCCATGGGATATCCATGTTAAAGTCTAAGCAGAGTCAAATCATCGATAATTTAATCATTAGGTATTTTTAAGATTGACAATCAAATGATCATCATCATGTTATAAAATTAACAAATTTAATCGAAGAAACAAAAGATATCCTTATTGAGCAGTCAATGTTGTTGGATTTGGAGCACATGACATGCAGTATTTTCTTAAATATATTGTAAATAAAAATACAATGGTATTGGTTTTCTCAATACATGGATTTATCGGCACCGTTAGTCTTCAATCGCAAATGAATATATAAAAGTCATTTTAGTATTAAAAACTTGATGTCTTAACTATCAAATGTATGGATTCCAGACCATCAATAATGCACCAAAATAGAGAGGTAGAGTGCCATGAGCTAAAAAGACTCTCAAACAAGAAAAAGTGATGGTACACTAGGAAGGGGACGGCATAAGGGCTACATAGATTCATTGGCATCACTAGTCTTCAATAACAAATGATAATGGAAGTCTTTTCGATAGAAAATTTTCACATTTTAACTATTGCACCAAAATAAATAGAAAGTGCCATGAGCCAAAAAGACTCGAACAAGAAAAAGTCGTGGGACGTGAGGACAGGACGGCAAAAGGTTCTACATAGAAGCACCGTCAGTCTTCAATGACAAATGATAATAAAAGTCTTTCAATATGAAATTTTGACATTTTAACTAGGTCTGGGTACGGTCCGGTTCGAATCTCTTCAGATTCGAACCGGACCAAATCGAAAATTTTCGGGTAGTGAGTAAACGAAATCGTCGGGTCTAAATATAATTTTGGAACCGTTCAGGTTCGGTTCCGTTGGGTTCAGTTCGGTTCGGTTCCATACTTAAATTAATTTTTTTAACATTTATAACAACACTACAGTATGATATGTTTAATCTTAACTTTTACAAATTAACGTAGTCTAATTTAATAACATATAAATAACAAGTTGTCCAATAAAATTAATTTATCAATGTATACAAATAACAAAAAGTAAATAGTAAATTAGTAATACTAAAATATCGGTGATCCATATAAATTAGAAGTCACAGATTTGTAAAAATAAAATATTTTAAAATATTATTAATACAGTAGTACTTACCAACTATTTGATTTAACCATCAATTGTTTAACTTGTCACACTAGAAACTAAAAAACTCTAAAAGAAAAATTGAAAAATCACAATTAACTAATATAAATAAACTAAAAATTGTTTAATTAATAAGATTTAATAAGTAAAAAATATAATATATATTTTATTACTTGTCTCAATGCCCTCATAGAACTCAATGTTTTCAATGCAAACTCTATCTTTGTTAATTTATTTTTAAAAAGTTAAAATAATTTAATCTTTCTCATATATAAAAATTTTAAAAAGTTTGATTCTTCGGTTCTGGGTCTAGAACCGAGAACTGAATCGAACCCGTCGGTTCTCGATTTAGATACCCGTTTCGGGTATTTCAGTTACGAAGAACCGCTCGATTCAATTCGATTCGGGAGATATATCCAGCCCTAATTTTAACTATCAAATATATAGATTCAGGACCATCAATATTGCACTAAAATAGATAGAGTGCCGTGAGCTAAAGAGACTCACGAAATAGAAAAAGTGGTGGGACGTTGGGAAGAAGACGGCAAAAAGTTCTATAGAGATTCATTGGCACCGTTAGTCTTCAATCACAAATGATGGTATAAAAAGCCTTTTCAATAGAAAAAATTTGACGTTTTAACTATCAAATGTATGAATTCTAGACCATCAATAATGCATCAAAATAGATAGAGCTCCGTGAGCTAAAGAGACTCTCCAAACAAACAAACAAACAAACAAAAAAAGTGGTGGGACGCTCGGAACGGAATGGAAAAAGGTTGGGGATGAAAAGCAATGGTGAGGAAGAAGGTACATAAAAGCGGCTCAATATATCAACTAAAAACCATTTATTCTACACAAATTAGAAGAATGTTGCTACTTGTACAACATTCCTTAACAACATTAGTTGACAATCATCTCACATGAAGGAGACCCACGATTTTTTTATTCATCGTAGGCCCCCCTCCCATGTGAGTGATTGTCAACCAATGTTTTACTTGTAGCATGATTCTAATTAGAAAGACCTTTTTCATTTTCTATATCAACTTGGTTCTGGTTCTCATTTTAACAAATTCTTCAAATTCTTAAATAGTGCTTTAAGTGATTACAAATGAAATATTTTTGTAATTAATAACTTTTTTACTGTTGTCAAACTTTATATCAACACAGAGTGGAGTAAAGTCCATATATGTAAATGCAGTAACATTATGACATAAATCGGAAAAAAAAAAAAGGGGAGACATCCTAGTATCTATACTGTCATTCTCACAGAATTAATGACTAATACCGACCCAAAGGGAGATCAAAATAAATAAAGATGGGTGCAGGTAACAATACATGAACAACGAAATTTGATATAAGAAACTATATAGACGACGAGATGAAATGTTGGAATATTTCTCTTCATATGCAGAATTTTCTGGCAAGTTGAACTTAGCAGATAATTATTATGCAGACCGTTTGCAGAAATTGAGATGAAGAATTCTATAGCATAATCTGTAATTCGTCTTATACATAAGAGTTCCGTACATCCTATGTCTACACAAGCTCTATACGTTGTACTTTTCTACCAGCAATACTGGTGATGGCAGTGGGTGGTGAAAGTTGTTGGGGATATTACGTGTGCGTCTGCAAGATATAATTGAAACTTTAAGAAATCAATAAACCAAAGTAAAACTTACTTGGAAAAGAACGAAAGTTGCAGAAAATTCAATAATGAAATGAAGAATGCTCGTCTTTAAGACGAATTTACCCCGTAACGGTGCTAACAGAGTCTTGGCAATCGTCTTCCAAGATACGACCGATTTTCCTTGCAGTAAAAGAGCTTCAAACTTCAAGCCAATGACAAACTCGAAACAAAATTCTCTCTTTACTAAACTATGTTTTGGCGCAAGAAAACAATAAATTTAAAAGTGTTTTGATGCAAAGCAATTAAAGAGAATGATATGGAATGAATTTAGAGCATCTAGAGGGTCCAATTTATAGAAGATAAGAGGTTGTTGCCAAAATGGCACGTCCCAAAACTCAGCAGGTTTCATGAAGGGAAGCAACCCATTAGGCCGCTCGCTAGTCGTCTAGTTTGGCACTTGAGCGCTGAAAGCAGTGAGACTGCCGCTCAGTAGCAAAATGCTGAATTTCTTTTTTCCTTCCTATTTTTGGACAATAATTTCTCATTCATCCTGAATTGGTTTTGAGATTACAAATATACTACGATCATCTACTCGACGAGTAGAACAAATTAGTTTATTCACTTGCGTGATTTAACTATCGGAACCTATCCGAATATTTGGACTTTTCGTTAATTTTACTTAACCAAATTTTAACCAATTCCAACAAAAGTTCGTACTCAACATTAAGCGAGTTGGACAAGTAGAGAGACCCCAACTTTCGCACAAAAAGCAGTCTTACAAGGCAAGAAAGCGGACTTGAAGTCATTATCTGCCGCACAATCCAACTGTAGTACAAAATCACCTATTATCTCCAGTTAAGGAAAATCTTATACATCGTGCATTACTTAACATAAACCATCAAACTTGGCATCGATTGCAGAAATATAATTCCTACAAACTTTCGAAGTAAAAATCAGAACATGATCCAAAGTCAAACAACAAAAACGCGCAAGGGATTAAAAAAAAAAAAAAAAGGACTTGAGCATCGAACAATTCGATAAATATATCACATGCAAGAATAACAAACGAAAGACATAAGTGATCACTTGCTTCTACAAAAAGAGAGAGAGAGAAGTTAAGGTCACCAAGGCAACAAGTCAGTTTGAACTAAGGCGAACATCAGTACATAGATTTGCAACTTCTGGATCTGTCCATGCCATGCCTGTAAATCAGTTGAGGACTTGAACTTGAATCCAATGCTCCATATCATTGCCCTGCAGAATTTACAAGAAAACATAACCCCCAGATGAGCAACATAGCACTAAAGGATTCTCTTTACACTCCAAAAAAGTTTCTTCTTAAACCTAGCCCAACTCTACACTTCATAACAACCCTACTCCCCAAAATGTTTACAATCCAATTCTCTCTCTAAACAATCTCCTTTACATTTTCTTCTGTTTTTTAAGATTTGTTGTTTTAGATGATTACTTTACAATACTGGTGCAGGATTCACCGTGTTTTGTACTTAATTTTATGGTTTCCCATCAAGTTTCATTTAAAATTCAGTGTCAAGCATATATGCAAGGTCAATCGAGTCCAAACATTTTTAAAATGTTCAGGCATAGTATTACAATGGTTTTAGCATCTTAGACCAAATGAGTGTAATACATACAAGCAACTAAGGTAGAACATTCCAATGATGTTTTATTGGAATTGGCCGAACATATTAAATCTGTTCAGTCAAGATTAACGAGATAAATTTAGAATGATGTCTAATATCGTAACTTTTTCTAACAGTTGATGCTTATACTGATAGCTTAGGCGTGAATGCAACCGGAACATCACGTTTTTGACCTATCACCTATGGTGGCAAAAAAAGAATGTTGTGTGAGAACTGCCAATGAAATGTTACCTTCAAATCAACAACAACCAAAAGAATATGTAGTGTAAAATAACCTGCTCAAGAGAATGACCCTTCACAAACTCTAGACCTCGCGTTATACTCCATCTCGAAAGAGTGTGCATCATTGCTCATCAGTTTTAAATTAAGAAATTATTATACTGAAAATGCATTAGTTTTTTTTTTTTTTTTAAATCTTTTTGTCCTATTGACAAACTTATATAGAGAAACTTTAGCACATCACAACATCCAATTATTAGTTCGCGGATTTTATGAAAAATGAGACAGTACACCAAAATCAGTTCCGCCTTCACCAAATCTCAAAGTTATAGAATTTCACATTTCACATTTTCAGAAACTTAGGTCGACAACCTATAATGTAGCACATCAAATATCAGTTTGCGCATTTTATGAAAATTATAAAGCATTTGTGTCAAAAATCAATGCCTTCTTCACCAAAATCTCCAAGTTCTAAAATTTCACATTCACTTTATCTGAAACGTAGATCAGCACCCTTCAACATCTCTCTTAACCAAGCATCTTAGCAGCATAACAAATCAGATTTAGCCTAATAAGAAGCAGAGGCACATAGACAACTATGAAGCTTAATTACAAAACCGATCATATTGTCATCAAATCATAACTTTGGCTTAAAACTTACAAATCTGAATCTGTAGAAGCAATTCAAAGCATATAAATTTTTAACATGATTCCTTCTTGTAAGACAGAACCATGACTTTGCAGCTTACATAATTATAAAATTAAAATAAAAATAAAAAAATCCCTCAAAAGGTTCAGCAAATAGGCACCTTTCTGTTTTTCCCTTTAATTGAATCTTATACACATCAAAAGGCAAACAAGAAACACGGGCATATACACACTCACGCAGAGGAACAATATATTATATAACTGCAAAATTCGCCAAAAAATAAATAAATGCATATGTTGATTAAAAATGGTCAAATTCAGTACAATGTCATTAGATTCATAAATAATGAGAAAATGGGTCGTTAAACATTTACCTTTCTGGATTAAAAACCGACCATTTTGAAGAGAAGGAAGAGAAGGAAACCGAAGAAGATGCAGAGAAAAAGGTAATCCACAAAAACAAAGAACTTGGTGGATCCGTGGTTCCTCTTTGCAGATGTATTTTTCTTCGTTTGATGCTTTGATCGCGATTCAAGTTCTTCATATGGTTCAAGTTTCGCCATACTGTCTATAAATTGATGAAAATCCCAGATAAAGATTTTCCTTGGTTCATTCCTTTGAGGGGTTAGTGGTTGGGAGTACACTGCAACTTCTTGTTATTTTTTCTTTTTTCCTTTTCAAACGTCTCCAAACTTCAAATCGAACTTTGTTAGTCCATGAACTTTAAGTCATAAATCCCATTAGTCCTACAAAAATTTCGTCCAAAATTACTAACAGACGACCTAGATGGCAATTCACATAATTTTTTTTGCAAGAAAATATGCTTTTTTTGTACTTTCAACATGAAAATATTCTAAAAAACAGTGCGACGTATTAGGTGCCAAAGATATAAATTGAAGGACATTTTTCGCACTTGGTGTAAATTTTGGAAACAATAACATTTTTTACCCATATTAGTTTACTATAATTTTGTTACTTTTCAAAATTTAAAAAAATAAATTTAAATTAAATCGCTACGCGTTCCATAGCAAAGTTCTTTTGACATTTTAAGACACACACACACATATAACGCTTATTGTCAATACTAGACAACTAGAATTTATCAATTGTCGATTTATTGCTCAATTGTCTATCAACTTATTCTTTCCCTTAAACTTCGTTGATTGTCAATGATCTAATTTCCTACTCTTGCGCTTAGGTTGGAAATGTTGTGCATTGAGCTCACCCTGATTATAAGTGTCGTATCAACTAAATTACTTATGTAACATCTAAATTAGATTTAACTACTATTAAGTAGTACTTTTGCTTATTCTCCTTTGTGAATAATGATTAGTAGCTTTGTAACATCCGTCTTTACTTGCGTTGTTACAATTAATAGAAAACATGAAACCTCACCCCCAATGAGTTGTGGGAAGGCGTACCATATTCAGGAGCTAGGCCAATTTTAAAAGAGGGCCTAGTTAGAAAGGGTGAAATATACATAATAATATGTAAGAGTGTTCCAAAATAAAAGTTTTTTTCACTCGATTTACATGCAACGAAATGATTGAAAATTCACGATTCATCACAAATCCAAATTAAATATATAGAATGACTAAAAGTAGTTCTCGTTATGAATAACATTATTCAATTTTACACGTTAGAAAAATAAATAGCATCACAGGATTGTCTTTAATCCAAGAACTTTTAGCAATGTTAGACCACTGTGATCTTCAATTTACAGTACATTCATAAAATATAAATTGTTTAAAACATAAAATAATTTCCAAAAATAATTATTTCTAAACATGGTTAATTTTCATCTTCTGTCACTGAACTTTCAATAAAATCTCAATTTGATCACTAACCTTTAATTTATTCTAAATAAGTCACTGAACTTCAAACTTATTTTGAATTTCACCCAAGTTCAGAATCCAATATTCCAATCTGTTCATTCGTTCAGAAATTCCTCAGTTTCCCCTCCAAAACAAAATGGATGCTTTCGGCTTCAAGTTCAACCTTTGTACCTGCTATTATGATCACTGAGCAAAAAAAAAAACCCCGATGAAAAAACTCCTCAAAATTCCATTCCCAGCCACGCTTCGACTCCACCACTTTCCTTTAACCAATAATTCCAAATTGCCATTGCCAAATCCCTCAAACCTATATCCAAATTCACATTCAATTCCCTTTCTTAAATGGGTATCTTCCTTCAGTCCACTCCCACCACCTGAATGGGTGCAACCCATTACTGACCTCTCAGACCTCGTCACTACTGATTCCAAGAAGGACCTCCAACCCTCCCCATGGGTCCTACAAATCCTCAACCTATTACACAAAAACACCAACTTGGAACAAGACTTGACTGAATATTGCCGAAAGTACTTAATCAAGCTCCCGCCCAACTTTGTTGCTTACATCCTGAAAAATTCGGACCAGATTGCAAAACAGCCTGAAACGTCGTACAGGTTTTTTATCTGGGCAAGTAAGCAAAGAGGTTATACTCATAATCTTGAATGTTATGTTTTTATGATTGAGATTTTGAGTCTTGCTTGTGATTTGGATAGGATTAAGTTTGTTTTTAATGGGTTTAAGAGAAAGGGTTTCTTGTTGACTGCAATTGTGGCTAATTCTTTGATTAGGAGCTTTGGGAGTGTTGGGATGGTGGAAGGGTTATTGTGGGTGTGGAAAATGATGAAAGAAAATGAGATCGAGCCTAGTTTGTATACTTACAACTGTTTGATGAATGGATTGGTAAGTTCTGAGTTCGTGGAATCAGCTGAGCGGGTTTTCGAGGTTATGGAAAACGGTAAAATTAAGCCAGATATCGTCACTTATAATACGATTATTAAAGGGTACTGTAAGGCTGGAAAGGTTAAGAAAGCTATGGAGAGATTCCAGGATATGGAGTTGAAGAACGTAGAGCCTGATAAGATTACTTACATGACTTTGATGCAGGCTTGTTATTCTCAAGAGGATTATGATTGTTGTCTGAGACTGTATCATGAAATGAAGGAAAAAGGATTGGATATTCCTCCGCATGCTTATAGTTTAGTTATTAGTGGTCTTTGCAAGGATGGGAAGTCTATGGAAGGGTATTCGGCTTTTGAGAATATGATTCAAAATGGGTGTCGGCCTAATACTGCGATTTATACTTCTTTGATTGATGCGTATGCAAAGAATCGGAACTTGGACATAGCTATGGGACTCTTTCAGAGGATGAAAAGCGAAGGGTTTGAACCAGATGAGATTACGTATGGGGTTATTGTGAATGGTTTGTGCAAGAGCGGGAGACTTGAAAGTGCACTTCAGTGGTTTGAATATTGTATAAGTAACAATGTGTCTATAAATGGCGTGTTCTATTCGAGCCTCATTGATGGTCTTGGAAAGGCAGGGAGAATTGATGAGGCTGTAAAACTTTTTGAAGAGATGGTCGATAAGGGTTGTCCTCGGGACTCTTATTGTTATAATGTGCTCATAGATGCCTTGGCAAAGAGTGGAAAGGTTGATGAAGCATTGACACTTTTCAAGAGAATGGAAGATGAAGGTTGTGATCAGACTGTATATACTTACACAATATTGTTAAGCAGCTTGTTCAAAGAGCACCGTAATGAAGATGCATTGAAATTGTGGGATATGATGATCGACAAGGGTATCACTCCAAATGATGCTTCTTTTAGAGTCCTCTCAACTGGACTTTGTCTTTCTGGCAAGGTGGCAAGAGCTTGTAAAATCTTAGACGAGCTAGCACCAATGGGTATCATTGTGGAGACTGCTTTTCAACATATGATTTATGTGTTGTGCAAAGCTGGTCGTATAGTAGAGGCTTGCAAGTTGGCTGATGGGGTTGTTGAACGTGGTAGAGAAATTCCAGGCAAAGTTCGTACTATTATGATCAACGCCTTGAGGAAGGCTGGCAATGCTGATTTGGCAATGAAATTGATGCATAGTAAGATTGGCATAGGATATGATAGGTTAGGTAGTGTTAAAAGGAGAGTAAGGTTTCGGAACCTGGTTGAGAATTAAGTCTGGCGCTGTGCATTCTGGATTTAAAAAAAATTGTATGTCGGCTTGAATTTCCCAGCTTACTCTGAACTGCTGCTTCGGTGAGAGAACCTTGTTATCCAATTTTGAGCGAACTATATTAGAAAAAAAAATACAAGCTAAATTTATAATCACTTGATCAACTATGAACCACATTGAATCTATAGAAAATTTAACATCTGATGCAAATTACAGCGTGACAAATCCCAAATTAATATAAATGAAAAGTCAACTCTAATCTAACAAAATTCTGCCACTTTTACAATTTAGGTCATGGAACTTACAGTGTACTTAAATCTTCCTACAATCTGAATCTAACTCATCATTTCGTAGGTAGATGGGACATCATGCAAAGGGTGGCCTTTTCTGTTTCTTTCAATAATCCTCCTTGCAAGAGAAACTTGCTTACCAACAACAAATATAAATGCCTTGCCCTTACCTCCAGCACCTCTGGCAGTTCTTCCAACACGACGTACATATTCACTTGGGTCCCGAGGGAAATCAAAGAGCACTACATGATCCACACCAGCAAAGTCTATTCCTCTAGATGCTCTGCAAATATGTCAGAACGAATCAAGCAAATTTTTTTTGGGTTGCCTATTCACAATGGTTATGAAAGAACTAGATGTATCTCTACAGTGAAAATAGATGAATACCTATCAGTACACACTAAAAACATAGAAATATTCTTGGCTGGAAGGCTATGGAATTCCTTTATGTTTGTAAGCCTTGATTCTTGTTCTAAAGCAGAATGGAATGGTAGAACTCGTGTACAAATTCCTTTTCTATCAAATCGTTTTAATGCATTTTCAACTTTCCTGCATGTTTCTATCTGCATACGGTCAACGTATTAAATAGTATTAAATTAAAAAGCACAACATTAATGATGTAAAACAGAGCAGTAAAATGATTGTCGGGAATATGATCTTGAAAAGTACCTTGTTACAGAAAACAATTGTTTTTGTAACTGGACTTTCCTCTACAAGACGCAAAAGAGCATTTTTCTTGTTGAGAAACGCCGTATCTGGAGTTTTTTCTGAATTGTCATCTCCACTGCAATCTATGAGGATCTGATCATCATATGATATCACAAGTTAAAAGATCTATTCATTTGATCCCAAAACAAGTTATAAGTTAACAATTTTGAAGAGCTGCACTGCCTGTATTAACTGTTAAATCAAAGTGTTGGAATTTAATAACCAGTAATAGCTCTGAACCCTACAGTGACATGCATTATGGCATACAGTTGCATCTTCAGAACTGGTAAAATCGACAAATGCAAGCACCAATTGTGTTCTTCTCTAGAGCAAAAGGAAAGCTAATTGATTACATCTAAGATAACAATGATCAAATCATTTTATACCGGACAGAAATGGGAACCAGAAAGCTTCTAAGTTTTAAATCAGAACTTCATAAACTAAACAATTTAGGGTGCGTTCTCTTTGCTGTTTTCGGACCATTTTCTGTTTTCGATTTTCCAAAATATTGAAAACTCGTTCTCTTTCCCATTTTCTAAAACGAGTTTTTGAAAACGGCTGAAAATTTTGTGAAGAAAACAGAAAACGACTTTTTTACGTTTTGACTGTTTTTTTCACAAATCTGCCAAAACTCAAAAAATACGGGTTGAAATATATTTTTTCAAAACGGCAAAAAGAACGAGTTTTCAACAATCTCAAAATGGACACCCAAAACACAAAACGAATTCAAAACTTAAAACAGAAATACGAAGAGAGCACCCCCTTAGGTTTCCGTTTCTTGTTTTCTAGTTTTCCATATATGGATCAGAACCACTGAATCCTGACCATATAATTCAGGTACTTCACCTTTTTTATTATGGTGTTAAAAATTTCTAGATGCAGTGAGATAACTTGCATAAGATAAAAACTCAACACAATGTTTTCCATTTCTCACTTTTTCACAGTATTATAGCACTAATTTTTCAGCATGCAAATAATTATAACCATTATTAGAAATTAAGATGGGGGTAAAAAAAAATTAAATAAAATAAAATTGGCGAAGCAGGATTTTTTATTGCAAAATAAGACAATTTTCTCCAATAACCATAATGTGACGTTAGAACAAGAAATTTACCTCCTCTAGTCCAGGACTTGTACGATGCATTCCAGGACCCATTACAACCTCACAATCAGGGAAAGTTTCAACTAGCTTGTTATATATCTCTACTGGTAATGTTGCAGTCACAAATAGATATTGCATCGTAACAGGTGCAGAGTTCACCAAACTTTGTAATGCAAGCTCAAAATCCTCATCATTAAACAGTATATCAACCTCGTCCAGTACAGCACTGAAGCATAAAGTTTGAATAAAAGTTAGCGACTAAAACTTCCAAGAAAAACACATCATTTTGAGGAAAGAAAATTATCAGATGTGAAGTGCGTAGATGTTTTCTGTCATTCTTTTGCACAAGAATGGATAAAATAAAAACTGATTTATATGCCAAGTGAAACGTGGGACCAGTTCAGGATAGAATGAGCATCTTACATAGCTGGTATATGTCCCCGATTAACCTAAAGAAACTGTATTTTTTTAACACTGATACAATTGTAGTAGAACAGGTTAGAAGCCAAGACGAAGACATGGTCTGAGATGGTCTGAGACAAGGCTTAGTTGTTGTTATTATTGTACCAGTAATATCTAGAATAAACAAGGTACTGATATCTGTATATCAATCAATGAAAATAATTGAATTGTGAGAATTTTAATATTTGTGTATTTTGCCTTACCCTGGTAGATAGAGTGTTATTTCATCTTCTCCTCTTCACTTCATTACAAACGACGTAACCCTAAACCATTACCCAAACCATAATTAATTTACTTCACACCAAGTTCTGAAAAGATCTCAATCAAGAAGATGAAAAGATCTGATGCATAACTTTATCCTTCAGTTAATGCATCTTTGGTTTTCTAACAAAAACTTGAAAACTGAACTAGCAATTTTAGGACCAGCAGTTTATAAGCTTCATTATTAATAATAATGGATAAATGAAATCATAAGTTTGCCTAATCAGATTGGTGCATGTCAAACTTATGCTCGGATTTTTTCCTAACATACAAATGAAAGCACAATATGTAGATGAGAAGATTGAGTAATCATGAATTTTAGACAGTAACTAGAAACAGAAGTATAAGATAGAAACCATTTAAGATTCGTCAACTGCAAGAATCCTTCTTTAACTAGAAACATGAATCGACCAGGAGTAGCTATCAGAACATCTAATTCCTGTTTAAGATTCTCCAACTGAGTTCTCTGCCGAAAACCACCCGTGGCAACCATCGACCGGAAAGGGGCACCAACTTTTGACAATGATCGACAATTACTTAAAACCTGCCACCAATGTGTAAGATGAAATAAAACATATCGAATACGTAGGGTAATTACATCGAGTTATCACTTAGAAGCAAAAAAGTATCAATCTGCGATAAGAAAGTAGAACTTTTACATATAAATCTTCTTATAAGGAGTCGGATACATAGAGCAAAAGAAGCAGTTCAAATTTCATAATTTGGTAATTTCATTTAACATAATGTCCCTCGTTGGAGAACAGACGCTAATTGAAATCTTCGATTGAATACATATGCCTTTTAGATGAAGTGATGAAAAATATAAAAGATAAAGATCATAGAAAAGACAAATAAAAATCAACTTAGGTCAGAAAATCTTTTCATGAAACCTATTACTTTTGAAGAACAAAAAATCCAAAGTTATTAAAAAGATAAACTATGGTACCTCATTTTTTTTTTAATCTTTGACTCAATTTAGAAGTTAACTTCAGGAGAGAGAGAAAAAAAAAAAAAAAAAAAAAAAAAGGAAAGAAAGAAAGAAAAGTCCATCGAAATTATCTTCATTTAAGTAATAGCCTGGCATCATCATTGTCCAATCTCGAAGCAACAATAGATATGATGGAGAGCACATAGCACAAACCAAAAAATAGTATTCAAAAGCAATTACATTATCTAATGAGACCCTCAAACATATTATCAGACCTGGGAAGCCAACTCAGCAGTCGGGACCAATATAACAACTCGAGGACTTTGTGATGCTGGTTTTCCAAGTCCTTGAAGTTCATCTTGTCTAAGACGCTGAACTAGTGGTACCAGATATGACAGAGTTTTCCCAGATCCACTTTGATCAGCTATAATGCAACTCTTTCCCCCAATAACTGGTGTAAATGCCATAGCCTGCAATTACTATTAATGTATTAACGAGACATCTATGTAGCTCGTCTGAAACAAATGCAAATAGTGATGCATAACTGCGTGCCATTGACGGAAAATGTACAAAATATTATCACAACATCCAAGAATGCACATTCTTACCATTTGTCTTAGTACACATTCCCAATATATTAAGCAAAAATCATGTTAAAGATAAAAGTGGTGAGCATGATACCAATTATAGGTTTTACTCCTACACTGGTATGTCGGGGTCCATTCAGTAGTCCCTATTTCTTTGAATACAAGAAATGAACTACAAACTTCATCTAGAAGAAAGCCATGTCTCTAAGATCATTACATGCCAATCTTACAAGTAGTGTACAGTAAACAATATAGTTTCACATGCAAGCACGAGTAACGAAGGAAAGTTGAATAGCTGGAAAAGACAATGGGGCTGGGATCAGTATGCAGTCACAAAAGAAGAGGAAAGAGAGATGCATGTTAAACACAAGTTGGTTGGATCATATATGCTACCTAGCTAGTGCAGAATGACAAACATTTTTTTATGGGGCTATTGCTAGAAGACGTGTACTAAAGGACGTGAAAAATGTCTAACATTTTTTTCAAGATACAATATTTGGTGACCTGGTAGACGCCATATATTGTTGAAAATCCATTCTGATATTTAACTGATTTACCTGAATATGTGAAGGACGTATATAATTTTGATTCCTCAATGATTCAATAATGTAATCACTACACCCCAGTTCGTCAAATGAATTTCTGCTAAAAAAGTCACTTTTTATATTCAGTTTCTTCAACTTTTTCGAGATATCATCTACCTTATACCCATAGCTATCACTTGGCTCTACATTACCCCATCCTTTTGAGGACACAGAAGAAGCTATCGAAGAAGCATTTTGTCTGGCAGATGGAACACGAGAGTGAATTTTTTTTGTAGCATCTTTCTGAACACGGACAACCACCTGCTCATCCAGCAAATTGGGCTCATCAAGCGACACAATGGGGAAGTCTGATGGAGTAATTTTTGCTTTCTGTTCATCATGTTCCAGGTTACTGTCTTGTTTCTTTTTTTTATGACTTTCTCTTACAAGATCTCTTACTCTCTGTGCTTTCAGTCTCCCAAAACTCCTGCTTACTCCCCTGTTTTGCCCTGTGCAACAACAAAATGTGCAGAGCTCATATCAGAATTAATGTGTTAACGTACAACTAGGACGTTTTAATTGGTATTGTGAAAAATTAGTTCAAATTAGAATCAAAGGTTTTCTAATCCAGTTCCAAGGTTTCAGTTTTGTACTGCCAAACATAATTGAAACTCTTTTAAGCGATATCTTTAAGTAAACGTAGAAATATCATATTACTAACAAGTCTAATATAAAATTACTAAGGCATCCTATTTCTCATATTATAAAAGAAAACATTATAACCCCTGAAACGTTGAATGACATTTTGAAAAGCAGAATCCTGAGTAAATTTCAAAAATTACAAAATCTGAAGCATAATTTACAACATTGATAACCTTCATCACGGGATATTTGTTGAGCCGCGTCGCAGACGATTCGAGCTCGGAGGCAAGAGGATTTTGAGCTTGAACTTGGTGATTGGAATGAATTTGGAGATAGCTGGAGGCCTTGAAACTCGGACGATGTGATTCTCCGGCCGCCTGAGAGTAAGGAAACCGATGCATTGGAGAGAGAAAGAGTTTCAAGCAAGCCCGCCATAACAAGAAGAGGGAAACGGTGAGAGTTCTGGATGGATAAATATCTCAGGGACCAGGGTAATCCAATTGAGAATTGTTCTAGTCATGGTAATATTGCACTTTTCTACCCAATCTTTAGATCTCAGCACATTTAGTCCAAAACTATATAATCGTACTTTTCACTCTTCTAACGCTCAGCACCATTTGCATAAATAGTCCTTTTAGTTATTTTCCATCAAATTTGACATTTATTACTAGGATTATTCAACCCTTAATTAAAGCCTTTCATCTTTATCAACATTAATAATGGAAAATCCACATCAATTACTAAAGTTCCATCACCATTTCTTCATTTATGATCAAGACGATAATGTCCAAACCTATTATGATCACGAAGGAAAAGAATTTTCAGTAGCTCAATTTGCTAATCACACAACGTTCATTTTATTTGCAATCCAGAGATGGCTATTACAAAAATTATTCTCGAAATTGAAGATTTTGGTTTTGAAATTTGATGGAAACAAGAGCAAGAGATCCCTCATTCAAATGCATCAAATTGAGATAGGTATTGTACGCTTAAATCATGAAAGTTACAAACTCTTTATCCCTTATACACAATTACACATCACGAAATAACAAGTTTAACCCACAAAAATCACATATTATATGTCTTTTATTAACAGAAAAAAAAAATGGTCACAATGTTTCAAATTAATTATCCAAATACACCAAAAACATGAAAGGTCACAAAATTTTTCCAAGTCGCTAAACCCAGACTCAACAATGAGTGCTGAATATCTTTGGTCGTATAATTTTTGGACTTAAAATCATATGATCGTGACATGTTGAGGACATTCACTATCCAAAAAAATATTATGATGTCGTGGAAATCATCAGGAAAATCCATGGCAACGTTGAAAATAACTGAAAAAGGAATCGACCAACGAAGTTGCCAAATTCAATGACACTATTTTCACCAACACAGTTCAGATAAGGGTGTCGTTATTTTCATCCACACTTTTTAAATTTACATCCACTTTTAAAAATAAAATTTTATTATATTTTAAATCCTGTGTAAATTTACTGAAATAGACATAAATAAAATTAAATAAAAATACATAACTCTATATTCATTCACTTAATTTTTTTTTCATTAAATTACCCTACATTTTTTTTACCTTATTTTATAATTTGTATTTAACTAGAACTCTAAATTACCCTAAATCGTTCATATGATTTAAAAGAGTTTATAGTTTTAGGGGATATGTAGATCTATAATGTTAGAGATATATTTAAAGTGGGATAAAAAAAAATTCATTTGAATATATAGTAGTTAAATGAATGATTTTAATAAGGACATTTTAGGGGAATATGATGTGGATGTAAATAGTATTTTTTTAAACAAATATAAAATTTAATAGGGATGAACTTAGAGGTGGATGTAAATATAAAAAAGTGTGGATGAAAATAGCAGTACCTCGGATAATCAAATATTTAAAATATATAATTAAATACGAATAGGTTTTGGGTTAAATTTTGAAAAATACTAGAAAAAAATTTAAAATATATGGAATGAAGAGAAACCATAGAATTGATCTTCAAATTCCTAGATTATGTCGTATATTCACGGATGCTTACAAAATCATGTTTCTGATTACTTTCTAACAGCCGTCTGTTGAACTATATCAGCCCCTCAATCCCACGCGGAACACTTCCGGCCTCAACACAAAAAAGATTACTTTAGCCTGTATTCAGCCCCTCAGCCACTTCCGGCCTCCTCCTCCTCCTCCTCCTCCTCCTCAGCCTCAGCCTCGTCCCGATGGATTCTCTTTCACGACTTGAGACTTCGTCCACCGATTGTTGTCGAATCTATGTCTCGTTTTGTGTCACCTCCATTCCATGCCTTGACAAAAACCAGGTGCTCAAGGATTTCGCCATGGTATCTTTGGTTGGCCAGCTTTGTCTCAAGGTATTAGACCCTGACTGACAATGTTAAAGAAATCGACCTAAAAGTCGTTCCTTGCGTCCGTAGATACAATATAAGGACGAATAATTGGGCAATTTGTGCACCTTTAAGCGCACCAATTCCACTCCTGAGGTGAAGGAAACAAATTGGCCACCAATGCAAATGTTGTACCTAACCATGGCTCCAATAGGGAATAACTTGTACTTCCTGGCTGGCTATAGGATGCCCGGAGAGGCCTCGGGATTGAGGCCGCAGGTGTACATTTTCGACACGAATGCGAAATTGGAGATGGATGGAGGACCTTTGAGCCAGTTGAGGAGTAAAGGGAAAAGGAGCTTTGCGGCCGTTGCTGTGTTCTAAAACAAGACTAGTAACACAGCCTTCAAAGTGAAATTTCTACACTACTCATTGAGTGCTTAGAGAAATGTATTATGGAAACGAAATTTTTTTAAAAATAAAATAAAATAAAATAAAAAATTAGAAAAGTTGGGGCCTGGGGGAATACACGAACAACGTTATCAAAGATCAAACTAATATTGTATTATTAATATATACCTTAGTTTGTTTATTTTTCATTTTGTTTACTTCTTACTGATTCATGTCCACCTTATTATATTAGTGAAAGCTAGTTCTATCTTGCATATGGCTTGCACCACACACGGTACCAACTTTCTATAGAGGAAAATTGGCCAAATGGCTAATGGCTGGAAAATTAACAATCTCTAAGTCATTAAGAAACATAAGAAACAAGAAGCTTCTTATTTCATGAAGGCAGCAGAGGGGAATCTGCCAAGATATAATTACAAATTTACATCAGAGTTGATGTAAAATAATTAAAAAAAAAAATGAATAGACAAGCAATATCATCGTTTCAATGTGCAAATCCTTTGGCAGGTGACTCTTAACGACAAGTTAATGCATTAATTGGAGCACAAATCTTGATTCTAGTGTTGAAGACAAAGCCTCTTGAAGTGGATAAAGGTCACCTGGTGAAGCAATTTAACATTTTCGTGTGTCTTCTATGAGCATCGACTTGTTGGTATAAAGGTGATCAATCACCTGATTACTGAATTCTATGAAGAAGATGCAGCACGATCTGATTCTATCATGGATTTAATATAGAATTCACCCGCCTTGTATGATGACCTGACCATGGGGCCAGATGCAACATATCGAAATCCCTGCCACAAATCCAAAGAAACATAATGTTCAACTATATGAGAGTTCCATCAATCCTATTCTTCGTTCTTAACAAGTTATCACCAATCTTGAACGAGGTTTCTTACTTTGCATTAATCATAATCTTTAAAAGCGTCCAAGCCAATTTACTCTCTAAATATTTCAAATAAGTTGAACCACATCTAGATTAGTTATACTCTGTTCGACTCCATATTACCGTTAAAAACAAAAGCAGATTCATAGAATCAATATTTTGCCAAGAGTGCAGGCACACATAAAATGCAATCAAGTAATGACACAATCTAATTCAAGAATAGCCACATACCAAATGATTTCATCAATTAATCTATATAGTTTTTCACTTTTAATTTTCAGGTACCAGGAAGGGTCAAGGTCTGAGACGAATGAACTGAGAGTCTAAAACTAACAAATAAGAAACAATCTTTTGTACTTTTTTATAGAGGAGTGGCAAAAAATAATAGAACTTAATCAAAATATGAAGATAAATAGCAATTTCTAGTTCTCCATAACAGAAAATGAACCTCGCAATGAAATGCACGGGATAAGTAACAATTTCCAATTCTTCTTTAGTTACCGAAAAATAGAATCTGATAATACCACTAAAACCAAATTTGGAGGGGCAACAAAAAGAACTGTAGAAAATAGAAAAATAAAACAGAAGAGAAATGGAAGTTCAGGCAGTAGTCCATACTATACAAGTCGCAACAATAATAAATCTAGTCAGATTAATATAGCATTCAGAGAGAGAACATATGACTGCAAATTGGAAAAGGATGAGTATCGAAATGGCTAGAAGAGAGCTATGACATATTAGCAATTACCACTATTAATGAACTACATTTTGTTTTAAAAGAAGACAAAGGAGAGGAACAAACCATTTCCATGCCGAGGATTCGATACTTCTCAAAGGCCTCCGGAGTTATGTATTCAGATACTGGCATGTGACGCTTTGAAGGTCTCATGTACTGACCAAAAGTCATTACATCAACACCCGCTGCCCTCACTTTCTCCATAGTTTTCACAACTTGGTTGGGCGTTTCTCCACACCCCAACATTATTGACGTTTTGGTGAGTGTACCTGGAGGAGCATAGTCCTTTGCCATTACTAAAACATCCATAGATTGCTTAAAGTTAGCACGGTGATCACGTACTACACTTTGAAGCTCCTCAACAGTTTCAATGTTATGAGCAAAAACATCTAACCCAGATTTAGCAACTTTTTCAACACAGCTGGGGTCTCCTCGGAAATCAGGAACTGCAAATTGAGCATAATGCAGTTAGCAGAACGTGTTTCAAGAATATATTTTTCTTCATGACAGCGAAACCAATTCTAGTTTTCATATCAATATACAAATATTAAAACAACATTATTAATGTGTAAACTTTTAGATACGTATCCTACATCTAAACAAATAGGTTGAACTTCTCCATGAAGACCATAAGTTTCCCCGTAGAAGATTCTGACTAAAGGATCAGCAGCTCAGTAAGTATAACAGATAAAGGCCATTAATCAATGCCAATCAGTTGAGGTGCAGTGTATAAAAACTATTAATAGGGAGGGGACAAAAGCAATGTAGTTCTCTATAAAGTATAAACTACATCGAGTAGTCGAATTTTTAGTTGGTCCCCGATCCAGATCCTGCTTTCCTATCAAACTGTACAGGGAACTGAATTTCTCATTGCTGCCTTAAACCCGTTTCATTCATCGCAGATTTACTGGTGGAAAGGCATAAACTATTCAGAATTTGGCACATGCTCAATTTAAGGGCAAATATTGATTTTTTTTCTTTATGAGGTTAAACCTAGATCAATTTCCTTACTTTCACTCCACTTGCTGCAGAATGCTCCATTTCCTACATCCATCTATTGAACAACTTAAACAAACAGAAGCACGATAAATTCATACCTAAAGCTTCTATAAGCATGGTTGGCTTCAATGTCTTCAACTTCTGCACTGTCTCAGCAAAATGGCCACTACCTTGATCAGGTAAATCGTCGCGATCAACACTGGTAATTACCACATAATCCAAGCCCCATGAAGCAATCGCCTCAGCCACGTTTGTGGGCTCATTTGGGTCGGGAGGAGGTGGAGTGCGTGATGTCTTCACATTGCAGAATCTGAAATTTTAAGATGAAATACAAGACTCCACAAAATTCAGAATCTTCAATTTTACAATGAACAGGCAAAGTTCAATAGCTTGCACTAGAGAGTAGAGATAAAAATGAGTCCCATCATTGGCCCACAATTAGCATCTTTACACTTTAATTTCTTCAGACAGTCCACTCATCATATACCATGAAGTAATATAAATCTCCCCCCACCCACCCCCCTATTCAGCAAAGAGTATTTTTGATTACTCCAATTGCATAATGCCACCGTCACTTGGGATTTCTCTATATGTACTTCTAACTACATCAAGCGAGCTGCTATTAATTGCCATTCAAATAATCCGTTCCAAACCCACCCCCATCCCTGACTCAGAAATAAAATATATATGTATTATCTATGCAATCTTTGATCATTGCAAAATAAATAAAAATATACTAAATACAAAACAAATCGATTCCTTTCATCAAGACAAATTCACTACTTTGATTCCAGTATTCAATCATAAACACCACACTTACAATACAGAATTTTTTTTCAGACAGATCACTTACCTGCAACCGCGGGTGCAGGTATCACCCAGAATCATAATGGTGGCAGTGGCAGTCCCTGTTTCGCCGCCGGACCAACATTCCCCTAAATTAGGACACTTGGCTTCTTCACAAACGGTGTGCAGCTTTAATTCCCTCAATTTTTTCTTTATGTGCGTGTATTTTTCACCCCCGGGGATTGATTCCTTCATCCATTTGGGTTTGGGCAGGGGCTTCTTCTTGGTGCCAACTTCAACGGAGTAGTGGTTTTCGGATTGGAGATTGGTAAAGTCGGCTAAGATTGGTGACTCAGCTGCGAGCCGCTGGCGCAAGCCATCGAGGGTCGGAGGGTATTTCTGGAAATCTGACAGCGGGGTCGAGGTTGTCGGGGTGGGGGTAGAGGAGAAGCAATGACTCGGTTGAGAGAGAAAGAAGAGGGGGGATTTGTTGTTATAGGATTTGAGTGATCGATTGGCAAAAGAAATAAAACGGGAATTCATTTTCCCCTGTATATGACGGCGGCGGAGTTGTCTCTGGTGGAGGAATCGATTGAGTGGTGGTTGGTCGACGGCAAGGCCAAACGAAGGGACGCCACTGGATTGATTATTGATACGTGGATTTTGAAATGATAAAATGACCCTGCCAAAATAAAAATGGAAATAGTAAAATGATAGAAAAATGTGAGCTACGATTTGAGCTCACATATGACAAAGCGAGCTGGCTATTTGATAGCTTGAGTCGAGCTTGGCGGTGGATGAGCTCTAAGAATGTGTTTGATACGTTTAAATTTTTTCTGAAAGTTAGAATTGAATTCCAACTTTCATTTTTGCGCTGTTTGATAATGTTTATTTTCCATGGAATTGATTTTCACCTAATTTCAAGGTACAAACACTTGAAGCGTGATTCCATGAAATTCAATGACTTGCTTTATAGGTGGGAATTGGTTTCCACCTTTTTTTTTTTTTAGCAATATAAACAAATTCTAAGATAAAGTAATTTATCCCTTTAATTGATAAATTTCATGCAAAACAAAGCCAAACGTAAAAATAAAAAATTAATTTTTTTTTTTTTTTTTAAATTTTTTTTGACAATCTAAATATATTTTGTCTCCAATGGTAAAAAAATTTATTCATTTAATTGACAATTTGCATAAAAAAAATAAAGCCAAACGTATTATAATAGAAATGTGGAAAATTATACCAATCAAATACCTTTAGGGCGCGTTTGATACCCAAAATTTGCCCTGGAATTAGGAAAATATTTTTCTAGTTCCTACTTTTAGCTGTTTGATTAGCCAAATTTGCCCTGAAAAATGTTTGCCACCAATTTCTAATGTACAATCCCTTGAAGCACAAAAGTAGAAAAATATTTTCTTATGATTTTAGTGAGAAATTATTTTCCACCTTGTTGGGTGTTTTTTTTTTTTTTTTTTTTTTTTTTTTTGCTTTTTGGCAATGGAAACATATTCTAAATTCAATGGTAAAAAAATTTATCCATTTACTTGACAATTTGTATGAAAAATGAAGTCAAACGAACATAAAAATTTTATGAAATTTTTTTTTTTTTTTTTTTTTTTTAACTTTTTGGCAATCCAAACAAATTTTAATACAGATTGTAAAAAAATTGTCCCAAAAAGTAACCATTTGCATGAAAAACAAAGCCAAACGGATTAGGTGGAAAATTATACCAATCAAACACCATTAATTACAATTCCCTCTAAAACAAATTTTAGCAAATCACTTCCCTGCCAAATATTTTATTTGTCATTCATTTTCCATCTTTTTATCAAACGGACCCTTAATTCAATTCCCAGTAAAACAATTCCAGGCAATTCAATTCTTTTCCACTCATTTTTCACTCTTGCTATCAAACGGACCCTAATTGAAATGTCTTCGGGTTTTATAAATTAATTATACTACTTATACAATATTTTCCTACAATTTTGATTGACAATCATTCTTGTCAATATCACATTCATTCATTTCAAAAATTATTTTTAAAATTAATGGCTCGAATTTTGATAACATCCACATTGTCAATTATGATTGTACAACTAGATTAATTTTTATTACATCATATGTTACACAATCAACGGCAGCAGTGGGCCAGTGCTAAAATATGTTAAACAGGACCATTTGAGCACAAAATGCATGGGTTGAGAACGTTCTGCCAATAAATAAATGTTAGGGGACCAAATTTGCATGGAGGAAAAAAGGTTCAGGAACCATTTGTGTTTTAAAAAAATTAATTTTTTTTTTTTACAAAATTGTCAGAAAGCTAAATTTATAAAGAATTAATCTAGTTGATCTGCAAGAAGTGGATCTGCAACAAGTCCACTTCAGGATTCTTAATGACGTTTGCAGCCAGATCTGTAAATTGGTAGTCCAAATTGCACAAATATATAGTTATGTTCTATCACAGGAGCTATATACTGCATTAACTAAAGCATGCAATTAAGCATAACGAACAAAAAAATATTTGTAAGAACTGGATCTGCAACCAGAAAAGTGCGTAATTTACTATGACATTCCTCTCAAGATCCAACTAGGGGTGACAATAAAGTTCGGACGGTCCGGACTCGATTCGAAAAAAGTTTGAGCCGAGCTCGATTGCACTGAGTCAAGGCTCGAGCCGAGCCCCATTTTGGGGCTTAGGCCCGAGCACGGGCCGGCCCGTGTAAAAAAAATTTTAAAAAAAAATTAATTTTTTTTTTTTAAATTAGTTGCCTGCTGTATTTTAGATTGTTGGTTGTAAAATTAATTTTGTCCTTTGAAGGACTACAATTATGAAGTGAGTAGATAACTATCAAATCAAATTATTGAAATGACTTATACTCAATTTGAACCATACGACTTTATTATCTAACTCGTGTTTGGTTTTTGTAAAATAAAAATAAAAAAAAAATATATATATATATATATATATATATATATTTTAAAAGTTGATAAAATGCACGATCAAAATATTATTCACTATGACTTAAATTTTTATTTACTTATTTTAACTAACAATAAAGTTTCCAAAACTTTTTCAAGTAAATTCTCATATAAATGTAGCAATATAATGTTCGTGCCACCCAAAATATAATTATTTTCAGACATTTGAAAAACAAATAATAATTATCTAATAGTCCTTCTGATCACATGAATCTCGCTCTTGGCATAGATGATTAGCTTTAAAAAAAATGGAAAAAAAATGTATATTTTAATCAAGAGTTCATTGAGACTAGTGTAGGTAGTAAAAAAATGTATATTTTACCCAAAAAAAAAAGAAAAAAAAAAAAAATACCCGAGTCTGCTCGGCTCGGGCTCGGCCCGCGAAAGCCACCTTTTGGCTGGGTTTAGCCCGGCTCGACTCGGACCCAAAATAGCCCTGCCAAGAAAAACCCGAGCCGAGCCCTAACTTTTTTCCTCGGTTAAAGTTCGGCTCAGTCCGATTCGTTGCCACCCCTAGATCCAACCATGTTTGAGCATGATGTTAAGTATTATTAAATTCGATATGTAAATCCTTCTATGAGCATGATGTCAAGAATCTCATTTTCACCGCATTGTCTAATACTCTATTTTATTTTTGGGTAAATATTTAATTTTATAATTATAAACAAGGGAGGGGACAAAGCTAAGAGCTCTTGGTAGTAAAAGTAAGTACAAAATATTCTTAATTGAATCCAATTAGAATTCCATGAATCTAATTCAAATTAGTTGAAATTAGACACGAAAAAAATAACAAATGGAAGGTTTCAATCCACAAATGAGTAGAAAGCAAAATTCTAACGCCCTCCATCTACTGTTTGGATTTTCTTTTTATAACGAGCTTAAATGATTTTTATGGCCGGCTTCGATATTGTTAAGAGTTCATAACCAATTTTCCCCCAAGAGGTTGTTGCGAGGATGATTGCAAGGATGAAACATAATTTCTTGAGTGTCGAAATCATATACAATTTCATTTCACATCCAAGAAAATTGACTTCTTGCTCAATAAATAAAGTTTTCATCCAAATAGTATCATGCAAAACCATCAATATCACCTATAACAGCAATGTCTTGCTCAACGATATCTCTTTCGTTGTCACGAGAAATAGGAGCACAAAATTCAAGAGAACGAGTGCACGTAAATTCAATTTTTTTTTAATCACATATTCTATTAAAAAAAAAATATCATTATTCAAAACTTCATTTCAATCAAACAGGGTGTTGATCTATATGAAGCACTGAAAACATGTATATCAATCCATCAGAGGATAAGTACATCATGTGTAATATTTGAATTGAATTGTTTCCCATCAATTCATTGATGTGTCATATTATCGGTGTTTAGTTGTGCTTATTCACCATTTTTTTTTTATAATCTGATTGTAATCGATTACATTATTTTTTATTCACACATCTCGTGAGATTTGCAAGTATTATCTTTTAATTTATCAATTATTTCTATCAATTTATAGTTTAAATCAACTATAAACAACTCACAACTATGTGACCTTTTTTCTCTCAATTTATGTCATTAAAAGATATTATATATCTTATTTAGGTGGGTTAGCGTCGATCAACCAATTTAAGCAACAAGTCTCATGGTCGTGACTCGATATTAGATGTTTTTGGAGTATCAAGCTTGTACCACTGTTTTGTACAGATTCTTTAAAAATTATTTTCTTCAAATTTATTTTCAATTACACAATCCCTTAACGATAATTTTAAAGATAATTTTACAAGTAAAAGGATAATTCTTCCCCCCTACGTTAACTACGATTACTCAAAAATAATGACTTTTCCGCCAAATTTGTCCTCTAAACGTTACATCAATGAAACCCATTATTCTAAAGTGACTTTTGTCGGCCCAACTAAAATCAGTTAAAAGAGGATAAATAATATTTGCACCTAATTTAGATTAATTTATATTTCGTGATAGATAGATGCTCTTTTAACTTTTTTTAATGTTATCCAATTGAATTATTTCGTAAGTGTAGAAAATATATACAAATTTTATACAAGAATTTAAATTGAAAGCATCATATTCATCTGTATAAAATCTTTATCATCTGTGTTTTAATTATGTTTATTTAATTTAAATTCTTATATCAATTCTATATATATATATATATATATATATTTTGTACATATTGCATGATTCCATCCGATTTACGTTTGAAAATGTTTGGGGGAATAAACCAATGAAAGAATCTTGAATTAAAAAAGGCATATGGACTTGCTTGGCTTAGACAACTGCAATTATAGTTTTCTTTAATCTCGTCCAATTATCGCCGACTAAATTACAATTCATTGACTTGTCTCACGCGCCTTTCGCATATTGAATACCACTCTCCTTTCAAGGAACAGCAGCGCACCAACGAAAGTAACGTATCTTGACGGCAGTCTCAATAGAAATCGACCAATTTACTTTTTTTTTTTAAGTTGGCAACTAACTTTAATTATTTAAATTTTACTACTCAACTCGTACATTTTCCTTCGATTTAGCCTCCTTTTAACTGACCAAACTTATGTTGTTGCCCACGACAAACTCAATCGACTTTGTCCGATGGCCTCACTCTATTGCAAATTATAAAAAAATCGGACAATGTCATGGAATGATGACCCAATACCACGCTTGGTACTAATTAAGTGTTGAAGAAAACATTCCAACAATGCGCTTACTCGTTTTGTTTTCCGATTCATCAATGGATCAAAGCTTGTGAAGAAGTTTCAGTCTTAGCCTAAAAGTTATAACAAATCAATCTACAAGTATAATAGGATAAGCAAGAATTAATACCATGAGCCGCTATTTACATTTAACATTATTATATATTTTTCCCTATTAAAATTTTAAAAAATTATTATTTTCGTCCACATTATATTTCAATATTGTTCTTATGAAATTCATTCATATAAACACTCTAAATCTATATCTGTTATAATTTTAAAACTTTAAAAAACACGATAATTATTCTCATTACATATAACACAAACCTTCTTACGATCAATAATAAATTCTATAGACCATAATGAATCCAAATAAGCTATAGATATCATGTATGCATTCGATAGTTTCTTGATTGTTCAATCCCCCTCCCCTCCCCACTTTTAATCTTTTTATTGCATATGTTTCATGATGTTGAGTTTTCACAACTCTGAAAGATTTTATTTAATTTCGAGTATTGATTAAGGGGAACACAACATATATTTATTATAAATGATCAATTTGTCATTGGGTATATTTAGATTAAAGATATTAGATCTCACAAGCTTATTTTTGACTTCCGAAAACCGTGTCAAACGGACCCTCACTATAGCCGATAAGTAGAAGAGCGTGCCAGTGTTACTGGATGGTAAATTAGCATGACAAACTAACCACCTCAAATTTCAGCAGGGCTCTAGGGCATGTATGAATTTCATATTACATTCTTTATTTCATTGTCAAATAAAGATGGAAGGAAAATGATAAAGAGACAGGGTCAATGACAGACCTTGACTTCAGGGGGACAAGTGTCCCCCCTCCCCTATTGGGTGGGCGCCTGCGCGCGGCTCCCTAGCCCACGACTTCATCAACCACGTTATTTACCAAAGATGCAGTTGGCTAACAGAGAGATTTTGCTAAAGGACAAAAACTTAAAATTGATACAGCAATGTGGAATCTTTGTACAGTGCCCATATCAAAGAGGAAGAATGTACAAGGATTAAACCACTTTGCCCCCTCTCAATGACCACATGGATGATCACCTCCTCACATTGTGAGGGGATCCCACGTGAATAAAATAATGCCCGACCCCCGAGGTGTGTGTGCGCGATCAACTGGGTGATCATCCAAATGGTTCGTCTAGCACGGTTCGAATGTACAAAGGCATAAAAGCTGCAACTTTGTTGTAATTGTGCTTCCTATATTGTAGTTTGCTCTAATCGTGTTGGTACGTTGATTGTCATTGATTTTCTTGGAATTTGGTGATTTATTTTGATCGATAGTAGTTTATTTGTTGATTTTATAATAGCAACTGGAATGGATGATTCACTTCAATCTATTAGTGTCACGTTAAATGGTAAAATTACTAATATTGGAGCACTGTGATGAGGAGTTTTCTAAAAGAAAAAAATTGTGGGGTTATGTTAGTGGAACTATTGTGAAACCCGAGAATACTACTAAGAATTATGTGACAAAATTAGATAATTGGGAGTGAAACAATGCGAAAATTCTTACTTTGATTCATAATTCTGTTGCAATCCATTGATACACAGTTGACAAAATTTGAAACATCAAAAGATGTTTTGGACCACTTTCAAAAGTTATACACTAAATCTGTCTTTGTAAAGCGGTATCAGTTGGAGAATAATATACTGACTTTACAGCAGAAGAATTTTAGCATTCTCGAGTTGTACACTGCTATGAATTCCATTTGAGATGAGTTAACTTTTACAGAATCAGCAGGACTGAAAACAAGTGAGGAATACATTACTTTTAGAGAAGAACAGTGATTAGTTCAATTTTTATGGAACTTCGCAGTGATTTTGAGGTATTTAAAGGCTCTATCTTACATTGCACTCCACTTCTCCCGATTGATTTACTGGTTAGTAAACTTGTAGTTAAGGAAATTAATATTATCAAATAAGTTTATACTGTATTTTATTATTATGTTATTATATTTTATATTCCTAACAATTCCTTCATGCACTTCCCGTTCTATCAACCATGTCAAGAATTTCATTGGTCAAATCATGAATTATGCTAGCCATGTTACAAATTCAGTCAATTTTGGCAACGGGGGTTAAATTGAAATAAAAAAGTTAGAAGATAAAATAAAAGGGTAATTACCACCACAAATTAATTTTTTTTTTCTTATTTACTAATTTGAGTTAATATACTTCTAATTAATCACATTACATTATAATCACACCTCAAACATAAACATAGTTTATTATTCTTCTTCTTTTCTTTTTATATTGCGAGTCCATAGCCGTGAATCATAGGTAAGAATTCATCATGGAAACTGATTTTCTTTGCACATCTGACAAATCATGAAGTGATTTATAATTCTTCTTGTGCAATCCATTATAAGAATTCTTCATGTGCAAAAGAATTAGACAAATAGTTTATCTATTGATATTCAATATGATTCTGAATATACCAGCAGCATAATTTTTTCAATATGATTTTGAATATATAATCCTTTATCTATTTGGCTTCTGAATACGAAAGATTATATTTTCAATTAAAATTGGATTTTAATTTTTACCGAATAAACCCTATACTGTCATAAAAGTAGAAGAAATGGCATCCCATCAAACTTTAAGCAACATATGTGTTCGTCCAATTCCTCCTCCTGGAGTCGACGAAGAGGAATTATCAGGGCTACAATACATGTTCCAAGGAGAACAAGAAATATTTCTCTTTCGGGGCTACAAACAAAGGAAAATGTGGAGGAATTGGAGTTCACAATTGCACTAACAGAAAACTCAGCCCTATCATGCAAAATGGCTCAATCGGAAGAAAGATTGGAAAAGAAAAAGAAAAAGAAGTTTAGTTGTGGTGTGGTGTATTTATTAAAAAAATGTTTTCTCCTTTTTTATTATTTTTATTACACTAGGTATATAATTGTAAATTTATTGTGGTGTATTATTAAAACTAAGTTTTAATTGTGGTGTGAATATAATGTGGTGTAGATATAACATTTTGTAATGGTAATATATTTATCCCAAAATAAATTTAGGTAATCTCCAATGAATTTTTGCCATGTATCTTGTCTTGGTATTAAAAATTTGAGTTATGCTACACTACCACCTTGATTGACATCGTGGATGATCGAATACACACACTTCGGGGGTCGGACATTATTTTATTCACGCGGAACCCATTTCCTTTGTGAGAGTTAGTCATCCAAAGTAGTGCATTTCTTTTGGCAAACTTGCATTTTCCTAAAAATTTAAAATCGGTATTATGCTGTTTGTACAAAATGTGTTTACAAAATTGGTTGACAAAAATAAGTTTTGAAAAAATTCTGGGCATTGATTTTTAATGATTTAAAAATTTATTTTTGAAATGATTGATGCAGATATTACTTTGTCAACCAACTTTGTAAATCAAATTTGTACAAATATCTATATGATTTCCATTTTGAATAGTTAATTGATGGAGAATGTATTGTTAAAAATTAAGGAAAATTTTTAAATTTGCATGCAATATTATTTTATTAAAAAATATGTGGTTAAAAAAAAGAAAAAAATGAATTTTGAGAAAAAATAGAATCAAACGAGGCTAAAAAAAAGAAAAAAAAAAAGAAAAAGCGCGTGGGATCTGTTGATTATGTCTGAACAGATAGCTATAGCTATGTATGACTCCACTCAATTTAACAAAAAAAAAACCTCAGGGCACAACTTCAAGTGATTAAAAAGAGAAGATGAATAAATTCATCTTTACTTGAGACTGTCACATCAAGATTTCGAATCCTGAAATATGGATTTGACTCTTGTGTAAGTGCAAGTGTACAAGTAGCATTTCATCCTATATTCTTGGAGGTATAACATGTGATTTACTTCATTCATTAAGATACAGGGTAGAGTAGGATAAGATAGAATAGGACAGGATAGGGCAAAATAAGGTAGGACAGGACAGGTGACAACGTCACTATCAAATGAAGTGTAATAAAAAAAAAAAAAAAAAAAAAAAAAAAAAAAAAAAAAAGAAGCGCGTGGGATCTGCTGCTTATGTCTGAATAGATAGCTATAGCAATGTATGACTCCACTCACTCTCAAGGCCCGCGGTTCCTTTTCTAGAGAGATAAAGTAGAGAGAGATAGAGAAGGCGTTTGAGCGTCTTTCTGCCACTTTCCAAAATTTCAGCTTTCCAGCTAAGTGTAAAGGTCTGGCTTTCCTTTTTCTCTCTCTAAATTTCAGTTTCTTGATCTACTCTTCAAACTTTGAGAATTATTCGGTACTTAATGCACTTGCTAATTACTAATTTTTACTTTTTATTTTGGCTTAATTACTCCGCTTTTATGGAGTCAAGAGGCTTCGCAATTTCCATTCTTGAACGCCATTGTTTGCTTCATACTTTAGACTTAAAATTTGGTCAACTTTAATGGGTTGTTTGCACGCTTTACTTAAATCTTTCTCAAGGCGTTTGCTTTAAGTATATAGTTGTGGGCATTTTGGTGTTCAATTGCCTGTGATTCCTGGCTTTTATGTGGTTTGTGGACTTAATTAGATACGGAATTGGGAGTGAGTTTGGTTTTCTTTAATCTCTTATAACTTTACTCACTTGCATTTTGCAGATTGGAGGGTGTGTTGTATGTGGGCGATGCAGATAATATTTACAGAGAAAGAGTAGATTGAAGAAAAAGGGTGTTGTTTTGGATCAATGGGTGGGAACAGATCCGTAGAAAATTGCTTGAATTTGAAGATTTTGGTGGGATTTATTTTCGTTTTCGCAATTCGATTTTCTTATGGAGCTACCAATCCTAATGATGGTAAGTCCGAATAAAGAAAGCTATTTATGTTGTTTGCTGGAAATAGGATGTGTTAAAAGAATAAGATATGGTAATTTCTAATTTTGTTGCATTATTTGTATATTAACAGAGTAACGCAGGCCTCAACTTCCTGGATTGTTTGACATATCAGTCTTTATGGATAGTTTAAAGATATTTATTGACCTGTGAAATTTAAGTAAAATTTCTGTGCATTATATAATATTTTCAATTTCTGTAGAATTGCAATTCATGAAAGCAATTTATGTTTTTAAAGTAACTGGACTGCACTTTTCTAGTTAGGTTGAGGAATCAGTTTCAACCATCTAGTGTAAGAAAGCGTGCAGTATGCTTGCTATATCTATTTGTTTATAGTTGCTCCTTTCATATAAAATATGCTTACTTTTTTCGTCTGGCATTTTATTACACTGGTTTAGTTGCTGCACTAAATAGCTTATATGTTGCGTTGGAATCACCTGCTCTACCGGGATGGGTTGCTTCTGGTGGAGACCCATGTGGTGGAGCTTGGCAAGGTGTCCAGTGTGATGGTGGTACAACCATAAGTTCAATGTATGAACCTTTCCTTGAATTGATTTTCCTGTGGATGTTCCATTGCGATTTAATGCTAAAAAATTCCTTTTTATAGAACACTCACTGGGGCTAATTTAAACGGAGAATTGGGTGACAGCTTAGGAACATTTTCTTCTATCAAATCAATGTGAGTACAACTCTTTCAATCCTTATTGCAGTGTACTTGAGTGCATATATACATGCATTGTCATGTGCTTGCACGAGCTCATCTTTTTCACGCTGATAATGGTAATTTTGCCATCATTTTGTGGCAGAGAACTAAGTAACAACCTTATTAGGGGTAGCATTCCGTCAGAGCTTCCTGCTACATTACAGAATTTGTACGTTCTATCATTTTCTTGAAAGTAACTGAAATATAATTGAGAAACCGTTGCATGCAGCTGGTACCTTGGCTCTTTCGCTTATTCAGATGCCTACTAAAGCGAGATTATGATGGTCTTTCTTTACCTTTGTCAGTTTTCTTTCAGATAACAAGTTTACCGGAAGTATACCTAGTTCTTTATCATCTATAAGTCAACTATCAGCTCTGTAAGTTTTTTTATCCGTTGTCTTGTACCCTGAGTGCCTCTTGACTATTTTTAGCGTCATTTTGAACTACGATCGGTGTTTGTTTCAGGTCTCTAAACAACAACGAATTAACTGGCGAAATTCCAGATTCCTTTGAAGGCTTGACCGTTTTGGTTAATTTGTATGATCCCTTTTAAAAAGAAAAAAGCTTATTTATTCGCACAATTAGGTTATCATGTTGTCAACAACTTATATGGGATTTTGTATTTGTTCAGGGATTTTTCTAGTAACAATTTGAGCGGGCAGTTGCCCCCTTCACTAAGAAATTTGTCATCGCTTACTACACTGTAAGTAATTCAACTTATTTAGATTGGTCATGTTCATTTTGTCTATGTAAATGAAGCTGACCTCTTGATTTCCAGTCATTTGCAGAACAATCAGCTTTCTGGAGCTCTTGATGTTTTACAAGATCTTCCCTTAAGAGATTTGTACTCTTCTTAGCTATAATCTATTCATGTATCATTTATATTTTCTAAATCGACCTCCATTAGTTTTTCTCTTTTCTCTCTCTCTTACCAACAGAAATATAGAGAACAACCTGTTTTCTGGACCAATACCAGCAAAGTTGTTGAGCATACCCACTTTTAGGTAGGTGCCACTGTTTAAAAACTCTAATTAAATCCGAATGTTTTACTTTTGAATTTTGTCAGAAGCCATGTGGGCTTTATACGACTCATGGACTCTGTAGGCTATTTATGCATATTGTTTATTATATCTTTATCTTGTTCATCTGTGGGTGGCATATCAAACTGTGCTCTCAGTGGGCATGACATATGGATTATATGCCTATATATGACGTAGTTTGTTATGATTTTTTACTGACACCTAAGAAACTTTGAAGCTTGAAGTAATTTTAGAAAGCAACGAGGATGTGTGTGTGTGGGGGGGGGGGGGGGGGGGGAGCACATCCTTCACCATTGAATGCAATCAGCCTTCCTAGTGTAGTGTAGGCAGGGTTGTTTGTGATAGACCAAGATACATTCCATAGTTATTGATCCGTGTGCTCATTTTTTTGAGTTTTAATTTGATCGAATTGCTCGTTGGAGTTTAATGGGTTTTGATATCATATTAAGTGGTTATTTGACAACTATTAATTTATTTTATGATTTGCTACATGATCATTTGTTTACACATTCACACAATAAAATATTTCACACGTAAACCAAAAAATTTTCTCTACTTTTTATCCATACATTCTCCAAAAAATTACTATTCAAACTCTTTTTTCTACAATAATGGTTGTCAAACAGGCTCTAAGACTTGGGTTTCCATTTTAAGGGTTCAACATTATTAAGATGAGTAGTCAAATCCCTTATAAAGTAGTTTATATTTTCATATTTATTCGATGTGGGATTTTATCCTTTAACATTAATAGGTCCTTGATATTATCTTGCATATATGAGTCGCAGGTTTGTTATTGCATTGATTTGATGCATGTATTATTTCCATACTTGGGCTTGTAGGTATTGTATATATGTACTGCTTTACCAATGAATAAAAGTGTGCAATTCATACTTCACCTTCACCAAAGCTGTCGTTTATGGTATCAGAGCACAGCTTTTTTGTTTACTTTGGCTGCTAAGAACGCCTTCATGACTACAGTTAAAAATCAAACATGGATTACTGAGAACACAAGCAGCAAGGTTTTACAGGTTTATAAGGGGATATATTTGATGCTTGCCATTTGATTGTTTTCTGTAGATGGATTCGAGGAATCATTTTCTTTGATTAAAGAACTTCTTCCAGCTCGTATTAGTGATCCAGAGATACATGATTTCTGGTTCTTTTTATTTTTTTGTTATTGTCCAATTTCTTCTGGGAATTGTATTTGACACAAGATTTAACTCTGTGGAGTAGTTATTTTATCGCTGTCACTATTCATCAATTTTTATGTTCTGGCTTCAGCTTACTTGACTACCAAAAAGTTTTAATTTGCTTTCTCTAGAAAGGATAATGGCAATGTAATTAGATTAAACCATACATATCATGCGACTTCCCACATTCTATAGGCATGCTTTGAGGATGCTACCATCTTTGCTAATACATCTCATGATGGAAAGCCTGTGTTCATCTAAAATTATTGGTAACATTTTAGGAGGAATAGTAGTGGGTCCCAAGTAATTTATGGATAATAAATGGGTAGTAGTCATGAATGTGTAGTTGAAATTAATATTTAACTTTTACTGAAAAAGGAAAGAAATTTATTAGTAAATTTTTAGGAAACACGAACAGAGGCAAATTATACTTTTTCTACTGCCATATTTGGTAAAAGAAAGGAAGGAGGAAAGGAAGTATAGAGGAGAAAGAAATAGCAGAAGAGATAGAAAAGTGTTTTATTTTTAATTTAATGTGATACCTATTTTTTTTGCATGTATATGTATACGTACTTTGGTTCAGGTTAGCCTTGTCCTTTTAGCGCTTCCCATCTCCACCTTCTCTTTCCCCAGTTTGGGAGGAGATGGGAAGCAGGCAGGCTGGCCAATGGCTATGTTACATCTTTCATTAGGACCCAAGCAACTACGTGATGTATACTGTTGTATCCTTTTTCTATTTCACTGAATAAGTACACAATGTTATATGCATCTGCTCACTAAATTTAGTTTGTAACATACAGGCAAGCTGGGAATCCATTCGACACCAGTATTGCTCCATTACCTCCACCAGCTGCTACTGGAACACCACCACCAGCGGCACCATTTTTCTTGGGACCGAGTTCTGAACAAACACCACCAACTTCTGGAAGCAGACCTGGAAAACAGGCTGATGGGCCTTCTGCTACAAAGGAATCAAATTCTGTAAAGTCAATAAGGTCTTCAAGGATAAAAAGGATAGTTTGGATATCCATTGGAGCAGTGTTGTTGTTCATAGTATTGGTATTAGCAATCGTGCTTTTTGTGCCAAGATGTCTCGAAAAAAGGCGAGAAACTTTCAGAACTCCAAAGCGGCATGAGATAGCTCCATTTACTAGCACCCGAGAGAATCATAGAGATGGCGGTTCCTTGGTCCAACCTAGCAATGACAAAGAGAAAGGTAATTCATATTATTTGGCTTTTTCTCGCCTCTTGGTAGATCATACTATTTATCTAGCATCGTTGTTTTCCATGTCCGATGGATTGTATTAATTCTGTAAACAGCTCCAATAGTGGCAGTTGTGAGGCCAAATGAAGAGAATCAACAAAGAGAAGTGGGTTCGGTTCCCAAACCATGGAGTGAGCATGGGGTGAATAACAAAAAGATGAGTGGAGCACCTAAGCTGAATCATCATGAGATAGACATGAATAGATTTGAAACAGATTTGATGCCGCCGCCGCCGCCTCCTCCTCCTCCTCCTCCTTTTACTCCACCAACATTTCTACTGCAAGAGAAAGTTATTGTAAAGCCAATTGCAGCAGCTGAAGCAACTGCAACGAATTCTTTGACTAGACATCTTCCTGCAACCTCTGTTAAGGCTTACACAATTGCATCTCTTCAGCAATATACCAATAGCTTTTCAGAAGAAAATCTTATTGGGGGAGGAATGCTTGGTAATGTGTACAGGGCACAGCTTCCTCATGGAAAGGTACGACTTACAATAATTCATTGGGGCATGAATAATATGAATTTTATTTTCCTATTGTACCTTTCTCTTTAGTTTCCGTATTTGTTCTCTTTAAGCCTGTTTGACAACCATTATTTGGGTAAAATGGAGTTTTGAATAGTGATTTTTTGAAGAATGTGTGGTTAAAAAGTAATGAAAAATTTTAGGTTTACGTGCAGAGTATTTTATTGCTTGTATGTGTGGTTGAAAATGAGTGTACAAAAAAGAGTTTTGAAATAATGGTTGTCAAACAGGCGCTAAATATCAGTTAATGCTCCTTTAGAAGCTATATAATAGTCCAGCAGTTTTCTTAGCTGCAGAGAAATGCCAATATTTCGTGTCCATGAATCGATTCCCATGGATAGGTTTCACCCACATGCACGTTCCTCTTTCTGTCTGGCGAATAATCTTTAACTCAGGGGCACCAGAAAGCTTGTGCTCTGTTCTTACAGCTGGTCTTTTTTTATGCTTCTGTAGTTGCTTGCTGTCAAGAAATTGGACAAAAAAGTTGCCAACCAGCAGAAGGATGATCAGTTTCTTGAGATGGTTAACTGTCTTGATAAAATTCGCCATGCTAATGTGGTTGAACTCATGGGCTACTGTGCAGAGCATGATCAAAGGCTTCTCATCTATGAGTATTGCAGTAACGGAACATTGCTGGATGCTCTGAATTCTGACGATGAATTTAAGAAGAATTTATCTTGGAATACCCGCATCAGTATGGCTCTTGGAGCTGCAAGGGCTTTAGAGTAAGTCAAATGAATACCACATTTTCTAACCAGCTCGTGGTTCTGTGTTCTTAACATCTACATGTAAACAAAATTGGGTTGAAGTTCTGGTTAGCATGAACGAATAAAATTTCCCTCCAGTAATTCTGCATTAAACAATGTTAGCTTCCCTCTCCCTGAATGACAGCTATCTTCAGAACATATTTTTCTAGATGTTAAAAATAGTAATATTAAACATGATTAACACATAAGAGAACAGATGTTAAACTGAATCAATCACTCTCATTAGTTCTATATTGAAGTTATAATAGTCAGGTGGATTTAACAAAACATGTAGGCTGTAAAATGCTAGCACTGTACTTCTGTTAATTTTCTTCCCTCCTCAACTCCTACTTGGTGGGTCTGTCAGTGTAGCTTGTACACTAACACGCTTTTATTATATTCTGATATATACACTCATGTAGTATCAAATTGTGTTTTTTTATCATGAAGGTATCTGCATGAGGTCTGTGAACCACCTATTATTCATAGGAACTTCAAGTCCGCCAATGTTCTCCTTGATGATAAACTTGCTATTCGTGTCTCCGATTGTGGTTTGGCTCCTCTAATAGCATCAGGAGCTGCGAGTCAGGTAACCCGTAATTTTAGCATCTCAAGGAAATTTGTTCATTGAATACACTGATATTACCAAAGTTGAAAATGCCTTTTGGAAAATCCAAATTAGGTTTAAGGGTTTTTTGAGATGCTTAATTGAACTGCATTAGCAAGTGAATTGAAGTTGAGATTTGAAGCCTAAAGTTTAGCAAAATCTATTAATATGAATAGCTCTTATGAAACATTGTCTCATGCTGTGATTACCAGTCCATCAATTGATTGCCTTAATCCCCATACACAATCAACTTTGAAGTCGTAACATTGATGAGTACATCATGATGGATAATGGGAAATTATCAATTTGTTGATAAGAGGCACAAATATGTAGATGAAAAATATAAGCATGAAATATGTAGTGGAGTTCCAATTATTCAAGTAGCTACAATTTTATTTTTCTTTTGGGTGTCCCAGTAAGTTTTTTGAAAGCGAACTGAATGGAATTGTTACTTTCAAAAAATCTTGCTGAAAATCAAAGGAAGGTCCATTTTCCCACGTCGTTCATCGGTCAAACCAACTATTCTCTTCTCAAAGTAATAGATAGATCTTTTTCTAGTTCTTCTATCAATGCAATGAAAGAACCATCCCTTTCCGAACGAACTCCCCCCCCCCTCCCCCACCACCCCCCCAAAAAAAGATCCATGAGGTATGCAGGGAATTGTCAGCGAGACTAGAAGGAGCATGTTTTTCTAAGATTGAAATAAAAGTAAAAGAAATTTTTTGAAAAGTAAAGATTTTTTTAAAAAGAGCAATTTTTTAATTAAATTCCCGGAAAAGTAACTTCTAAGATTCACTACCAATGCTGTTTAATTGTTTTGAAAGTGTCTTTTGATTTTTATGTCCTATACTATGGAAGACCTCTATTTTACAGAGAATGTAAAAGCAGAAATGTTTATACCGTGTATATTTGTAGCATAATCACATCACAGGTGCCATAAAATATGAATACATCTCGCCTTAAATTTAAAATAGTTCTTTGTGGTAAATGCTTTACCTTGTTGCAGTCTTGAACAGGCACCTCTGCGAATGAACCCCCCCCCCCCCCCCCCCCAACCCTTTTTTTCCCCACTAACTGAAAAATAAAAAGGATCACTCACATATTAATTTTGATCTATCATCCTGATTAGCCAGGTTAATTTTAAGTTTGTGGTAAGATTTTTTATGTTAGTTAAGTTTGGCCAAAGGCTTGTGTATCTTTTCGTAGAAAATGTTTTTAGAATTAAACTACCTGAAAGTACACTTTAATGACTGTTCCTCTTCATTTCTCAGCTGTCAGGACTTCTCACAATATATGGTTATGGTGCTCCCGAATTTGAGTTGGGAATTTATACTTCGAAGAGTGATGTTTACAGTTTTGGCGTGGTGATGTTGGAACTCTTAACAGGCAGAATGTCATATGACAGGTATTATAATTGTTGAACAATCATTCTGAATTCTGGTGATATGTCCTTGTCTACCAGCTGCTTTATTTTCTTCTAAATGTGATTAGGACACGGATTCGAGGGGAACAATTTTTGGTCAGATGGGCAATCCCTCAGCTTCATGACATTGACTCTTTATCAAGGATGGTTGATCCTGCTCTTGAGGGAAAATATCCTGTTAAATCGGTGTCGCACTTTGCTGACATTATATCCCGATGTGTTCAGGTGAGTTGAATTTACAGTTACCTTTCTTCTCTCTTTAACGACTGACATTTTGCTTACACTATGAGAATTTGTTGTGCAGACGGAGCCAGAATTCAGGCCGTTGATGTCTGAAGTCGTGCAGGACCTTATCCAAATGATTAGGAGGGAATCTCCGAATAGATCAGGAGAGTAATTCTAAAAACAGATCATTAGAAACAAAGAATCAGCTCTCAAATTCCTGCATCGGCTTGAGATTACACTGAACCAAAAAAGCAAGCTGCAAATTGATTCCTCGACTCTTAACATAACTTGAAGTTCTCGTGTGAAGACCGCTCTCAAGGACAGATTTTACAGTAGCCAATTCAAAAGATTCTTGATCACCTTGTCAATTAATCGTCGTCCTAATGTTGTTCATTACAAGATTATTTGATAATTACTGATGCTTAGTAGTGAAACCAGTGTGAAAGTAGATGTAATACCCAGAACCACACTACCTATGTTTTGATTTTATTTACATACACCCATTTCAATTTGCAAGAGAGAGATAGAGATCTGAGATCCAACTTAATTAAGTTCGATTTGCCTGGAACTCGTATGCGTGCGTATAAACTCTATAAATAATATATTTTGGTGAGAATTGAACTGTTATCATTTTTTTCCCGTCGTGGTGTGGCTGGAGGTCATTATTATGCATATTTTTGTGAATATTTATGCTCCAGTAATGGATTTTGTTAATCTTTTTTTTTTCCTGATGATCAGCAGGATTATTCATTCTATTATCTAAATCGTTTGTTCAAATACTATGCTATATACTCTGATTTTCGTAAGAACAATTTTCTGGAGAAACAGAGTGAGAAAACATGTTGAATGGTGATGTTTTTGTTTTAATACTTCCCATGCCTATTGATATCTGCAGTTACAATTATTGTGTCTGATTGACTTTATTTTTCATGAAAAATGTCATTTTTAACCAAAATACCTACTTTTAAGATGATTGATTGACAAAAAATGTTTTCAACTTTTAGTCACGTGACCATATTTTTCTCAAAAATAAGGAAAATATTTTTATTTTGGAGATGTGGTTTTTATTTTTCAGTTAATTCTCTCCTCTCTCTCTCTCTCACACACACACACACATTTATCCACCAATAAAAAAAAATGGACCAAATTTAATATTTTCTAGGTTAAAAATTAAATCAATCAAACACATTTAATTAATATTTTTCATACATTTTTTTTTTTTTTTTTTTGTCATATAAATTTCATACTCGCAATCAAACACACTTATAGATTTTCTTCAATGACTAATACGTGAAAGAAAAATTCTTGGCATTCCAAATGAGATTTGAAAAATATTATACAGTAGAATCTCAATAATTTAATACCCGACAAATAAATAACTTCAATTATATAATATTTTTGGTCAACCCGACTTGAGAATAACATGCTAACTTAATAATTTGGTAAAATTATAAGATGATGCATTTTATAAAATTCATATAGATCCCATGTAATATATAAATTAATAATTTCATTATACATAATGTTTATGATTCGACTATGAGTCATTCTTAAAAATGACTCTATCATTATTTGTTTCTTCTTGAAATTGATGTCACATTGAATCTCATCTCTAAGTTTTCTTAACATAGTAAGAAGTTTTGATACGATTATCTGACACCAAAATAATATTCGATGTCATCACCGCTTTGAGAGCATTTTCGCAAAATTAGCATCATAATAGAACTATCATCTTCGACTTCACCATCTTGATCATTGTTCATGATGCTCTCAATTATTTGCTCGTCGACCAGCATCTCAAGTAATATCATGATAAATTAATAAGTTATTAATAAAAAAAAAAAATTAATTTATCGATTAAATAATATCTCCATTTTTTGTAAATAAATTTTCACGATCTCAAGGATATTAATTTGTCTAGGTTTTACTGTAGTCTTTGAATAACAAGATAAGGATGGTTAATTTTATATTAGGACAATTTATTAGATTTTGAATTGAATAAAAAAACTTTTTGTGACGCTGGTATAAAAATCACACAAAATGGCTAATGTCACTATTTTAAAGAGTAATGTTATTTAGCACTTCTAAGTGCTAAACGCTAAGAACTAAGAATATTTAAAAGAGATTATTTATTTTTAGAAAGCACATTTTATCATTTGGAAAGTATCTATAAATTTAGAGTTAAAATTCAAAAGTACTTCAAAAAAATTCTTTATATTTAATACTTAATTTTACTACTTCCAAAAATTATTTATTATTTTTCTCTATTTTTTTTTTTATTTTAACTAGTTTTTCTCTAGATTATTTTATTATTTTCCTACAAAAAAATTGAAACGCTCTGAATGTATTTAATTATAGAGAATGAGTTAGGCTATCAAATTTTAAATTAAAAATGTTAATTTAACAAATCTCTTGGAGTATGATTTTAAAAGTTAACTTTTTAAAATAGAAAGCATCTCATATATAAAGAGTCGCTTGAAAATACTCTAACTTAAATGACAAGAAAGTGTCATCTTAAAAGTAGAAAAATAAGTCACATTTAAATGACTTATCATTTGCAGCCACCTAAATTGGTGTTATAACACTAGGTTTGCTATATAGTATGCTCATGACAAAATATTTCTAAAATCACTGACCACGGTGACCTCCCCATTGTGGTGAGAAGGATGTAGGTCTTGGCATTTGGCAACCAAGGGTCCAAAAATATATGAACCGATTGGCCATCCCCTCGCTACCGCAGCCCCAGGGATAGACATTATGGGGTTGCATGGGGTCATGTGACCCCCAAACTTTTGGGCATTTTTAAAAATTTTTTTTCTAAAAGATTTTTCTTTGTTTTTGTTTCAATTTTCAAAATTATTACGTAAGATAAAGTCGAAATATTGTATTCTTAATGTCATCTTGAAGTGTTTACGGTCTAATTTTCTACGTCGTTAATAAAAACATGAAATGGTCAATCTTAACAAATGTTATGATTTGTCAAAGTAGATCATTTCAAACTAATATTTCGATAATTTCAATAACATGTTAATTTTAAAAATTCTTCAATGACCGTATGCTAGCCAAATCTACAAATCGCCTACATTATCTTGAAACTTGTTTTTAGAACTATATCATAGACATATCGAATAATCCAAATAGACATTGTAAATAGTTAAAGGAACAGTAAACGCGAGACTTTTTCAATTATTTCATTAACATTGATTTTTTTATTCGACAAATTTCTCAACATTATTTACATCATTTTATTAGGAAATTTTATGAGGTATGAGTCGTATGACATAAAAAAAAAATCAAAAATTTACATAAAAAAAGTCATACCCCATGTAAATTTTTGAATATAAATTTATATGAAGTATGAATTTTTTTTTTTAATGTAAAATTTCTCACAACTTTTTTGAAGTTTAATTGTGCCCTCTAACTCAAAATCTCTCCACGTCCGCCACTAGTAGACGCTACTGAATTAGCTCTCAGCACCAAAGAATACTCTATACAGTTGAGTCATCTTCTAACTGAACGAATCATAAAGTCATCCCCAAGGTAATGGATTTTGCTACACGTACATCGACATTGACACACCGGTGTACACGCCCATCCCCCACCCCTCAGGGGAGGGGGCACACTTTTTTTATTAGGCATGAATCCCCTTATTGTGAGGGACATGTACATTGGCATACAAATAGCATAATTTCGAGGTAATACTTCTTTTTCAAAAAACCCTTCCCACCAAAGAATCAAGGTGTTGTAACAACAGCCAAGCCTGCTTGGCCACCAAGGCTTTGTTAAAGAGTTCAAGGTCGTGAAAACCCAAGCTACCCGACTACAGGGGCCTGTAGAAGCTCAGTGAGGATGTACACCTGTAGAAAAGTCCCTACCATTTCAGCAAGAATCCCATCTTGTCTGTGATTTTGATTAAGAAATCACTCAATTCGGTTATAAGCCTTGCTCATATATAGTTTTAGGGCAAAAAATCACCTACGGCCACTGTATTCCAGCTCATAAAATGGAGATATTCAAATGTAAAATGGCGTTATCAATATTCAGTTTCCCTTGTATAAAGGCACTCTAGTGCTCAGAGATGATTGAAGACCTCGCTTGATCCAATTTGCTACACAATCAATTTGTAAACAACGGTACAAAGATTGATCTATCTCAAGTCAGAAATTGCTTCTGTGAAGCTTTTTTGGGAATGAGAACCGTTAGTGCCATTTATAGACTGCAGTGATCTGCCGTGATTCAAAAACTTCCAAACAAACTTTTGTGACTCTAGAATCCAACAAATCCCAGTGTTGATAATAAAAAACTGCATGAATCCAGTCTGGCCTCGGAACTTTAAAAGACGCATTCTTCGCTGAGGTTGGGTCTTCCGTTTCTTCACAGGGACATCAGGGTAGCTGTTCAGTCTCCACTTCCTCCAGCCCGAAGTCCCTATCCTAATCCATCTCTTCCTCAGGGGTGAGCCTTGATGTCACCCCCGTTGAACCTGCTTCCAACTGCTCTTCTGAGGGCTGGGTACTATTAAATATTTCTAAGATAATCAGTTGAACTAACACCACTTCATCGAGATCACCAGCTCTCCATCCCCAGGAACACACACATCATAAATCAAAACGTAACTCAGCAATAAACAACAAAATAATTTAATTAAACGAGTGGGTTTTCTCAGCATTGTACATTTCTTCAGGAATGTTAGAATTCACCAAAAATGAGAAACATGAGCTGCTATTATTATTATTATCAACCCAACTCCTTCCAGGTGTTTTTGTGACCCCTTTCTTCTGCATTCTGCTCCAAATTTTTTGAGCATCATTCCACCGCCCAACTGCTCTGTAAACATTAGCTAGAAGTACGTAGCTCAAATGATAATCAGGTCTCAATTCCATCATTTTCTTAGCAATGCGTTCTGCAACAGTAGGATTTGTACTTGTTGTACAAGCACCGAGCAAAGCAGCCCAAAGAGATGAGTCGTTACTAAATTGCGATTTTTTTATTAAATCTTCAGCTTCTTCCATCTCCCCAGCCCGGCCAAGGAGATCAACCATGCAACTATGATGCTCAATTCCAGCTTTAATCCCATAATCCGTACTCATTGAGACGAAGTACTTGCGACCTTGATCAACCAAACCATTATGGCTGCAAGCAAAAAGCACGCCTATGAAGCTTATATAATTGGGCTTGACACATTCTTGAATCATTTCGTTGAATATCCTCACCGCTTCTTCACCCCTACCGTTTTGAGCAAATCCCGAAATCATCGAGTTCCAAGTAATAGAATTTCTAATAGGCGTCTTCTTAAAAATCCTATATGCAAAGTCCACGAAGCCACATTTCGCATACAAATCAACTAAAGCTGATTCAACTACAACATCTTTCCAACCACCTCTCTTCAGATACTGGCAATGTACCTCCTTTCCGAGCTTCACAACTGACAAACCAGCACAAGCACGTAGAACTGTACCAAAACTATAAAGATCAACCTCCATCTTTCTGAAAAGCCGAACAACGGTTTCAAACGCGCCCTTTTGACAATATCCCCCAAGCAATGCACACCATGAAACTGAATTCTTCTTCTCCATTTGATCAAACACACTCCGGGACTCATCCACTAGCCCACATTTAGCATACATATCCACTAAACTACTCTCGACAAAAATATTGTCCTTACAGAACCCACTTGTAATGACCTTAGCATGAAGTTCTTTACCTTGCTTTAACCTACCTAAATTTCCCAAAGCAGTCAAAACACTACCAAATGTATACCCATCCGGCGAAAACCCATTATGCCTATGCATAAAATAAAACAATTGCAAAGCCTCAGCATATAAATCATTCCTCGTGAGGGCAGAAATCACTGAAGTCCAACAAATAAAGTCTGATTCGAGCATTTCATCGAACACCTTAAGTGAATCACCTGGCTCGTTATTCCTCCCATACATATCAATCAAGGCGCTGATAATCACATTGTTAAATCCAAAACCAAATTTAATTACAACAGCATGTAAACATCTCCCCATGTGCAACTCCCTGATCTCTGCAGACGCCCTGATCACGGCAGATAAAGTGAACGCATTCGGCTCAATGCCAAAATCAAGCATATCCAAATACAGCACAATCGAATCTCTGGGTTTTCCCACGCGGATGTATCCCGAGATAATCGAGGTCCAAGACACAACATCCTTATAATACAACCCATCAAAAAAATTTCTGGTGTCGGAAAAGTTGGAGCACAGTTTGAAGTAAAGAGAAAGAAGGCTATTACCCACAAAACGGTCGGTTTCTAGGCCAGATTTGAGCATATAGCAGTGAAGCTGTAGGCCGAGGGTAAATGAATACGCTTTGGTGCATGCTTGAATAATTGTGGCGTATAGGATTGGCTTTGAGGTGATAATGTTTTGGGAGTTTATGGAATTGAGGAGTCCAATGGCATCAAAAACGAAGCCACATCTACACAACTGAATAATTTGCGATGGTATGGATGTTAGGTGCCGACTGTGAGTGAGAGAGGTGTACCGTTTCAAGAAGAGCCTCATGAATACTGAGAGCGTAAAATGTCGTAGTCTTCAATTTTAGCGGTTCTTTATAGAATGGCTAAAATTTCATTTGCGGTCACTGAACTTTCAACATAACTCAAATGGATGGATCAACTTTAATTTAATTCAAATTTCATCGCCTGCCATCTCCTAAATTGATGAAAATTATTTAATTGATAATTATAACCACAATAGATCTCGTATTCAATCACGGCGTTACATACCATTTTAACATTTTAACCTTTTTGTCCAAAATTTGTATTATCTAATATTTGCAAGTTCAAGTTATTAAATAAAATATATGTTTTTTTTCTATTTTTACCATTTTGAAATTCTTATTTGGGAAAATTGCAGCAACAGTCCCTAATCTTTTACTTTTTATAAATTTTACCCTAACATTCACTTTGTCTCATTACTCAACAGCAGTCACGAGGTGAATGTTAGTTCAATTATCACGACTATGCACTCTCTCTTGAATATTTTTTTACCAATATCTCTTTTGAAGGTAAAAGTAGCTTTCACATCCACAAAAGATGCCACATAACCAGAATTAACAAGACTTCAATCAAAAATGAAAGAATTAACATCTGATAGGTGAACTGAAAATTCAATTTAAAGAAGAAAAATAATGTAAAAGCTCAATTAAAATGAGCTTGGATTCGATTAATTAATGATAGCAAGAAGATGTCGCGATAAATCAGTATAGAAGAACGCTAACTGGCTGGCTGGCTTAAGCCTCCTCGGCATTCTTCATGAAGTCTGAGCAGGTTTGGCAGCCACAGTCAGAGAAACGGCAAATTTCACATCCAAAACACACACAGGTAGTGCATCCTTTGCACGTTGGAGAGCGAGTGCAGCCCCTGTACACTCTGCGGCTTGCTCGTTCTTCATCATCATCACACGTAATTCTGATACGTTCAAATGTAGATAGATCAATGGCAGTATATCTTATATAGGCCAAAAGACAAAAGTAAGTTTTAGCAGATAAAAGTGGAGGATAGGCAGACCACTCCTCGCTTTACACGTGCTAGATTATTTTGGATTGCTTTACACAAATATTCTTCATTTCATCGGGTCATCACATATAAAAGCATATGCACTTCTAGGAGCTAGAGAAACCAAAACTTATAGACTTATAGTTTCTGGAAGAAGCATTTCAATCACTCTACCACCCAGTCAATTTTGCTCTACTTAATCCTCTGTCATGGCAGCATATCTTCCATGCTAAGGATTCCAGTCTACAAAAATATGATTCATAAAATCTTTTTGTACACTAGAAATTTGTGCAGTCCCTCCACTTCATACATGCACCAGGAAAACACAAAAACAGCAACCATTCACAGAAGAAAATCAAAACTACTAGTTTATGACTTTCAAATTTTGTTGATGATAAACTGGTAAAGAGGAAACACAACACAGGTTAAAGCTAGAAGATGGTAACCGAAGTAGACTATTCCGCAAAGATAGATGGAAATTTTGAGGGGGAACTATAATTGATCTCACCGACAATCTCATGGAAAATATTCTTACATAACTTGCAGGACGCGCTCCAAGAAGATTCTTTAATAGATAAATTTATCGAAGCTCCGAATTCCAATTAAGAAAATGAAGAAAACAAATTTGGAGACTCACTTTTAGCAGGTGGGTTTCGATATTTAGTCGGTCCCTTCGTGACAGAGCCAATCAGAGGAACTAAGAAAAGGTTCCCTGGAAAATACGTTCAGTCCTTGGTGTGAATTATGCATGACTCGTAAGAAGTCACTTCATGATAAGCTACCATCCAGTGGGTCAAATACACTTATTTTCAATTGTAGCACACTCATTTCAGGTCAGTTTGGCCATTGGGTATTAAAAAAGATCCGCAAGGAAAAACATTCCCATGAGTTTAAAAGGCAAGGCTACGTCATCGTATAAACTATCTAGACTTTCTAAGGTGGTTCCTGATGTATCATGCATGCAATACCATACTTAGTGGACATGTTTTCACAGTTATATTTTGCATTGTAGTCTGTGTTAAGATGATGGACCTACTTAAAGGTTTGTGCAAGCTTTTGTATGATGGGTCGATTGTATGCTGGATCATGACTGTGGTACGTTGGATTCATCACTATACGGAAACCCAAAGTCTACAACCAATAATTGATCATCATGATGGTAGAGTTTTTTTGACAACTTCACCTTTAAAGTAGATGATTCCCATATGCCTTCCCTTTTAACCAGGAAAAGGCTTGTATACCAATTTGTTTAGATCAGTGCTTCCTACCTTCATAAATTGTACAGGATATACTTTTTACCTCTTGACAATATAAAATTGAGAATCTAAACCTTTCTAACATATCCTAAATCTAAAAAATATATGCAACACCTGAATTTTCTAAATTTTTTGAATTGTGTTGGGTGTAGTACGTATAAGAGTGTGATGATGGAAATGATATTGAAAATATTATACATAGCGGGGTATGACAGTTATGTTTACTATTATATTGTTTAAAATTTTGGCGTGACAAGCACATTACATTCTTTTGCCAACATCAATGCTTGTATACCTTCCTTCTTTCAGGATGGTTCTTTCTGATTATGTAGAGAAAAGGTATTTCAATATTGGAAATGCCTATCCTCTTTATTGCTGCCACTTTTTATCAAGTAGGTGACTCTTTTCTCCTTCATTGCTTCATCATGTATAGCCCTTTATTGTGGAGCTTAATTTATGCTAAAACATTTTAGGTCTCCATTTCTCATAAATAAAATTTCACTCAGTTCTCTATTTAGAATTCCAGATATTGAATTTTAACACTTCAATCACTTAGACTAGTGGTTCGGCCCAGTGGGTTGATATCAGACATGCAACAATTATAGAGATGCGTGTTTCTTAAAACAGATGGTGACTTCAGACATCTTATTTATGCAGCACTTCGCAAGCATCAAATAATATACAGCTATTAGGATTGCTCAGTATTCACATAATAAAATTTATCTGTCTCTCTCTGTAGAATTTAAAAGTTTCAATCCATACTTCTGGATAGAATAGAAATACTAAGGCTATTGGGTTGTCATATATAACAATCTCATCAGTTCAATTGATACATTGATGATACTTGATAGAACTGTAAAATCAGTTTTTTTAATACGATTCCTCATATTAGTCATCAGCAGCTCACTCATCTGTTGAAGACATATTTCTTTGAAATACGCAAACCGATATATTCATGTAATTTAAGAAACCCAAAAGACTTGAAATAAAAACTAGCATAGTACCCAGTTGAAGCCGGAAAAAAGAAGGATAAAATGACGTCATTTTGGTCTTTTATTATCTAATTGACAATACAATTGTGTACGGATATGAAGGATAGTAGAATATATAAAACATAATCATGAAACCCTTTTTACAATTAAACCACTAATTAATTCAATAAATCTGCAAGATTCGTTTTTTTTTTCTTTTCCTCTTGCAACTAAAAATGTGTTTAAGAGAATTGAGAACTTTAATTTTTGGCGATGGAGAAGTATAGTGAAAATAGCATTTTAAATGACAAATTTTCTTTATTGACAAGGTATAGTGGTCATTATGACGTGATGTCAATATGTCATATGGTATAAGAAGTTCAAGAATAAGATCAGAACATACTTGTCATAAGGCATATCTGAGCACTTCCAAGTTGCATTCAACAAAATGTCATGGTAAATCCGGCATTCCTCCTTGGAGCGGAGACGGAACCTGCGCAATTTGTTGCACTGACTGCATCGAATAAGCTCATCACGGTGACAGGGTTTCCCAGTTTGGGACCGGTGGGATCCATTGGCATTTTTTAATGCTTTATTGTAATATTTGAGCAGCGCAGTTTTAAATATTGGAACTTTCTCACCATCAACAATGACCCAAATATTGTTCTTCCATTTCCTGGCAGTTTCTCGTCCAGAATGCTTCTCAAATGCAGCGGGTGTCAATTTGTCTAACAATGCAATTATTTACTCAAAGCTCAGGGAAGTAACCCATCAAGTGAAGAAAAAAGAATAACATTATTTAGCAAATACAAAAATTACAGAATTTGAGATGCATTTGTCTGTAACAAGTACTGTTTTTTCTTGAGCATTTTTAGATGCAACATCAACAAACACATAAAATAGACACTGGAACTTGCAGAATGGACCAGCTAAAAGCAGTCTAATCTGAGCTTCTAATTTCCAGATTTACCATCCTATTAAATAAATCAGATGGCACTTTGTTCAATCAAAATATACACATTTATTTAACACATAACAAGGCATTACATTTATACATGCTTTGAATGATAACAATAACAGAATCTCTTGAACTTTAACAACTGTATTTGCTCATTTTAGCCGAATGCTATCCTACTAAGAAGGAATAGTCATTTGACAAGACTTTTCCAATGTAGCATTCTGCACAAACAAGCCTTAACTTCTAGGTGAGTCATAATCACATCCCAAAACAAAGTTAAAGCATTTCTATATCTTGTCTCAATAATCTAATATTTTGATTCAATAGGTAGGTCCAAGTGAAGCTTATTACCTATTCTTCTTTGCCAAGGGAAAGCAAGTATTCAGTTAGATTACATGTCAAAAGATGGACATTCATCAAGATAAGTAACTCCCAACCAATGAACAAGTATTCAGTTAGATTACATGTCAAAAGTCATCAAGAAAAGTAACTCCCAACCATTGAACCATATGACAAGTAAACTAGATACACAACCTAACTTCAAAAACCTTACCCAGGCCTTTAACTACTCATATGAGATTGGACAAAACAAGAACACATAAGCAGGCCTTATCCTTGACACTAACAATTCCTAAATAAATGGCATAGCTCATATTCAAGTTCAAATAACACATTTATGTCCTAACTTTACAAAAATCGAGGAAGAAGTATTTCACAAAAAAAAAAAAAACTGAAAAATAAAACACCCACTGAGCTCCATAAATGATGACATTAAGATTTCTGACTTCTGCAAAGAGTGCAACAGAACTCTGCATAAAGCACACACAAACAACAAAACCATAACTGCAAGCAAAGTATAATGCAGGATACTTTCTCTAAAGTACATGCTTCACAGTTTCATTCAATACTAAAAGATGCACCATTTTAATCAAAAACCACAAGACAATGTCTGAACCATATAAACAAGGTTTCAGACTGGGAGAACAATGACATATCAATTCATTTAGACAAATCAACATACACTTAACCTGTACAGACCTCCAATCCCTAACACAGACCCATAAACCACATCATTTCATGTTTAAACACAATCCCATTATACAATCTTCAAACACAGAACAAGCATATCATGCAGTCAAGGAGAATAGCCTTAGGTCAAACAACATTGCACATGATGCTTATGTACCTTCTTCCGTTTTTATACGCGCGCACGCAAATAGACTCAAATAGATAAATGATGCGTAGATGAATATATAAAAACCTTCTTGGCAACCAGGAGTGCATTCACAATGGATTTCAAGATCACCCGACGCGAAAACCCTAAGCGTTCCAACAGCGTCGCCGTAGGTATGGCTGGTGCACCCACACGTCACCTCCACGTAATCATCGCACCGTTTGAATCCAGTCATGTCTCTTACCTCATCATCGCTGAACAACATGGCTTGACCGTTCTCCATATTCTTTCGCTTTCTCACTTCGCTCATTCTCTCCCTCCCTCGAACGCCCTCTGCCAAACCCAAAAATCAAAAACAACTTAAAATAAAACAAACGCACAACATAAAAATGCTACAAAAAACAAAAACAGCCTAATAAAACAAAGGCACTGTCCGCCGCTTCAGTGCCTTTATCAGTGTGTGCGTGTATATACATTAAGATTGCATATTGGATAAACACTCAGGCAATGTACAAAAGAGTAGAAATGGATGGCTCAGAAGGAGGGATTGGGGGAATTGGCTTAGCAAGCACGCACCTGCCTGCAAAGAGGAGATCTGATAAAGAGAGCGTTATAAAGGAGGGTTTTTTAATAACGTCTGCGTGAGAGATATAAAAGAGTATTCATTTTGGGCTTTTGTTACAAGGGGAACAGATTGAGCTGGCGAAAGCTTACAAACATATGTCATCAATTGAATTGAATAGAAAAGGCGTGTGTGTGTAATTTCGAGGACTGTGTTTTTTTGGGGAAGATCAGATGGAAAGTGGACGAGGTTTTTCAAGACTGTACTTTGCAAAATTTGTAACACTATTGCTTCATTTGGGCACTGTTCATGGATGCTTTTTCTATCCCTTAAATTTAATTGTACGGTTGTACCAAACACGAGTATAAAGTGAGTCGAGTTGGTTAAACAAAAATATAGTTCGGCTTGAATGTTAGAATAATTTGGTTAGTGTTGGGTCGATCCACATGATTGACATGCTATATGGAGATAATCGAACATAGTTCAACGTCACGATGAATTCTTCATATACCTCTAGCCACAAGTATTGTCAATTAGTATATGATTAACTTTATTACAATGCAACATAGGGGAGTAGGTCTAGGGTGAAAGTGGCCCAATTCATTTTTGTCACAACTCAACTTGCCTTTGACATGACTCACCTTTCGGTCGAGTTGAGATTTATTGTTATAGGTAAATGACATGTTTGATATCTAGGTATATCAATTGTTGTTAGTAAATCAGAAGATGTCGTTTTGAATGTGATGTAATAACAAAAGTTGATGTTTTAGGTGTCAATATTAGAGGAAAAATAATTAAGGGAATAGTAGATCCCAACTCCGATTAATTACAAATCTATAATGTCTTGATGAGCCAATCATGGAAATTTTTAAAATTTTGTTTATATGTATTTTAAATTTGTCCAATTGATCTGTAAATTTGTCCAGAAGACGACGAAAGTGGGAATCTTACAAAATGTCATTAAATTCCTTAATAGAATCTTAATAAAGCTATTTTTGCATCAAATTTGCAGGATGTTTATTGCATAGTTTTTAGGGATAATTGCAGCAAAAACTCCAAACCTTTGAAACAGTAGTAAATTTTCCTCAAATTTTTTATTTGTTGCAGTCGTCATTCTTAACCTTTCCAAACATTTTAGGTAAAGCCATTTTGGACAGTTTTCATCTACAATTCTGTCAATTGATCAAAATTAACTTTGACCACATTTTTGATAATTTAAAAAGGGGCAAAAAAGTAACTTTTCATTTATCACGTTAAATAATTAAATTCAAAAATAAGAAATAAATAAAAGCACACACACAAAATCGTCTTCTCCCCTCTACACCCCCACCTCCACCACCACATGTATTTCCTTTCATTTTGTCTGATTTGAATTGAATTGCAAGGATCTATATTTATATTTTTTAGTTTTTCTCGTCCTTTTTGTTTGATATACTGATAGAGAAATAAAGAGGCGGAACTGGTGGGTTAAGTAGTCGAGGGCAAGGGCGGACTTGGGGGGTCCCTCAGGGTCAAGGGATCCCCCACTTTAAAAAAATAAATAAAATTTGCTTATTTTTTGTTTTTTAGTAGAAGATAATTACAAATTTTTATTGTGACCATCCAACTCAAATCGTTTGAGTCCGCCCCTGATCGAGGGGCTTCAAAGGCACCAATCATTGGTCGTAGAAGGATAGGGTGAGACTCCATTTTGTAGTTTTTGTTCCTCTTTGGATGTAATGAAATTGGGTTTAATTCAGTTTTCAAATATCTTATGGTGGAATTTTGGAATTTGCGACAAAATATTGAATGGTGTGTTTTCATTTTTCGAATCGGTGGTTTGAAGAGTTGAGTTGGTTGCACTCAGACATTTTCATTCATCTTATGGGTCGGTTGATTTAGGAGCATGACTCTTTTTTTTGGATTACGCGTCATTACTCACGCCTACACCTGTCCGTCCTTATGCCTTGGTGTGAGAGTAAATCGAGGGATATGCCCAAGTTGACCAGCGTCTGAGTGCGTTTCCACTGAACTACCCTAGATTCCCTTCTTTAAGATTCGAACTCGAAATGTGTCAGCTGCGTAATTTTTTCTCCCCCATCCTTTGCCAACTTGGATGTGCCTGTGGAGGTGGAGGTGACGGTGGTCAGTGTGGAATTTAGGTTTGAGGTGAGGGTGGGTCAGGGGTGAGAGGAAGGTGACGATTGTTTGTGTGTGTTTTTTTCCTTATTTCTTATTTCTCATTTTTCAAGTTAATCATTTAATGTAATAAATGAAAAGTTACTCTTTTGTTCATTTTAAAATATTAAAATTGTGGTCAAAATTAAATCTTTGGTCAACTAACAAAATTGTGGATGGACTGTCCGAAAGGGCTTCACCTGCAACATTTGAAAATGTTAGGGGTGACGGCTGCAACAAATAAAATGTTTGAAAAAAGTCTGGTAGCATTTCAAAGATTTGGAGCTTTTACTGCAATTATTCCTAGTTTTTATTAGAAAATGTAATAGTAAATTTTCGTATAAAGGAGAAAATAATTCAATAAAATGTATTAGAAATTTATGTAGAAACGAGAATAATTTTTGTAATAAATGTTCGATGTTATCTATAGTAGCTCAATCAACATCCAACAAAGTCGTCCACCATACGATGTGTTATTTGACGCCACATGGTTATCCATGGGGCTCTTAACAGCATGGCATGTGTGATAAGTTGTATTGAAAAGATGTGTTTTCGTGTCAATCAATATCAAAATGTTATTCACATTTGAATTTTTTTTGAATTTTGCTGAACGATGTCTCAAAAAATTCAAATTTTTAAACAAAGTTAATTATCTAATCAGGATTCACCTAACCATTTTAGCAACCACGCAAGTTTTTATTTTTATTTTTTATTATTATTAAAAATAATATATTGAATAATATTCACATGGTCGTGTCCAATACATATCAAAACGCATTAATGTCTCTATCGAAAGTCTATTTTAATGGCCAAGACAAACTTTCACCTAGAGCAGGATGATAGTCTCCAGCTTTGTTCGTTAGTATATCAATTTAGTCTCAATCCATAACAGTTACGAAAATGCGTACGCTTTTACACATTACATCGTTTCTTATTAGTGAATAAGAAAATACAAAGGGTTAATCCACGTGTACAGAAAAGAATTTTACAAAAGAAATACAGAATACTCTCGTGATATGAGGCTTACTGTGAAAAAATTATTGCCAAACACCCCCCCCCCCCTTCCCTCTGTGTGTCTTTTGACAGACTTCTTGTACATCAAGCAGGTTTCAAATACAAAAGTCTAATGTACCGATGTATAAGAAAATATGTTGATGCTGCCATCTTATTTGTTAAGTGTCAAAACTATATTGGAGGATTTTTTTTATTTTTTATTTTTTAAGAATTTCACAATCAAAGCAATCTATATATATTTTAAGAATTTCACAATCAAAGCAATCTAAATATATTGATATAAAAGTTTGAACTTTCCAACATGAATCTATACATAAAATGAAAGGAAGGTTAGGTGAGTTGGTCTGCCCATTTTATGAAAGCTACACAAATGTTTGCAATTAAAGAGCGAAGACTTAAATTGTAGGGGGAGAAAAATAATTAAAAAGGAAATAAACGAGTCAAAAATAAAAGTAACAAAAAAGAGAACATTCTCATCGTTAAGATTATTTTCATCATCACACGTTAGATAATGGTTCAAAAGTATGAATTTGAGATCGACCCACACATATTTTTAATTGATAATATAATATAACCGTTGTCTATTTCTTGTTGTAAAATAGGGTATACACACAAGGGGGTGGAGAAGAAACTAATAACAAAATGAAGAAACAAAAAGAACAACAAAAGAAACTAAAAGAAGAAGATGAAAGTATAAACACGTGATCGTTGTCCTTAAACGATATTTACTCCCTCTCGGATTGAATTTGATGCTTAAAAGGACTTTTGGCAAAATGGTTTGTAGGATTTATCAAACTTTGAAAAATGATTAACACTTAAACACTTAGTGAAATCATTCAAAACTCAATAACACAAAGGGAGTATGAATAAGAAATGAGAAATGAGAATTCTATTATTTTGGAATAAAATTTTAATCTCAAGTGTTGAGAATGTTTTTGATGTGATAATCTATCACATATTTATAGACATCAATCAACATTCACGAAATAGTCCCAAAATTAAATGAAAAATTGCATGATATTTTCCAAAGGCCACCACAATTCAAATAAAATGGACAAAAATGTTTAGTTAAAAATTCTATGAGGTCACATATAACAAATCTATGCGATCGCATAGATCATTCAATGACAGGGCCTACGACGCAAGCCCGCTTGGCCTATGCGGTCGCATAGGCCAACATTTTTGGCCTCTAGTTTCACTTTTCATTCCACACATCGTTTCACATATTTTTATTAATTTTGAACAACAATATTCAACATTTCTTTCATCCTGACTATCAAAGGACCTTTCGCCATCAAAGAGTCGAGAAGTTTTGCATACGCCATCAAAGAGTTGAGAAGTTTTACATACTATTTAACTTTTTTTTAAAGAGCTATCGGGTAAGAAAAGAATATAATCTTTTTGAGCCCCTTCCATAGATTCGGAGTCAAGACCCGTGCTGCCTTCACTTTGAGATTTGGATCATTCGCTGGTTAAATTCTCTCTGATCAAACTCTTCGAGGAGGTATACAAACCTTTTATAGGATCAAATATGGGAGTCTTGACATTTACCAATCAACAAAAATAAAAATAAAATAGAGGGATCTAATAGTAAATATCTCATAAATTTACATAACTTGGCATATTTGTTTGGGCTCCATTTTAGAAAAATACATTTTTCTCTTTATTTTTAATCTCACATTCTTCAATAGAATAATAGTACGCGTAAATCCAAAAAAAAAATCTTAATTTTTAACATATTTTTCAAAAAATCACTATTCTAAAATACATTTTCCCCAAAATCTATTTTTTAATGTCACAAATAGGGGCGTTAAGAAAGTAATAATTTGCAAGATATTTATCCCTTGTTTGATGCCCATTACTGAGAAAAAAATGAGTTTTGTAATGTTAATTTTTAGAGAATGTGTAGTTAAAAAGTAATAAAAAAAATATTGAAGTTACGTGCAAAATATCTTATTTTGCAAATGTGTGATTGAAAATAAGTTTGAGAAAAAAATGAGTTTTAAAATAACGAGAATCAAGCAGGAGCTTAACAGTGGTAAACTAGCTAAAAACTCTTAGAATATGTTTGATACACAATGAAATAGATTAAACTATAAACTAGTTACGATTGATAAAATTGGACTAGTTCCCAATGTTATTTTTTTCGATATCAAGCCTAAATACAAATTGATGTCAACCCACACGATGCAATTTATGAATAGGGTTGTGATTAGGTCGAGGTCAATGGCGATTCTTCCTAATCGCCTTATTGTGAAAATGAACTCGGCCCAACAAAAAGTTGTGTAGTTCGTATCAAAGGAAGATACGATCATGTAGCATAACGACCATCACAAAGTTTTATATTTTGATATACATTTTTCTTCATGTACTAATTATCACGCGAGAGTGGGAAATGAGAGTTCGTCAACCAATCTTGCAGGAAATCGGATTCACTCAAACGACTTCAGGTCTATTAATTTTTGAAGTATCAATCAGTATTTAATTTCTTTTTGTAGCGTACAATGTACTTTAATGAACAAGCAAATAAATATGTAAACTTGCAATATTTTTCTATCGGTTCTGCTATGTGTACAAAAAATGTGTTGCCAGAATTTCTATAGAACAAACTTGACCGTTTTCTATTGGAGAATGAAAAAAAAAAAAAAATGAACCAAACGGCAGCATCTGGAAAATTTTTGGCAGCAATTTCCCTGTACAATGGGAATTGCTGTATTTCTATAATTTAGTCTGTAGAGCATCGTGGGTACATATAACGTGTTTCAATAAAAATGGAAACTACACTATAAAGTTGTATTCTTGTATATCCATATGATAAATATTTTAGATTTGACTTTTTTGAGTTCCATTTTTTCAAAAATTGATTTTTACCACACATTTTTTTATAAAATAATTTTACACATAAATAAATTTTTTTCTTAACTTTTAACCATACATTCTTCAAAAAAAAATTATTTCAAAATACATTTTTTCTCCAAATTGGAACTCAAACAATGGCAGACTTGAATATAATTTTATTAGAATTTTAATTAAAATCCAAATAAATATTTTATTAAACTCAAATGAATTAAGTTTACCCCCTTATAAGTAGTTACAAACAGGAGTTTGGACGCAGGCAAATGCTTCTAGTTCATTGCCTCCGTTTGACCCCGTTAAATTAAATTTCATTTTTATTTTTTCTTATTTTCAATCACATAATTTTCCATAAAATAATATTACACGTAAACCAAAAAAATTTCCTTCTTTTTAACCAATCATTTAAAAAAAAAAAAAAAAAAACTATTCCACCCATTTTAATGTGAAAAAAATACCATTTATATGTTTTTTTTCTTTTTTTTTTTTTTTTTGGAATGGTACAGTGCATGGGAATTTTTGGTCAATCGATTTTTTCAGCTACAAACATATCATTGAAATTTTAATTTCATTTCATTTTAGTATCAATAATGATGCTATAACAACATTTGGCTCTTGTTTGAGTCATATTCCTTTGAAAAAACTTCATTTTTCAATAGTATTTTGACATCATTTCAACCACGCATTTTTTAATAAAATAATATTATACACAAATCTAAAAACTTTCCTTATTTCTTAACCACATTTTTCCATCAATATATTATTCAAAAATTTGTTATTCTTCCCAAAATGGGGCTCAAACAAGGGCTTAATATCCTCTTCTAGGGGACATATAATTTCTTGAATTAAACTACTTTGTCTGAAAATGATTGACATCATCTCATATGCGCGTGGATCTCGCGTGAATAAAAAAGTCCAAAAAAAGTGGGTCCCACCATTGTCAGGGTCGATCACCCCCTCTATCAACCATTTTCGATTACTATAGCATAGTTGTAATTTTTTACGAACTCTTATTGATATTAATTTGTCATGTTGTCTGGATAATGATATAAACTTGTGCTTTTAACATCAAATTTATGATATTAAAATATTGTCACACATCATTTTTGAAAAAAAAATCAAAGTCGATCTAAATCTAGGCATAAGTTTTTTCAAATCCTCCCTGATAACACATCTCACAGTTGGGGAGTACTTTCTTGAATTTTTTTATTTACATAGGTCTCACGTGGGCCTCACACATATGTGAGTATAGATAAATCAGAGTGTTAAGCTCTGTCTGGCAAAAGAGCTTAGGGCACGTTTGATACGGGGAATTTGTCATGGAACTAGGAAAATATTTTCCTAGTTCCTACTTTTGGCTGTTTGATTAGCCAAATTTGTCCTGAAAAATATTTGCCATTAATTTCTAATGTACAATCCCTTGAAGCACAAAAGTAGGAAAATATTTTCTTATGATTTTAGTGGGAAATTATTTTCCACCTTGTTGGGTTTTTTTTTTTTTTTTTTTTTTTTTTTTTTTATAAACTTTTTGGCAATAAAAATATATTCTAAATTCAATGATAAAAATTTTTATCCATTTAATTGACAATTTACATGAAAAACGAAGTCAAACGAACATAAAAATTGTATGAAAATATTTTTTTTTTTTTTTTTTTTTTACTTTTTGACAATCTAAACAAATTTTAATACAGATTGTAAAAAAATTATCCCAAAAAGTAACCATTTGCATGAAAAAAAAGTCAAATGGATTAGGTGGAAAATTATACCAATCAAACACCATTACTTACAATTCCTTCTAAAATAAATTCTAAACAAATCACTTTCCTGCTAAATATTTTATTTGTCATCCATTTTTCATCTTTATATAAAACGGATCCTTAATTCAAGGTTTTATGTCCTTGCCCAACCTTAGTTGGAGAATTTGACACTATCCCTTACATGTAGAATAGTAATTAAATATAGTATGGTGAGAAGAACATTGCCCTTGCCTCATCAATTACACGAAAAAGAGGAAATAGAGTTTTTGGAATGAACGCAAATATGGATGTAGTATCTTCACCACAAAGCGTAAAATTTATTTGTAGTCACTAAAGTCGCAATAAAACCTTAGTTGGGTAAAAATCTTAAATTTTCTCAATTGTGTCACTAAACTTCAATTTAATTTTAATTAGTTCACCACTCCACTCGTGTTCCAAATTGATTAAGAATTGCTTAATTGACAATCACATTGAAAAATGATACAGTTCTACATAATCGATTTGTGACATGTCAACTAACTACTACACCACGTCACAAAAGTATTATAATAAAAAAAAAATGCATTTGTCAACTAGGCAATTTTCGTCAATTCGATGACAATAAGTGACGAAAAGTGACCTTGTGAATTTGAAACAAAATTGTCTCAATTGAATTTGGGTCATGCTATACGTACAATTGTGGATGACAATGTTGATTGACAATCACACACATGGAAGGGGGGCCCATGACAAATAAAAAATCGTGGACCCCCCCTCCTGTGAGGACATTGTCAATCGGAATTGTCATCCCCAATTGTACAACTAATAAAATTCATTGAATTTGAGTCATACTACATGTACAATCGGGGATGACAATCACACACATGGAAGGGGGGTTTACGATGAATAAAAAATCATAGGTCCTCCCTCCTGTAAGGACATTGTCAACCGGGATTGTCATCCCTGATTGTACAACTAACAAAATTCATTGAATTTTGGTCATGCTACACGTACAATCGGGGATGACAATCACACACATGGAAGGAGGGTCCACGATGAATAAAAAAATCGTGGGCCCCCCTCCTGTGAGAACATTGTCAATCGAAATTGTCATTCTCGATTGTATAACTAGCAAAATTTATTGAATTTAGGTCATGCTATACGTACAACGGAGGATGACAATCCGGTTGACAATCACACACATGGAAGGGGGGTCACGATGAATAAAAAAATCGTGAGCCCTCCTCCTGTAAGGACATTGTCATTTTCGATTGTACAACTAGCAAAATCCATTAAATTTTCACTAAAAGTTGCAAAAGAAATTTGAATAAGACCCCCCCCTCCCCAAGCCTGGACAAGGAGCAGGGTTGAAGAAATTTATACTCTATTACAAACACAAGTCATCCACACAAATGGCTAATGTTTGTTAGGTTTATTCCGAAACAACGGTCAAGTATGAAAAAAGAAAAGAAAAGGGTCAAATATGAAAAAAAGAAAAGAAAAGAAAGAAAGATCTCCCACGCGTATCAGCAAAGTTGTCCTCAATTTTGTCAAATCATCATACTTAATCATCTGCAAATATTAAAATCCAATGATCAAACCACTTAAATAAGTTGCAAACCCACAAATTAAGCAACCATGTACGGTCCCCCATCTTTATTAGCCTCTCAAATCTGAACCCACCCGATTTTTCACTCTCCTGTCTGAATCTTGCAACAGCACCAGTTTTTCTCCACCTCTTTATTGTTAAGAGCCTTTCATATTTTAGTTTTTCTTCAAACTTCTGGCACAATAAACAAGAAAGAGTTTTTTGGAGATGCAAATCTGATTTTCTTGAATTGGCTCTTGGAAAAATTGAGTCTTGATAAAAACCCGTTTGCTGTTGTTTTAATTTAATAATTCTTTTGCCCTCCTTCTCTAAAACTCTATATAACTATTGGGTTTATGTGTGTTTTGGATCTGAATAAAGTTGAAGCTGCGACATCTATTCATTGCATGGGGAGAATTTAACTTCATAGGTTTGAATTTTGTACTCTTCAAACTTCGCTTTATTCGTATACTTTCAATCTGTACATTATTTTGGTTTTGTTCTTTACTGATTTATACCTTTTGTATATCTTCAATTGTAGCTCTTCGAATCACTGAAAAAAAAAAAAAAAAAAAAAAAAACTCAAAATAAAAGTAAAATTGGTGTCTTTTGTCGGTGGAAAATTTACAATATCTTGTACTTTTATTGTTTTTTCACTCTCCGTAAATCTTTTTAGTTTTCATGGGTCTCGTTTTTTGATAAGATCAAGGTTATCTATTGAGGATTAGCCCTCTAGTTTGCTCATTTGAAAAAAATTGAGGTAACTTTATAGTTGGTGAGAACTGCTGAGTATGAGGAAAAATGCTAATTATCAATCAGGAAGGATATTCAGTGACAGAAGGTGGAAAATTCCGTTCTTTGTGAGTTTGTTTGTGTCAATTACTCTATTTACTGCTACCATTTTTGGATTATACTCTTCATCGTATGGAAGGGATGAATTGCAAGTCGACATTGTTTCGTTTGAAAATTCTGAGGACTCGGATGGGTACTTTGTGGAATCGGATTTAATGAAGTCATTTAAGTTGAACAAGGCCTCTAAAACAGAGCCACCAAGATTTGCTTATCTCATTTCGGGTACTAAGGGCGATAGTCAGAGGATGATGAGGACATTGCAAGCGGTGTATCATCCAAGAAATCAGTATATTCTGCACATGGATCTCGAGGCTCCCCCACGGGAGAGGTTAAATTTGACACTGTCAGTGAAGAATGACCCAACATTTAGTGAGGTGGAGAACGTGCGTGTTATGTCGCAATCCAATTTGGTGACGTACAAAGGTCCTACAATGATTGCTTGTACCCTTCAAGCCATAGCGATTTTGTTGAAGGAGAGCTCGAATTGGGACTGGTTTATCAATCTAAGTGCTTCCGATTATCCTCTTGTGACACAAGATGGTCAGTTGACTACTCAATGCTCTACTTAATTATATGAAATGGTGTTCATTCATGTTATATTGTTGATATCTTTTATTTTTACTTATTGTGAAAGAGGTCTCCTCATCTATTCTATCCTGTCATTGAAAATGAAAATGATGGAAGTTATTCACATGGAATATAAATGATATGGCATGTTGCTGCACATGTACAACAAGATACAAGATCGTGATTTAAACCCTTTATTGAATCAGTAAATAATTACATTGATAGTATGCAGAGGCAAGGATGAGATAGTAGTAAAGATTATGAACTTTTGATTTTCATATTCTGCCATTTCAGGACTGGTTTCTTAGGAATGATATTTATTTTAAAAAGTTTCTTATTTTAGATGTATGCTATTAATGAGTGTGCATGGATTTAAGTTGTTGACTGAAGTAATTATTTATAAGTTGAGTCATAGTAATACAACTGTGGTGGCAGAATAATGTTGGGAACTTGATTGTAGGATGTGCCTAGTGAAAGTGAGATTCTTTCAATGCTCTGTTACGCACTTGAATAATGCGTGCAATTTAAAAAAAAAAAAAAAATCTTTGGTTTTTGAATTGTCGTAATCGGGGTGAACTAAGAAGTTGATTAATTTTATTGATGACATGTTGGATCAAAATACACTATATATCGATTGGTATACGTCTTGAAGGTTGGAAAACTAGAATTTTTCGGGATGGAGATTACCGTTGATCAATTCTTATCTCTCTGTCCTGTTACTCAGGAGAATGCTGACCAAAGTCTAAGGATGTTTAGATTTTAGAGTTCTCCATTGATACTAATCCCACCAATTTCCGAATTTGTGCATCTTCCTGTGTGCTTGAAGTCTCTAGATTGTGTTACATTTAGGCAGATCTCGTTTGATTTTATTCGACCCACCGGTGTATTGCACAATGTCAGTTAGTCCCACAGGGTTGCTCTGGTTTATCCTCCATTTCATTATATAGTCTACCTCCCCCCTCTCCCCATTAAATAGTCTACTTGCATACCCTTTATGTAAATACATAATTTTTTTTTTAAGGTTTTGAGTTAGAAAATGCAAAGCTTTTAAGCCATTACAAAAATGCACACGTATGTACAACAAATAATCAGTCTTTAAAAGCATTCTTAAGTAAAGAAATTCCAAATCATGCCCCCGTTTGGCCTCCATTAAATTAAATTTTATTTTTCTCTCTTCTATTTTCAATCACACAATCTTCCATAAAATAATATTACATATAAATCGAAAACTTTTCTTTATTTTTCGACCCAACATTCTCCGAAAAAAAATATTATTCCACCCATTAAAATTTGAAATAATGGGGGCCAAACAAGGACCATATGTGATTATACTATATTATACTTTTAGCTTCATAACAGAATAATAGATCTTTTTAAGATGAGGGAAATTAGTGGGCTTGTATAAAAGCTAATTTTTCTCGTAATAGCTCTGTAAAAACTTGTTTCAACTTTCTCAAGTCCTTTTTTGAGTTTTTTGTTTATTAATCTTGGGTCCGAAGAGGTGGAGGGTGACGGAGTGGGACTCATTAGCATGTAAACTCTGAAGAGAATCAGGGCCAGTTTTGCTTCCGCTTCTTGTAGAATAGCTTATTGAAAAAGCTACTTTTGGTCAGCTTCTAAAAAAATATTTAGACATGTTTAAAAATAGCTTCTTAGTCTCAGTAGTACCTTTTGACTTTTCAAAAGCCTTGCCAAGCGAACCTTTATTCTCTCTAAAACTTCACATTTCCGTAATTAGTTGACCTTTGAAAAATGACTTCAGCCACAACATGTCGTCTATGATGTCCCTAGTGACTCATTCCTTCTTGAACAGGTGATTGTCTACAAAGTTGATAAAGAAACGTACAATTATATGATCCAAAACAACTGATACTGAAGGCGTAGATGATCTCTATCTTATGTGAACGGACATAAGTTCGAATGCTTTTAACTCCTTGGTCTTCTTTGTCCTTAGAATATAATTTTCATTCAAATTTGGAATCAATATGTCGATCATTGTTATCTATCCATATATTTTTCTGTCAGGATTGCTACTGTGGGAAATAAGAAATTAAGAATGCAATTACTTGATCATTGATATTCTTATACAGAGCTTGTTATCTCTATTTACATTGGTCAAACTTGCCCTGGTAAATTAATGTAATTATATCTTATATTTTATAGAAAATTCTGATGCTCTGATCTACTCTTTGGATCCAATCCTAGGACCTTCAAAGTGATTCCTAGGAAATATCCCGATTATTGCAGACTAACTTTCTGCATTGCTAGTCACCAACTATTATGAAGGAACTCATCGCTAAATTTTATTGAGAATATAGTGTTGAAATAAATTTTGATAGTTCAACTGTTACTTGTAAAAAGAAATGAATAATGGTTTTTTTTTTATGTGTATACTTCTTTGCAGTGATGATCTAACTCATTGTGCAGATATGTTGTATGTTTTCTCCAGTCTGTCTCGAAATCTCAACTTCATTGAGCACACACAGATTTATGGGTGGAAACTGTAAGTGCGATATACTATGGAAAAGTAGCAATAGTGTTTTGATTCAACCTAAAAATTATATCGGTTTTTATATGAATGCTGATGTTTTCAGGAACCAGAGAGCAAAGCCTATCATAGTTGATCCAGGCCTTTACTTATCTAAAAAATCTGATATTGCATGGACTACTCAACGTCGCTCACTTCCGACATCTTTTAAGTTGTTTACTGGTGCGTTTCTTATCCCATTCCTGAGGTTTAGTCGTGGAGTAAAGATTTGCATTTAGTACATATCTGGATGAATATTATTGAAAAAAAATAATTCTTCGTTAATATCGTCCATAATAGATAATCGGCTTAATTGGCAGCTAGGAAAGGGTCAAGAACTAGATGATACTGCACACTGATTGCAAGTGTTAGTCTTATTCTTTCTTTCTCTGCAGGCTCGGCATGGGTGATTCTAACTCGCTCTTTCGTGGAATACTGCATATGGGGGTGGGATAACTTTCCCCGGACAATCCTCATGTATTATACAAATTTCATCTCGTCCCCAGAAGGATATTTTCACACGGTAATTTGCAATACTGAAGAGTTCCGTGACACTGCTATAGGTCACGATCTTCACTACATTGCTTGGGACAGTCCTCCTAAGCAGCACCCACGTTCTTTAACGATCAAGGATTTCAATAAAATGGTAAACAGCAGTGCCTCCTTCGCTCGGAAATTTCACAAGGATGATCCAGTTTTAGACAAGATCGACAAAGAGTTGCTTGGTCGAACAAATCGTTTTGCACCGGGAGCATGGTGTGTTGGAAGCTCGGAAAATGGGGCCGATCCTTGCTTCCTGCGCGGTAACAGTTCAGTGTTTAAGCCTGGTCCTGGCGCTGAGAGGTTGCAACAGCTAATTGGGAATATGCTATCTGAAGATTTTCGCAGTAAGCAGTGCCATACACAACGAGGATGAAAAATGAAGCTTACTATCAAAATGATTAAAAACTCCCAGATCAACATAGCTTGAAGGTAATGGCTTTTTGAGAAGCTGTTTGCAATTTTTTTTCAGCAAGTAGTGCTCTCTCACTGGTTTAAGTTTGGATAGTTCAACTGTAAATACTTTATTAATAGAATGCAGCATCAATGCCCAAATTCTCAGATTTATTTTTTTTTTTTTTTTAGCCACTGTGAATTCATAGCATATTAAGAACATGTGGATGTTCAATCTAGCCAGGGACGAATCTAGGATTGGACTACAAGTCGAGTTAATATGTTTTAAAAAAAAATGATTTACTCGAAAAAATTAAATGGGCCGGGAACTGGACCAGGCTGTATATACGTTCCTGAATCTAGCAGTCTCGGAACTACGATTTCTTGTTTGAGGGCGGTCAAAGGTGCAATGGTAGCTAACAGGCAACGGCATTTGAAGGGAAAAAAAAACCAAAATAACAATAAAGCTACGTACTTCATTTGAAAACTCTGTTAATAAAATTTAATAGTAATGACCTTTGGGCTAACTGACGTTAAAATATGAATAAAATAGTGAAGTAAACAGAAAAAAATGAATGAACATTTTATATTAAAGAAAATTAAGCAAAAAAAATGGGGACTAGAAGATTTTAGGATAAATCTATTTGTACAATTGTTTGTGAAAAAAGTGTTGATGGAAAAGATGAGTTATTTTTAAAACTGTCCAATGACAATAAGTCAAGTTACATGTTATCAACAACGTTGTCAAAATCATTGTACACAAAACACGATTCCAGATTTTATGTCTAATTTTAATGATTTCATCTAAAGAAAATACGTGGTATGTTGATTTGATGCATTACTTCGTTGTGTGGTGCAATTTAGACATTTTTTCGCCTAGATCAACCTCGATAGACGATAGTGGACATGTTCAGATTTATGTGTGCATCTATAATGATGCTTAATTAATTTGCTTAATCATTTCGGTTGTGGAAATTGTAGTTTGTTTCATATTATTGGAAGGATAACTCGTAGTGTAAGGGGGGTTTGACAGAGGGGTTTGATAGACCCTTCACTGTAGCGTTGCCCCTCATGTATTTAAAAATAAAAAATAAAAAAATTCAGTGAGCCCCACTTGTGAGTGGCCTGGCAGAGACCTGTCAAACAAGCCCCTATACACCAAGCATTGCCCGGAATGATAGAGTCAAATGCATTAAGATGAGTTATTTGATACTCTATAGATTGCATACATGCTTCATTATTGAAACTTTATGTGCGGGTTTTAAAAAAAAATAAAATTATGAAATTAAGCTTTTATTTGGTAAAAATTAAAATTTATATTTTAATTTAAATAAAAGTCAATAATTAATTTTAATCATACATTTTATAAGATTCACAACTTTTCAACAAGATATTTCATCAATTTTTATTAAAATCTATTGAAAATTTAATTTTAATTTCCACCAGGGTTAAGTAAAAAGGACAAACATGCAAAGGATCTAAAGGTTGAGGAGTGAAAAGTACACTTTAAAGATTGTATGTTTATTTGTTATAAGTGCTAAAGTTTAAGGACTAATTGTGCAAATCTTCCAAAGATTAGAGGAAAAATAATGAATAAAGCCCCAAGAATAGCGGGTTGGTTCACAGGTTGTGGGGCCCGCCCCACAATGACTTTTTTAAAAAAAATTATGTGGACCCATTACAGGCCCCTTACTTCAAGCACTTTTTCAAAAATAATGGCTACTGCCGACACCACGAAGATTCTAGTGTAGGGGTGTCAATTTGACTTGTCAATTTGAATTGTTCTTAATTCGGCTCGAAAAAACTCGAAAAAAGAAAATGAATTTAAAGGTAGCACTTAAAAAAAAATTGAGTCGAGTTGGCTCAACTGAGCTCGATAAGGCCAGAATCGAAAACTCGAGTCAATTCTAGATTCTTTTTGCTTGACGGGCCAAAAAAGTCAATATCATTTTTACTTAAGTCGAGTTTGAGCCTCAAATTTCGACTCGTAAGTCAACTCGACTTGATTTGTTAACATTCCTATTCTAGTGTAGACTTTCTCTTTTTGAACACAATATCTTGCTTTTTTTTTTTTATTTTTTCAAACTCATTTTTAATTATATAATTCATGAAATTTACAACTTTATCAATTTATCAATCACATATTTTATAATTTTTTACTAAAACCTATTAAAAATATAATATTTAATGAAATGTATAAAAATTTTAATTCTCTATCGGTAATCGTAAAAATGATCGTACACTCCCATGAAAAGAAAATATTATTTTACTCACACGAGCCCGATTATCCATGCAATCGTCCCAAGTGTAAAAGTAGCATTTTTCTACCTAACGTGATCTTTTGCTTTGAGTTGTGCGTCCAAGTTTTTGAAAATTTCCTCGAAGCAACGATAGCCATGCTTGCAATTTGAGAGTCCAAGTTCCAACTATCCACTCGTTCTGGTAATCTGGTTGACTCTTTAATTCCAACTACCAATCAATGGGTAAACAATTTGCCTTCCTTTCACATGATCTCTCTCAGACAGATTTCTGTTGACGAGTGCTGAATTCTCCGACTCTTCATTCTCACAATCGCTTGGTGAGCAAAACAGGTTATAATTTCCATTTTCCAGCCCTTCAGGGCGTAGATTTACAAGTATTAAGCTCAATTTCTGTTATACATGGAATTGGAGTTGGATTCTTTTGCCACTTTTTATTGTGTAGATTATTCTTTTTTTTTTTTTTTTTTTTTTTTTTTTCAGGATAACTTCATATTATTTGTAGAATTAGAAGCATTGTTTATTTACAATTTAATTGGGTGTTAGAAAATAATAGTGTGATGTAGATAAGTCTTCTTT